>JAYWLJ010000074.1:17500-27500 GCA_037074615.1 Leucaena leucocephala
GATCTCATGATCCGGGAGGAACCACGGCCGGCCGGACCTCCCAACATGTGTGGGGGAACATATATTAGTTAACTAAAGTGTTAGATCAAAAATGTAACGGGTAAATTTCATTTTGGTACGGAGGTGAAGTTTTCGTACTGCACAGAACCTGCCCGGACCAGTCCTGGGCAGGTCCTGGCACGTACAGGACTGATCCTGGACGTGCCAGGACTGATCCTGGACGTGCCAGGCACGTCCTGGACGTGCCAGGACTGATCCTGGACGTGCCAGGACCAGTCCTGGACGTGCCAGGCAGGTCCTGTACGTGCCAGGACCAGTCCTGGACGTGCCAGGACCAGTCCTGGACGTGCCAGGCAGGTCCTGGACGTGCCAGGACCAGTCCTGTACGTGCCAGGACCTGCCTGGACGTGCCAGGACCAGTCCTGGACGTGCCAGGACCTGCCTGGACGTGCCAGGACTTGCCCAAAACGTGCCACGACCCTGTCCATGCCTACCAACACTTGCCCGGACCTTGCACAAACTTGCCCATACCTTGCCACGACCTTGGATACACTTGCCCACATCTTGCCAACACTTGCCCACACATTGAAAGAGCTTGCCCGCACATTGAACAAGGTTGCCCGTACCTTGCCCACACTTGCCTCCACCATGCACATGGGTGCACCAAGCTTGCACACACTTGCCCACACATTGAACAAGGTTGCCCGTACCTTGCCCACACTTGCCTCCACCATGCACATGCGTGCACCAAGCATGCATACACTTGCCCACATCTTGCCCACACATTGAAAGAGGTTGCCTCACATTGAACAAGGTTGCCCGTACCTTGCCCACACTTGCCTCCACCATGCACATGGGTGCACCAAGCATGCACACACTTGCCCACATCTTGCCAACACTTGCCCACACATTGAAAGAGGTTGCCTAACATTGAAGAAGGTTGCCCCTACCTTGCCCACACTTGCCACCACCTTGCACATGTTTTCACCAAGCATGCATACACTTGCCCACATCTTTCCAACACTAGCCCACACATTGAACAAGGTTGCCCGTACCTTGCCCACACTTGCCTCCACCATGCACATGGGTGCACCAAGCTTGCACACACTTGCCCACACATTGAACAAGGTTGCCCGTACCTTGCCCACACTTGCCTCCACCATGCACATGCGTGCACCAAGCATGCATACACTTGCCCACATCTTGCCCACACATTGAAAGAGGTTGCCTCACATTGAACAAGGTTGCCCGTACCTTGCCCACACTTGCCTCCACCATGCACATGGGTGCACCAAGCATGCACACACTTGCCCACATCTTGCCAACACTTGCCCACACATTGAAAGAGGTTGCCTAACATTGAAGAAGGTTGCCCGTACCTTGCCCGCACTTGCCTCCACCTTGCACATGCGTGCACCAAGCATGCACACACTTGCCCACATCTTTCCAACACTAGCCCACACATTGAACAAGGTTGCCCGTACCTTGCCCACACTTGCCTCCACCATGCACATGGGTGCACCAAGCATGCACACACTTGCCCACATCTTGCCAACACTTGCCCACACATTGAAAGAGGTTGCCTAACATTGAAGAAGGTTGCCCGTACCTTGCCCGCACTTGCCTCCACCTTGCACATGCGTGCACCAAGCATGCACACACTTGCCCACATCTTTCCAACACTAGCCCACACATTGAACAAGGTTGCCCGTACCTTGCCCACACTTGCCTCCACCATGCACATGGGTGCACCAAGCATGCACACACTTGCCCACATCTTGCCAACACTTGCCCACACATTGAAAGAGGTTGCCTAACATTGAAGAAGGTTGCCCGTACCTTGCCCGCACTTGCCTCCACCTTGCACATGCGTGCACCAAGCATGCACACACTTGCCCACATCTTTCCAACACTAGCCCACACATTGAACAAGGTTGCCCGTACCTTGCCCACACTTGCCTCCACCATGCACATGGGTGCACCAAGCATGCACACACTTGCCCACATCTTGCCAACACTTGCCCACACATTGAAAGAGGTTGCCTAACATTGAAGAAGGTTGCCCGTACCTTGCCCGCACTTGCCTCCACCTTGCACATGCGTGCACCAAGCATGCACACACTTGCCCACATCTTTCCAACACTAGCCCACACATTGAACAAGGTTGCCCGTACCTTGCCCACACTTGCCTCCACCATGCACATGGGTGCACCAAGCATGCACACACTTGCCCACATCTTCCCAACACTTGCCCACACATTGAAAGAGGTTGCCTAACATTGAAGAAGGTTGCCCGTACCTTGCCCGCACTTGCCTCCACCTTGCACATGCGTGCACCAAGCATGCACACACTTGCCCACATCTTTCCAACACTAGCCCACACATTGAACAAGGTTGCCCGTACCTTGCCCACACTTGCCTCCACCATGCACATGGGTGCACCAAGCATGCACACACTTGCCCACATCTTGCCAACACTTGCCCACACATTGAAAGAGGTTGCCTAACATTGAAGAAGGTTGCCCGTACCTTGCCCGCACTTGCCTCCACCTTGCACATGCGTGCACCAAGCATGCACACACTTGCCCACATCTTTCCAACACTAGCCCACACATTGAACAAGGTTGCCCGTACCTTGCCCACACTTGCCTCCACCATGCACATGGGTGCACCAAGCATGCACACACTTGCCCACATCTTCCCAACACTTGCCCACACATTGAAAGAGGTTGCCTAACATTGAAGAAGGTTGCCCGTACCTTGCCCGCACTTGCCTCCACCTTGCACATGCGTGCACCAAGCATGCACACACTTGCCCACATCTTTCCAACACTAGCCCACACATTGAACAAGGTTGCCCGTACCTTGCCCACACTTGCCTCCACCATGCACATGGGTGCACCAAGCATGCACACACTTGCCCACATCTTCCCAACACTTGCCCACACATTGAAAGAGGTTGCCTAACATTGAAGAAGGTTGCCCGTACCTTGCCCGCACTTGCCTCCACCTTGCACATGCGTGCACCAAGCATGCACACACTTGCCCACATCTTTCCAACACTAGCCCACACATTGAACAAGGTTGCCCGTACCTTGCCCACACTTGCCTCCACCATGCACATGGGTGCACCAAGCATGCACACACTTGCCCACATCTTCCCAACACTTGCCCACACATTGAAAGAGGTTGCCTAACATTGAAGAAGGTTGCCCGTACCTTGCCCGCACTTGCCTCCACCTTGCACATGCGTGCACCAAGCATGCACACACTTGCCCACATCTTTCCAACACTAGCCCACACATTGAACAAGGTTGCCCGTACCTTGCCCACACTTGCCTCCACCATGCACATGGGTGCACCAAGCATGCACACACTTGCCCACATCTTCCCAACACTTGCCCACACATTGAAAGAGGTTGCCTAACATTGAAGAAGGTTGCCCGTACCTTGCCCGCACTTGCCTCCACCTTGCACATGCGTGCACCAAGCATGCACACACTTGCCCACATCTTTCCAACACTAGCCCACACATTGAACAAGGTTGCCCGTACCTTGCCCACACTTGCCTCCACCATGCACATGGGTGCACCAAGCATGCACACACTTGCCCACATCTTCCCAACACTTGCCCACACATTGAAAGAGGTTGCCTAACATTGAAGAAGGTTGCCCGTACCTTGCCCGCACTTGCCTCCACCTTGCACATGCGTGCACCAAGCATGCACACACTTGCCCACATCTTTCCAACACTAGCCCACACATTGAACAAGGTTGCCCGTACCTTGCCCACACTTGCCTCCACCATGCACATGGGTGCACCAAGCATGCACACACTTGCCCACATCTTGCCAACACTTGCCCACACATTGAAAGAGGTTGCCTAACATTGAAGAAGGTTGCCCGTACCTTGCCCGCACTTGCCTCCACCTTGCACATGCGTGCACCAAGCATGCACACACTTGCCCACATCTTTCCAACACTAGCCCACACATTGAACAAGGTTGCCCGTACCTTGCCCACACTTGCCTCCACCATGCACATGGGTGCACCAAGCATGCACACACTTGCCCACATCTTGCCAACACTTGCCCACACATTGAAAGAGGTTGCCTAACATTGAAGAAGGTTGCCCGTACCTTGCCCGCACTTGCCTCCACCTTGCACATGCGTGCACCAAGCATGCACACACTTGCCCACATCTTTCCAACACTAGCCCACACATTGAACAAGGTTGCCCGTACCTTGCCCACACTTGCCTCCACCATGCACATGGGTGCACCAAGCATGCACACACTTGCCCACATCTTCCCAACACTTGCCCACACATTGAAAGAGGTTGCCTAACATTGAAGAAGGTTGCCCGTACCTTGCCCGCACTTGCCTCCACCTTGCACATGCGTGCACCAAGCATGCACACACTTGCCCACATCTTTCCAACACTAGCCCACACATTGAACAAGGTTGCCCGTACCTTGCCCACACTTGCCTCCACCATGCACATGGGTGCACCAAGCATGCACACACTTGCCCACATCTTCCCAACACTTGCCCACACATTGAAAGAGGTTGCCTAACATTGAAGAAGGTTGCCCGTACCTTGCCCGCACTTGCCTCCACCTTGCACATGCGTGCACCAAGCATGCACACACTTGCCCACATCTTTCCAACACTAGCCCACACATTGAACAAGGTTGCCCGTACCTTGCCCACACTTGCCTCCACCATGCACATGGGTGCACCAAGCATGCACACACTTGCCCACATCTTCCCAACACTTGCCCACACATTGAAAGAGGTTGCCTAACATTGAAGAAGGTTGCCCGTACCTTGCCCGCACTTGCCTCCACCTTGCACATGCGTGCACCAAGCATGCACACACTTGCCCACATCTTTCCAACACTAGCCCACACATTGAACAAGGTTGCCCGTACCTTGCCCACACTTGCCTCCACCATGCACATGGGTGCACCAAGCATGCACACACTTGCCCACATCTTCCCAACACTTGCCCACACATTGAAAGAGGTTGCCTAACATTGAAGAAGGTTGCCCGTACCTTGCCCGCACTTGCCTCCACCTTGCACATGCGTGCACCAAGCATGCACACACTTGCCCACATCTTTCCAACACTAGCCCACACATTGAACAAGGTTGCCCGTACCTTGCCCACACTTGCCTCCACCATGCACATGGGTGCACCAAGCATGCACACACTTGCCCACATCTTCCCAACACTTGCCCACACATTGAAAGAGGTTGCCTAACATTGAAGAAGGTTGCCCGTACCTTGCCCGCACTTGCCTCCACCTTGCACATGCGTGCACCAAGCATGCACACACTTGCCCACATCTTTCCAACACTAGCCCACACATTGAACAAGGTTGCCCGTACCTTGCCCACACTTGCCTCCACCATGCACATGGGTGCACCAAGCATGCACACACTTGCCCACATCTTCCCAACACTTGCCCACACATTGAAAGAGGTTGCCTAACATTGAAGAAGGTTGCCCGTACCTTGCCCGCACTTGCCTCCACCTTGCACATGCGTGCACCAAGCATGCACACACTTGCCCACATCTTTCCAACACTAGCCCACACATTGAACAAGGTTGCCCGTACCTTGCCCACACTTGCCTCCACCATGCACATGGGTGCACCAAGCATGCACACACTTGCCCACATCTTCCCAACACTTGCCCACACATTGAAAGAGGTTGCCTAACATTGAAGAAGGTTGCCCGTACCTTGCCCGCACTTGCCTCCACCTTGCACATGCGTGCACCAAGCATGCACACACTTGCCCACATCTTTCCAACACTAGCCCACACATTGAACAAGGTTGCCCGTACCTTGCCCACACTTGCCTCCACCATGCACATGGGTGCACCAAGCATGCACACACTTGCCCACATCTTCCCAACACTTGCCCACACATTGAAAGAGGTTGCCTAACATTGAAGAAGGTTGCCCGTACCTTGCCCGCACTTGCCTCCACCTTGCACATGCGTGCACCAAGCATGCACACACTTGCCCACATCTTTCCAACACTAGCCCACACATTGAACAAGGTTGCCCGTACCTTGCCCACACTTGCCTCCACCATGCACATGGGTGCACCAAGCATGCACACACTTGCCCACATCTTCCCAACACTTGCCCACACATTGAAAGAGGTTGCCTAACATTGAAGAAGGTTGCCCGTACCTTGCCCGCACTTGCCTCCACCTTGCACATGCGTGCACCAAGCATGCACACACTTGCCCACATCTTTCCAACACTAGCCCACACATTGAACAAGGTTGCCCGTACCTTGCCCACACTTGCCTCCACCATGCACATGGGTGCACCAAGCATGCACACACTTGCCCACATCTTGCCAACACTTGCCCACACATTGAAAGAGGTTGCCTAACATTGAAGAAGGTTGCCCGTACCTTGCCCGCACTTGCCTCCACCTTGCACATGCGTGCACCAAGCATGCACACACTTGCCCACATCTTTCCAACACTAGCCCACACATTGAACAAGGTTGCCCGTACCTTGCCCACACTTGCCTCCACCATGCACATGGGTGCACCAAGCATGCACACACTTGCCCACATCTTGCCAACACTTGCCCACACATTGAAAGAGGTTGCCTAACATTGAAGAAGGTTGCCCGTACCTTGCCCGCACTTGCCTCCACCTTGCACATGCGTGCACCAAGCATGCACACACTTGCCCACATCTTTCCAACACTAGCCCACACATTGAACAAGGTTGCCCGTACCTTGCCCACACTTGCCTCCACCATGCACATGGGTGCACCAAGCATGCACACACTTGCCCACATCTTCCCAACACTTGCCCACACATTGAAAGAGGTTGCCTAACATTGAAGAAGGTTGCCCGTACCTTGCCCGCACTTGCCTCCACCTTGCACATGCGTGCACCAAGCATGCACACACTTGCCCACATCTTTCCAACACTAGCCCACACATTGAACAAGGTTGCCCGTACCTTGCCCACACTTGCCTCCACCATGCACATGGGTGCACCAAGCATGCACACACTTGCCCACATCTTCCCAACACTTGCCCACACATTGAAAGAGGTTGCCTAACATTGAAGAAGGTTGCCCGTACCTTGCCCGCACTTGCCTCCACCTTGCACATGCGTGCACCAAGCATGCACACACTTGCCCACATCTTTCCAACACTAGCCCACACATTGAACAAGGTTGCCCGTACCTTGCCCACACTTGCCTCCACCATGCACATGGGTGCACCAAGCATGCACACACTTGCCCACATCTTCCCAACACTTGCCCACACATTGAAAGAGGTTGCCTAACATTGAAGAAGGTTGCCCGTACCTTGCCCGCACTTGCCTCCACCTTGCACATGCGTGCACCAAGCATGCACACACTTGCCCACATCTTTCCAACACTAGCCCACACATTGAACAAGGTTGCCCGTACCTTGCCCACACTTGCCTCCACCATGCACATGGGTGCACCAAGCATGCACACACTTGCCCACATCTTCCCAACACTTGCCCACACATTGAAAGAGGTTGCCTAACATTGAAGAAGGTTGCCCGTACCTTGCCCGCACTTGCCTCCACCTTGCACATGCGTGCACCAAGCATGCACACACTTGCCCACATCTTTCCAACACTAGCCCACACATTGAACAAGGTTGCCCGTACCTTGCCCACACTTGCCTCCACCATGCACATGGGTGCACCAAGCATGCACACACTTGCCCACATCTTCCCAACACTTGCCCACACATTGAACAAGGTTGCCCGTACCTTGCCCACACTTGCCTCCACCTTGTACATGCGTGCACCAAGCATGCACACACTTGCCCACATCTTGCAAACACTTGCCCACACATTGAATAGGTTGCCCCTACCTTGCCCACACTTGCCACCACCTTGCACATGTTTTCACCAAGCATGCATACACTTGCCCACATCTTTCCAACACTAGCCCACACATTGAACAAGGTTGCCCGTACCTTGCCCACACTTGCCTCCACCATGCACATGGGTGCACCAAGCATGCACACACTTGCCCACATCTTGCCAACACTTGCCCACACATTGAAAGGGCTTGCCCACACGTGGAACAAGGTTGCCCGTACCTTGCCCGCACTTGCCTCCACCTTGCACATGCGTGCACCAAGCATGCACACACTTGCCCACACGTCGAACAAGGTTGCCCGTACCTTGCCCGCTCTTGCCTCCCCCTTGGGGGTTGCACACGCGCACGCGCACGCGCAAACGTGCAAAGTGCTAAGTGCGTGTGGGCGTGTGCGAGTGCGTGTGCGTGCGCGCGCGCGCGCGCGCGTGGGGGAATTCCCCCACCGGAGGTATAATTCGGAGGGGCGTACCCACCGCCGGTCATTCCGTAAGGCAAAAGATGCGCCACCACACGTCCCGTTTGAAATCCCACACACTTTAGGGTCCACCGGAGAATTCGCCGGAAAAGTCGCCGGCGGCCGCCCCCCGACGGCCGGCCACCGCCCCACCGCCACCGCCGGCCACCGTGGCGGTGGTGGCGGGTGCTCTTGGTGGTAGGGCCCCAAGAACCCACACAATACTCATCGAAGGGACATAGGCTACCATGGGTCCTTGGGGGGGGGAGGGGTGCCCCCCTATAATAGCAAAACAAGACTTTTTCAGTTTGCCTCCAACGGGCATACTTTTGTTCCGAAACGACAGAGGTGGTTTCGGGGACCTAGAGATCGAATTTTCGCGCGATTTTTTGCAGCATTCTTTGGCATGGAAAAAGGGGCCCAAACACCAAGTTTCATAATTTTCGGACACCCGTGGAATATCTTTGGAATTTTTCATGTCCCGAACTTGCGCGGCCCTTAAAACTTAATCCGGGAGGAACCACGGGTGGCCGGACCTCCTAACATGTGGGAGGGGTCATATATTAGTGAACCAAAGTGTTAGATCACAAATGTAACGGGTAAATTTCATTTTGGTACGGAGGTGAAGTTTTCGTACTGCGCAGGAACCTGCCAGGACCAGTCCTGGGCAAGTCCTGGACGTGCCAGGACCCTGTCCACTCCTGCCAACACTTGCTCGGACCTTGCACAACCTTGCCAACACTTGCCACGACCTCGCACCACCTTACCCACATCTTGCCAACACTTGCCCACACATTGAACAAGGTTGCCCGTACCTTGCCAACACTTGCCCACACATTGAAAGAGCTTGCCCACACCTTGAACAAGGTTGCCCGTACCTTGCCAACACTTGCCCACACCTTGCACATGCGTGCACCAAGCATGCATACACTTGCCCACACATTGAACAAGGTTGCCCGTACCTTGCCCACGCTTGCCTCCACCTTGCACATGCGTGCACCAAGCATGCACCCACTTGCCCACACGTTGAACAAGGTTGCCCGTACCTTGCCCACACATTGAAAGGGCTTGCCCACACGTTGAACAAGGTTGCCCGTACCTTGCCCACGCTTGCCTCCACCTTGCACATGCGTGCACCAAGCATGCACCCACTTGCCCACACGTCGAACAAGGTTGCCCGTACCTTGCCCACACATTGAAAGGGCTTGCCCACACGTTGAACAAGGTTGCCCGTACCTTGCCCGCACTTGCCTCCACCTTGCACATGCGTGCACCAAGCATGCACACACTTGCCCACACGTCGAACAAGGTTGCCCGTACCTTGCCCGCTCTTGCCTCCCCCTTGGGGGTTGCACACGCGCACGCGCACGCGCAAACGTGCAAAGTGCTAAGTGCGTGTGGGCGTGTGCGAGTGCGTGTGCGTGCGCGCGCGCGCGCGCGCGTGGGGGAATTCCCCCTCCGGAGGCATAATTCGGAGGGGCGTACCCACCGCCGGTCATTCCGTAAGGCAAAAGATGCGCCACCACACGTCCCGTTTGAAATCCCACACACTTTAGGGTCCACCGGAGAATTCGCCGGAAAAGTCGCCGGCGGCCGCCCCCCGACGGCCGGCCACCGCCCCACCGCCACCGC
>JAYWLJ010000074.1:37500-45000 GCA_037074615.1 Leucaena leucocephala
TTTGGTACGGAGGTGAAGTTTTCGTACTGCACAGAACCTGCCCGGACCAGTCCTGGGCAGGTCCTGGCACGTACAGGACTGATCCTGGACGTGCCAGGACTGATCCTGGACGTGCCAGGCACGTCCTGGACGTGCCAGGACTGATCCTGGACGTGCCAGGACCAGTCCTGGACGTGCCAGGCAGGTCCTGTACGTGCCAGGACCAGTCCTGGACGTGCCAGGACCAGTCCTGGACGTGCCAGGCAGGTCCTGGACGTGCCAGGACCAGTCCTGGACGTGCCAGGACCAGTCCTGTACGTGCCAGGACCTGCCTGGACGTGCCAGGACCAGTCCTGGACGTGCCAGGACCTGCCTGGACGTGCCAGGACTTGCCCAAAACGTGCCACGACCCTGTCCATGCCTACCAACACTTGCCCGGACCTTGCACAAACTTGCCCATACCTTGCCACGACCTTGGATACACTTGCCCACATCTTGCCAACACTTGCCCACACATTGAAAGAGCTTGCCCGCACATTGAACAAGGTTGCCCGTACCTTGCCCACACTTGCCTCCACCATGCACATGGGTGCACCAAGCTTGCACACACTTGCCCACACATTGAACAAGGTTGCCCGTACCTTGCCCACACTTGCCTCCACCATGCACATGCGTGCACCAAGCATGCATACACTTGCCCACATCTTGCCCACACATTGAAAGAGGTTGCCTCACATTGAACAAGGTTGCCCGTACCTTGCCCACACTTGCCTCCACCATGCACATGGGTGCACCAAGCATGCACACACTTGCCCACATCTTGCCAACACTTGCCCACACATTGAAAGAGGTTGCCTAACATTGAAGAAGGTTGCCCCTACCTTGCCCACACTTGCCACCACCTTGCACATGTTTTCACCAAGCATGCATACACTTGCCCACATCTTTCCAACACTAGCCCACACATTGAACAAGGTTGCCCGTACCTTGCCCACACTTGCCTCCACCATGCACATGGGTGCACCAAGCTTGCACACACTTGCCCACACATTGAACAAGGTTGCCCGTACCTTGCCCACACTTGCCTCCACCATGCACATGCGTGCACCAAGCATGCATACACTTGCCCACATCTTGCCCACACATTGAAAGAGGTTGCCTCACATTGAACAAGGTTGCCCGTACCTTGCCCACACTTGCCTCCACCATGCACATGGGTGCACCAAGCATGCACACACTTGCCCACATCTTGCCAACACTTGCCCACACATTGAAAGAGGTTGCCTAACATTGAAGAAGGTTGCCCGTACCTTGCCCGCACTTGCCTCCACCTTGCACATGCGTGCACCAAGCATGCACACACTTGCCCACATCTTTCCAACACTAGCCCACACATTGAACAAGGTTGCCCGTACCTTGCCCACACTTGCCTCCACCATGCACATGGGTGCACCAAGCATGCACACACTTGCCCACATCTTGCCAACACTTGCCCACACATTGAAAGAGGTTGCCTAACATTGAAGAAGGTTGCCCGTACCTTGCCCGCACTTGCCTCCACCTTGCACATGCGTGCACCAAGCATGCACACACTTGCCCACATCTTTCCAACACTAGCCCACACATTGAACAAGGTTGCCCGTACCTTGCCCACACTTGCCTCCACCATGCACATGGGTGCACCAAGCATGCACACACTTGCCCACATCTTGCCAACACTTGCCCACACATTGAAAGAGGTTGCCTAACATTGAAGAAGGTTGCCCGTACCTTGCCCGCACTTGCCTCCACCTTGCACATGCGTGCACCAAGCATGCACACACTTGCCCACATCTTTCCAACACTAGCCCACACATTGAACAAGGTTGCCCGTACCTTGCCCACACTTGCCTCCACCATGCACATGGGTGCACCAAGCATGCACACACTTGCCCACATCTTGCCAACACTTGCCCACACATTGAAAGAGGTTGCCTAACATTGAAGAAGGTTGCCCGTACCTTGCCCGCACTTGCCTCCACCTTGCACATGCGTGCACCAAGCATGCACACACTTGCCCACATCTTTCCAACACTAGCCCACACATTGAACAAGGTTGCCCGTACCTTGCCCACACTTGCCTCCACCATGCACATGGGTGCACCAAGCATGCACACACTTGCCCACATCTTCCCAACACTTGCCCACACATTGAAAGAGGTTGCCTAACATTGAAGAAGGTTGCCCGTACCTTGCCCGCACTTGCCTCCACCTTGCACATGCGTGCACCAAGCATGCACACACTTGCCCACATCTTTCCAACACTAGCCCACACATTGAACAAGGTTGCCCGTACCTTGCCCACACTTGCCTCCACCATGCACATGGGTGCACCAAGCATGCACACACTTGCCCACATCTTGCCAACACTTGCCCACACATTGAAAGAGGTTGCCTAACATTGAAGAAGGTTGCCCGTACCTTGCCCGCACTTGCCTCCACCTTGCACATGCGTGCACCAAGCATGCACACACTTGCCCACATCTTTCCAACACTAGCCCACACATTGAACAAGGTTGCCCGTACCTTGCCCACACTTGCCTCCACCATGCACATGGGTGCACCAAGCATGCACACACTTGCCCACATCTTCCCAACACTTGCCCACACATTGAAAGAGGTTGCCTAACATTGAAGAAGGTTGCCCGTACCTTGCCCGCACTTGCCTCCACCTTGCACATGCGTGCACCAAGCATGCACACACTTGCCCACATCTTTCCAACACTAGCCCACACATTGAACAAGGTTGCCCGTACCTTGCCCACACTTGCCTCCACCATGCACATGGGTGCACCAAGCATGCACACACTTGCCCACATCTTCCCAACACTTGCCCACACATTGAAAGAGGTTGCCTAACATTGAAGAAGGTTGCCCGTACCTTGCCCGCACTTGCCTCCACCTTGCACATGCGTGCACCAAGCATGCACACACTTGCCCACATCTTTCCAACACTAGCCCACACATTGAACAAGGTTGCCCGTACCTTGCCCACACTTGCCTCCACCATGCACATGGGTGCACCAAGCATGCACACACTTGCCCACATCTTCCCAACACTTGCCCACACATTGAAAGAGGTTGCCTAACATTGAAGAAGGTTGCCCGTACCTTGCCCGCACTTGCCTCCACCTTGCACATGCGTGCACCAAGCATGCACACACTTGCCCACATCTTTCCAACACTAGCCCACACATTGAACAAGGTTGCCCGTACCTTGCCCACACTTGCCTCCACCATGCACATGGGTGCACCAAGCATGCACACACTTGCCCACATCTTCCCAACACTTGCCCACACATTGAAAGAGGTTGCCTAACATTGAAGAAGGTTGCCCGTACCTTGCCCGCACTTGCCTCCACCTTGCACATGCGTGCACCAAGCATGCACACACTTGCCCACATCTTTCCAACACTAGCCCACACATTGAACAAGGTTGCCCGTACCTTGCCCACACTTGCCTCCACCATGCACATGGGTGCACCAAGCATGCACACACTTGCCCACATCTTCCCAACACTTGCCCACACATTGAAAGAGGTTGCCTAACATTGAAGAAGGTTGCCCGTACCTTGCCCGCACTTGCCTCCACCTTGCACATGCGTGCACCAAGCATGCACACACTTGCCCACATCTTTCCAACACTAGCCCACACATTGAACAAGGTTGCCCGTACCTTGCCCACACTTGCCTCCACCATGCACATGGGTGCACCAAGCATGCACACACTTGCCCACATCTTGCCAACACTTGCCCACACATTGAAAGAGGTTGCCTAACATTGAAGAAGGTTGCCCGTACCTTGCCCGCACTTGCCTCCACCTTGCACATGCGTGCACCAAGCATGCACACACTTGCCCACATCTTTCCAACACTAGCCCACACATTGAACAAGGTTGCCCGTACCTTGCCCACACTTGCCTCCACCATGCACATGGGTGCACCAAGCATGCACACACATGCCCACATCTTGCCAACACTTGCCCACACATTGAAAGAGGTTGCCTAACATTGAAGAAGGTTGCCCGTACCTTGCCCGCACTTGCCTCCACCTTGCACATGCGTGCACCAAGCATGCACACACTTGCCCACATCTTTCCAACACTAGCCCACACATTGAACAAGGTTGCCCGTACCTTGCCCACACTTGCCTCCACCATGCACATGGGTGCACCAAGCATGCACACACTTGCCCACATCTTCCCAACACTTGCCCACACATTGAAAGAGGTTGCCTAACATTGAAGAAGGTTGCCCGTACCTTGCCCGCACTTGCCTCCACCTTGCACATGCGTGCACCAAGCATGCACACACTTGCCCACATCTTTCCAACACTAGCCCACACATTGAACAAGGTTGCCCGTACCTTGCCCACACTTGCCTCCACCATGCACATGGGTGCACCAAGCATGCACACACTTGCCCACATCTTCCCAACACTTGCCCACACATTGAAAGAGGTTGCCTAACATTGAAGAAGGTTGCCCGTACCTTGCCCGCACTTGCCTCCACCTTGCACATGCGTGCACCAAGCATGCACACACTTGCCCACATCTTTCCAACACTAGCCCACACATTGAACAAGGTTGCCCGTACCTTGCCCACACTTGCCTCCACCATGCACATGGGTGCACCAAGCATGCACACACTTGCCCACATCTTCCCAACACTTGCCCACACATTGAAAGAGGTTGCCTAACATTGAAGAAGGTTGCCCGTACCTTGCCCGCACTTGCCTCCACCTTGCACATGCGTGCACCAAGCATGCACACACTTGCCCACATCTTTCCAACACTAGCCCACACATTGAACAAGGTTGCCCGTACCTTGCCCACACTTGCCACCACCATGCACATGGGTGCACCAAGCATGCACACACTTGCCCACATCTTCCCAACACTTGCCCACACATTGAAAGAGGTTGCCTAACATTGAAGAAGGTTGCCCGTACCTTGCCCGCACTTGCCTCCACCTTGCACATGCGTGCACCAAGCATGCACACACTTGCCCACATCTTTCCAACACTAGCCCACACATTGAACAAGGTTGCCCGTACCTTGCCCACACTTGCCTCCACCATGCACATGGGTGCACCAAGCATGCACACACTTGCCCACATCTTCCCAACACTTGCCCACACATTGAACAAGGTTGCCCGTACCTTGCCCACACTTGCCTCCACCTTGCACATGCGTGCACCAAGCATGCACACACTTGCCCACATCTTGCAAACACTTGCCCACACATTGAATAGGTTGCCCCTACCTTGCCCACACTTGCCACCACCTTGCACATGTTTTCACCAAGCATGCATACACTTGCCCACATCTTTCCAACACTAGCCCACACATTGAACAAGGTTGCCCGTACCTTGCCCACACTTGCCTCCACCATGCACATGGGTGCACCAAGCATGCACACACTTGCCCACATCTTGCCAACACTTGCCCACACATTGAAAGGGCTTGCCCACACGTGGAACAAGGTTGCCCGTACCTTGCCCGCACTTGCCTCCACCTTGCACATGCGTGCACCAAGCATGCACACACTTGCCCACACGTCGAACAAGGTTGCCCGTACCTTGCCCGCTCTTGCCTCCCCCTTGGGGGTTGCACACGCGCACGCGCACGCGCAAACGTGCAAAGTGCTAAGTGCGTGTGGGCGTGTGCGAGTGCGTGTGCGTGCGCGCGCGCGCGCGCGCGTGGGGGAATTCCCCCACCGGAGGTATAATTCGGAGGGGCGTACCCACCGCCGGTCATTCCGTAAGGCAAAAGATGCGCCACCACACGTCCCGTTTGAAATCCCACACACTTTAGGGTCCACCGGAGAATTCGCCGGAAAAGTCGCCGGCGGCCGCCCCCCGACGGCCGGCCACCGCCCCACCGCCACCGCCGGCCACCGTGGCGGTGGTGGCGGGTGCTCTTGGTGGTAGGGCCCCAAGAACCCACACAATACTCATCGAAGGGACATAGGCTACCATGGGTCCTTGGGGGGGGGAGGGGTGCCCCCCTATAATAGCAAAACAAGACTTTTTCAGTTTGCCTCCAACGGGCATACTTTTGTTCCGAAACGACAGAGGTGGTTTCGGGGACCTAGAGATCGAATTTTCGCGCGATTTTTTGCAGCATTCTTTGGCATGGAAAAAGGGGCCCAAACACCAAGTTTCATAATTTTCGGACACCCGTGGAATATCTTTGGAATTTTTCATGTCCCGAACTTGCGCGGCCCTTAAAACTTAATCCGGGAGGAACCACGGGTGGCCGGACCTCCTAACATGTGGGAGGGGTCATATATTAGTGAACCAAAGTGTTAGATCACAAATGTAACGGGTAAATTTCATTTTGGTACGGAGGTGAAGTTTTCGTACTGCGCAGGAACCTGCCAGGACCAGTCCTGGGCAAGTCCTGGACGTGCCAGGACCCTGTCCACTCCTGCCAACACTTGCTCGGACCTTGCACAACCTTGCCAACACTTGCCACGACCTCGCACCACCTTACCCACATCTTGCCAACACTTGCCCACACATTGAACAAGGTTGCCCGTACCTTGCCAACACTTGCCCACACATTGAAAGAGCTTGCCCACACCTTGAACAAGGTTGCCCGTACCTTGCCAACACTTGCCCACACCTTGCACATGCGTGCACCAAGCATGCATACACTTGCCCACACATTGAACAAGGTTGCCCGTACCTTGCCCACGCTTGCCTCCACCTTGCACATGCGTGCACCAAGCATGCACCCACTTGCCCACACGTTGAACAAGGTTGCCCGTACCTTGCCCACACATTGAAAGGGCTTGCCCACACGTTGAACAAGGTTGCCCGTACCTTGCCCACGCTTGCCTCCACCTTGCACATGCGTGCACCAAGCATGCACCCACTTGCCCACACGTCGAACAAGGTTGCCCGTACCTTGCCCACACATTGAAAGGGCTTGCCCACACGTTGAACAAGGTTGCCCGTACCTTGCCCGCACTTGCCTCCACCTTGCACATGCGTGCACCAAGCATGCACACACTTGCCCACACGTCGAACAAGGTTGCCCGTACCTTGCCCGCTCTTGCCTCCCCCTTGGGGGTTGCACACGCGCACGCGCACGCGCAAACGTGCAAAGTGCTAAGTGCGTGTGGGCGTGTGCGAGTGCGTGTGCGTGCGCGCGCGCGCGCGCGCGTGGGGGAATTCCCCCACCGGAGGCATAATTCGGAGGGGCGTACCCACCGCCGGTCATTCCGTAAGGCAAAAGATGCGCCACCACACGTCCCGTTTGAAATCCCACACACTTTAGGGTCCACCGGAGAATTCGCCGGAAAAGTCGCCGGCGGCCGCCCCCCGACGGCCGGCCACCGCCCCACCGCCACCGCCGGCCACCGTGGCGGTGGTGGCGGGTGCTCTTGGTGGTAGGGCCCCAAGAACCCACACAATACTCATCGAAGGGACATAGGCTACCATGGGTCCTTGGGGGGGGGGGAGGGGTGCCCCCC
>JAYWLJ010000074.1:55000-60000 GCA_037074615.1 Leucaena leucocephala
ACGTCCTGGACGTGCCAGGACTGATCCTGGACGTGCCAGGACCAGTCCTGGACGTGCCAGGCAGGTCCTGTACGTGCCAGGACCAGTCCTGGACGTGCCAGGACCAGTCCTGGACGTGCCAGGCAGGTCCTGGACGTGCCAGGACCAGTCCTGGACGTGCCAGGACCAGTCCTGTACGTGCCAGGACCTGCCTGGACGTGCCAGGACCAGTCCTGGACGTGCAAGGACCTGCCTGGACGTGCCAGGACTTGCCCAAAACGTGCCACGACCCTGTCCATGCCTACCAACACTTGCCCGGACCTTGCACAAACTTGCCCATACCTTGCCACGACCTTGGATACACTTGCCCACATCTTGCCAACACTTGCCCACACATTGAAAGAGCTTGCCCGCACATTGAACAAGGTTGCCCGTACCTTGCCCACACTTGCCTCCACCATGCACATGGGTGCACCAAGCTTGCACACACTTGCCCACACATTGAACAAGGTTGCCCGTACCTTGCCCACACTTGCCTCCACCATGCACATGCGTGCACCAAGCATGCATACACTTGCCCACATCTTGCCCACACATTGAAAGAGGTTGCCTCACATTGAACAAGGTTGCCCGTACCTTGCCCACACTTGCCTCCACCATGCACATGGGTGCACCAAGCATGCACACACTTGCCCACATCTTGCCAACACTTGCCCACACATTGAAAGAGGTTGCCTAACATTGAAGAAGGTTGCCCCTACCTTGCCCACACTTGCCACCACCTTGCACATGTTTTCACCAAGCATGCATACACTTGCCCACATCTTTCCAACACTAGCCCACACATTGAACAAGGTTGCCCGTACCTTGCCCACACTTGCCTCCACCATGCACATGGGTGCACCAAGCTTGCACACACTTGCCCACACATTGAACAAGGTTGCCCGTACCTTGCCCACACTTGCCTCCACCATGCACATGCGTGCACCAAGCATGCATACACTTGCCCACATCTTGCCCACACATTGAAAGAGGTTGCCTCACATTGAACAAGGTTGCCCGTACCTTGCCCACACTTGCCTCCACCATGCACATGGGTGCACCAAGCATGCACACACTTGCCCACATCTTCCCAACACTTGCCCACACATTGAAAGAGGTTGCCTAACATTGAAGAAGGTTGCCCGTACCTTGCCCGCACTTGCCTCCACCTTGCACATGCGTGCACCAAGCATGCACACACTTGCCCACATCTTTCCAACACTAGCCCACACATTGAACAAGGTTGCCCGTACCTTGCCCACACTTGCCTCCACCATGCACATGGGTGCACCAAGCATGCACACACTTGCCCACATCTTCCCAACACTTGCCCACACATTGAAAGAGGTTGCCTAACATTGAAGAAGGTTGCCCGTACCTTGCCCGCACTTGCCTCCACCTTGCACATGCGTGCACCAAGCATGCACACACTTGCCCACATCTTTCCAACACTAGCCCACACATTGAACAAGGTTGCCCGTACCTTGCCCACACTTGCCTCCACCATGCACATGGGTGCACCAAGCATGCACACACTTGCCCACATCTTGCCAACACTTGCCCACACATTGAAAGAGGTTGCCTAACATTGAAGAAGGTTGCCCGTACCTTGCCCGCACTTGCCTCCACCTTGCACATGCGTGCACCAAGCATGCACACACTTGCCCACATCTTTCCAACACTAGCCCACACATTGAACAAGGTTGCCCGTACCTTGCCCACACTTGCCTCCACCATGCACATGGGTGCACCAAGCATGCACACACTTGCCCACATCTTCCCAACACTTGCCCACACATTGAAAGAGGTTGCCTAACATTGAAGAAGGTTGCCCGTACCTTGCCCGCACTTGCCTCCACCTTGCACATGCGTGCACCAAGCATGCACACACTTGCCCACATCTTTCCAACACTAGCCCACACATTGAACAAGGTTGCCCGTACCTTGCCCACACTTGCCTCCACCATGCACATGGGTGCACCAAGCATGCACACACTTGCCCACATCTTCCCAACACTTGCCCACACATTGAACAAGGTTGCCCGTACCTTGCCCACACTTGCCTCCACCTTGCACATGCGTGCACCAAGCATGCACACACTTGCCCACATCTTGCAAACACTTGCCCACACATTGAATAGGTTGCCCCTACCTTGCCCACACTTGCCACCACCTTGCACATGTTTTCACCAAGCATGCATACACTTGCCCACATCTTTCCAACACTAGCCCACACATTGAACAAGGTTGCCCGTACCTTGCCCACACTTGCCTCCACCATGCACATGGGTGCACCAAGCATGCACACACTTGCCCACATCTTGCCAACACTTGCCCACACATTGAAAGGGCTTGCCCACACGTGGAACAAGGTTGCCCGTACCTTGCCCGCACTTGCCTCCACCTTGCACATGCGTGCACCAAGCATGCACACACTTGCCCACACGTCGAACAAGGTTGCCCGTACCTTGCCCGCTCTTGCCTCCCCCTTGGGGGTTGCACACGCGCACGCGCACGCGCAAACGTGCAAAGTGCTAAGTGCGTGTGGGCGTGTGCGAGTGCGTGTGCGTGCGCGCGCGCGCGCGCGCGTGGGGGAATTCCCCCACCGGAGGTATAATTCGGAGGGGCGTACCCACCGCCGGTCATTCCGTAAGGCAAAAGATGCGCCACCACACGTCCCGTTTGAAATCCCACACACTTTAGGGTCCACCGGAGAATTCGCCGGAAAAGTCGCCGGCGGCCGCCCCCCGACGGCCGGCCACCGCCCCACCGCCACCGCCGGCCACCGTGGCGGTGGTGGCGGGTGCTCTTGGTGGTAGGGCCCCAAGAACCCACACAATACTCATCGAAGGGACATAGGCTACCATGGGTCCTTGGGGGGGGGAGGGGTGCCCCCCTATAATAGCAAAACAAGACTTTTTCAGTTTGCCTCCAACGGGCATACTTTTGTTCCGAAACGACAGAGGTGGTTTCGGGGACCTAGAGATCGAATTTTCGCGCGATTTTTTGCAGCATTCTTTGGCATGGAAAAAGGGGCCCAAACACCAAGTTTCATAATTTTCGGACACCCGTGGAATATCTTTGGAATTTTTCATGTCCCGAACTTGCGCGGCCCTTAAAACTTAATCCGGGAGGAACCACGGGTGGCCGGACCTCCTAACATGTGGGAGGGGTCATATATTAGTGAACCAAAGTGTTAGATCACAAATGTAACGGGTAAATTTCATTTTGGTACGGAGGTGAAGTTTTCGTACTGCGCAGGAACCTGCCAGGACCAGTCCTGGGCAAGTCCTGGACGTGCCAGGACCCTGTCCACTCCTGCCAACACTTGCTCGGACCTTGCACAACCTTGCCAACACTTGCCACGACCTCGCACCACCTTACCCACATCTTGCCAACACTTGCCCACACATTGAACAAGGTTGCCCGTACCTTGCCAACACTTGCCCACACATTGAAAGAGCTTGCCCACACCTTGAACAAGGTTGCCCGTACCTTGCCAACACTTGCCCACACCTTGCACATGCGTGCACCAAGCATGCATACACTTGCCCACACATTGAACAAGGTTGCCCGTACCTTGCCCACGCTTGCCTCCACCTTGCACATGCGTGCACCAAGCATGCACCCACTTGCCCACACGTTGAACAAGGTTGCCCGTACCTTGCCCACACATTGAAAGGGCTTGCCCACACGTTGAACAAGGTTGCCCGTACCTTGCCCACGCTTGCCTCCACCTTGCACATGCGTGCACCAAGCATGCACCCACTTGCCCACACGTCGAACAAGGTTGCCCGTACCTTGCCCACACATTGAAAGGGCTTGCCCACACGTTGAACAAGGTTGCCCGTACCTTGCCCGCACTTGCCTCCACCTTGCACATGCGTGCACCAAGCATGCACACACTTGCCCACACGTCGAACAAGGTTGCCCGTACCTTGCCCGCTCTTGCCTCCCCCTTGGGGGTTGCACACGCGCACGCGCACGCGCAAACGTGCAAAGTGCTAAGTGCGTGTGGGCGTGTGCGAGTGCGTGTGCGTGCGCGCGCGCGCGCGCGCGTGGGGGAATTCCCCCACCGGAGGCATAATTCGGAGGGGCGTACCCACCGCCGGTCATTCCGTAAGGCAAAAGATGCGCCACCACACGTCCCGTTTGAAATCCCACACACTTTAGGGTCCACCGGAGAATTCGCCGGAAAAGTCGCCGGCGGCCGCCCCCCGACGGCCGGCCACCGCCCCACCGCCACCGCCGGCCACCGTGGCGGTGGTGGCGGGTGCTCTTGGTGGTAGGGCCCCAAGAACCCACACAATACTCATCGAAGGGACATAGGCTACCATGGGTCCTTGGGGGGGGGGAGGGGTGCCCCCCTATAATAGCAAAACAAGACTTTTTCAGTTTGCCTCCAACGGGCATACTTTTGTTCCGAAACGACAGAGGTGGTTTCGGGGACCTAGAGATCGAATTTTCGCGCGATTTTTTGCAGCATTCTTTGGCATGGAAAAAGGGGCCCAAACACCAAGTTTCATAATTTTCGGACACCCGTGGAATATCTTTGGAATTTTTCATCTTCCGAACTTGCGCGGCCCTTAAAACTTAGTCCGGGAGGAACCACGGGTGGCCGGACCTCCTAACATGTGGGAGGGGTCATATACTAGTGAACCAAAGTGTTAGATCACAAATGTAACGGGTAAATTTCATTTTGGTACGGAGGTGAAGTTTTCGTACTGCGCAGGAACCTGCCCGGACCAGTCCTGGACGTGCCAGGACTTGCCCTGGACGTGCCAGGACCAGTCCTGGACGTGCCAGGACTTGCCCAGGGCGTGCCAGGACCCTGTCCAAGCCTGCCAACACTTGCCCGGACCTTGCCCACACTTGGAACCTCCTTGGACATGGTTGCCAACAACTTGCCCACACTTGGCACCTCTTGTACATGGTTGGCAACAACTTGCCCACACTTGGAACCGCCTTGGACATGGTTG
>JAYWLJ010000074.1:67500-72500 GCA_037074615.1 Leucaena leucocephala
TCCATGCGACCCTTCTGTTCGAACCACCGTACACCCAACTTGACACCCCACACATGCTGGAGTCGCCCGGGGATTTCCGCCGGCTTTTCCGGTCCATGCCCAAGGGTTCCCATCTCGCCCCGACTATGCCAAGCAACAAAAAGGGACATCCGAGGCTACAACGAGGATGCTTGACGGCGCCGTTGCTCGAGGGGAACCCGAAGCCATGATTCGACGGACCATGTGTGTGAAGTCAAAGGAGACGTATGGGGGCGAGTACCCAACGTGCATCGCACAGTCCGCCCGAGGTCATTTCATCCCGCCACGCCCAAGCTTACTAAGCAACCGGGGGCAAAAAGCCGAGAACGGAAGCCTTTCCGCGAGTTTGCTTGAGGAGTCCAATCCCACGAGAGTTCCATGGGTCAACAACGAGGTCACAAGTGCCTCACGTGAGCAAGAGCCCCGCCGCTCCCTAACCTGGGTTGCTGAAGAAAACCGTTATAACGGCTGCGGGTTTGGCAAGTATCTCGCTCACGGGAGGTAAAAGATCCCCCAGGTACGCGCCACCATACATCCCGTTTGAAATCCCACACACGAGGGTCCACCGGAAGAGTCCACGAAAGGGTCACCGAGGGGTCCACACGGAACGGGCCGCAGCGGCGTGCACTGCGACCCGTTGTGCCATAGCAACCATACCACGAGCGAAACACCCCGTACAAATCATGAGAAGGATTCCCATCCAGCCCAAGCCACCAAGAAAAAGAAGGGACATACGTGATCGAGGGACGTTCTTGATGGCCGGAGACCAAAGGGAATGCAACGCATGAGAGGGACGGGGCCATGTGCGTGAAATCAAGAGAGGCGGACGGGGGCGCTCACGTGCCGTGCCACACAGTCATCCCGAGAGCAAGGATCCCTCCACGCCCAAGCTTACTAAGCAACCGGTGGCGAAAGCCTAATACGGAAGCCTTTCCGCGAGTTTGTTTGAGGAGCCCGACCCAAGAGAGTTCCATGAGACCCTTAAGTTCGAACCACCGTACACCCAACTTGATAGCCCACACATATCGAGTCGCCCGGGGCTTTCCGACTGTTTTTCCGGTCCATGCCCAAGGGTTCCCATCTCGCCCCGACTATGCCAAGCAACAAAAAGGGACATCCGAGGCTACAACGAGGTTGCTTGGCGGCGCCGTTGCTCGAGGGGAACCCAAAGCCATGATTCGATGGACCATGTATGTAAAATCCCACACATTTTAGGGTCCACCGGAAAAGTCGCCGGAAAAGTCGCCGGCGGCCGCCCCCGCCGGCCGGCCACCACCCCACCACCGCCGCCGGCCACCGTGGCGGTGGTGGCGGGTGCAATGGTGGTGGGGCCTCCCATGTTCACTAGGCAAAAGGTTATAGGGTCCCCTATGCCTAGTGTGAACATGGAAGGGGGGGGTGGGGGTGCCCCCCTATAGTAGCAATATGAGCCTTTTCCCTTCTGGCACGAACAGACATACTTTTTTCCCAAACGACGACACTTTTTTCGGGGACCTAGAGATGGAATTTTTGCGCGATTTTTTGCAGCAATCTTGGGCATGATAAATGATGATCAAATGCCAAGTTTCATAATTTTTGGACACCCATAGAATATTTTATGAATTTTTTAGTGCCAAAAATTGTCAATTTTGGGAGCCTTAGATCTCATGATCCGGGAGGAACCACGGCCGGCCGGACCTCCCAACATGTGTGGGGGAACATATATTAGTTAACTAAAGTGTTAGATCAAAAATGTAACGGGTAAATTTCATTTTGGTACGGAGGTGAAGTTTTCGTACTGCACAGAACCTGCCCGGACCAGTCCTGGGCAGGTCCTGGCACGTACAGGACTGATCCTGGACGTGCCAGGACTGATCCTGGACGTGCCAGGCACGTCCTGGACGTGCCAGGACTGATCCTGGACGTGCCAGGACCAGTCCTGGACGTGCCAGGCAGGTCCTGTACGTGCCAGGACCAGTCCTGGACGTGCCAGGACCAGTCCTGGACGTGCCAGGCAGGTCCTGGACGTGCCAGGACCAGTCCTGGACGTGCCAGGACCAGTCCTGTACGTGCCAGGACCTGCCTGGACGTGCCAGGACCAGTCCTGGACGTGCCAGGACCTGCCTGGACGTGCCAGGACTTGCCCAAAACGTGCCACGACCCTGTCCATGCCTACCAACACTTGCCCGGACCTTGCACAAACTTGCCCATACCTTGCCACGACCTTGGATACACTTGCCCACATCTTGCCAACACTTGCCCACACATTGAAAGAGCTTGCCCGCACATTGAACAAGGTTGCCCGTACCTTGCCCACACTTGCCTCCACCATGCACATGGGTGCACCAAGCTTGCACACACTTGCCCACACATTGAACAAGGTTGCCCGTACCTTGCCCACACTTGCCTCCACCATGCACATGCGTGCACCAAGCATGCATACACTTGCCCACATCTTGCCCACACATTGAAAGAGGTTGCCTCACATTGAACAAGGTTGCCCGTACCTTGCCCACACTTGCCTCCACCATGCACATGGGTGCACCAAGCATGCACACACTTGCCCACATCTTGCCAACACTTGCCCACACATTGAAAGAGGTTGCCTAACATTGAAGAAGGTTGCCCCTACCTTGCCCACACTTGCCACCACCTTGCACATGTTTTCACCAAGCATGCATACACTTGCCCACATCTTTCCAACACTAGCCCACACATTGAACAAGGTTGCCCGTACCTTGCCCACACTTGCCTCCACCATGCACATGGGTGCACCAAGCTTGCACACACTTGCCCACACATTGAACAAGGTTGCCCGTACCTTGCCCACACTTGCCTCCACCATGCACATGCGTGCACCAAGCATGCATACACTTGCCCACATCTTGCCCACACATTGAAAGAGGTTGCCTCACATTGAACAAGGTTGCCCGTACCTTGCCCACACTTGCCTCCACCATGCACATGGGTGCACCAAGCATGCACACACTTGCCCACATCTTGCCAACACTTGCCCACACATTGAAAGAGGTTGCCTAACATTGAAGAAGGTTGCCCGTACCTTGCCCGCACTTGCCTCCACCTTGCACATGCGTGCACCAAGCATGCACACACTTGCCCACATCTTTCCAACACTAGCCCACACATTGAACAAGGTTGCCCGTACCTTGCCCACACTTGCCTCCACCATGCACATGGGTGCACCAAGCATGCACACACTTGCCCACATCTTGCCAACACTTGCCCACACATTGAAAGAGGTTGCCTAACATTGAAGAAGGTTGCCCGTACCTTGCCCGCACTTGCCTCCACCTTGCACATGCGTGCACCAAGCATGCACACACTTGCCCACATCTTTCCAACACTAGCCCACACATTGAACAAGGTTGCCCGTACCTTGCCCACACTTGCCTCCACCATGCACATGGGTGCACCAAGCATGCACACACTTGCCCACATCTTGCCAACACTTGCCCACACATTGAAAGAGGTTGCCTAACATTGAAGAAGGTTGCCCGTACCTTGCCCGCACTTGCCTCCACCTTGCACATGCGTGCACCAAGCATGCACACACTTGCCCACATCTTTCCAACACTAGCCCACACATTGAACAAGGTTGCCCGTACCTTGCCCACACTTGCCTCCACCATGCACATGGGTGCACCAAGCATGCACACACTTGCCCACATCTTCCCAACACTTGCCCACACATTGAAAGAGGTTGCCTAACATTGAAGAAGGTTGCCCGTACCTTGCCCGCACTTGCCTCCACCTTGCACATGCGTGCACCAAGCATGCACACACTTGCCCACATCTTTCCAACACTAGCCCACACATTGAACAAGGTTGCCCGTACCTTGCCCACACTTGCCTCCACCATGCACATGGGTGCACCAAGCATGCACACACTTGCCCACATCTTCCCAACACTTGCCCACACATTGAACAAGGTTGCCCGTACCTTGCCCACACTTGCCTCCACCTTGCACATGCGTGCACCAAGCATGCACACACTTGCCCACATCTTGCAAACACTTGCCCACACATTGAATAGGTTGCCCCTACCTTGCCCACACTTGCCACCACCTTGCACATGTTTTCACCAAGCATGCATACACTTGCCCACATCTTTCCAACACTAGCCCACACATTGAACAAGGTTGCCCGTACCTTGCCCACACTTGCCTCCACCATGCACATGGGTGCACCAAGCATGCACACACTTGCCCACATCTTGCCAACACTTGCCCACACATTGAAAGGGCTTGCCCACACGTGGAACAAGGTTGCCCGTACCTTGCCCGCACTTGCCTCCACCTTGCACATGCGTGCACCAAGCATGCACACACTTGCCCACACGTCGAACAAGGTTGCCCGTACCTTGCCCGCTCTTGCCTCCCCCTTGGGGGTTGCACACGCGCACGCGCACGCGCAAACGTGCAAAGTGCTAAGTGCGTGTGGGCGTGTGCGAGTGCGTGTGCGTGCGCGCGCGCGCGCGCGCGTGGGGGAATTCCCCCACCGGAGGTATAATTCGGAGGGGCGTACCCACCGCCGGTCATTCCGTAAGGCAAAAGATGCGCCACCACACGTCCCGTTTGAAATCCCACACACTTTAGGGTCCACCGGAGAATTCGCCGGAAAAGTCGCCGGCGGCCGCCCCCCGACGGCCGGCCACCGCCCCACCGCCACCGCCGGCCACCGTGGCGGTGGTGGCGGGTGCTCTTGGTGGTAGGGCCCCAAGAACCCACACAATACTCATCGAAGGGACATAGGCTACCATGGGTCCTTGGGGGGGGGAGGGGTGCCCCCCTATAATAGCAAAACAAGACTTTTTCAGTTTGCCTCCAACGGGCATACTTTTGTTCCGAAACGACAGAGGTGGTTTCGGGGACCTAGAGATCGAATTTTCGCGCGATTTTTTGCAGCATTCTTTGGCATGGAAAAAGGGGCCCAAACACCAAGTTTCATAATTTTCGGACACCCGTGGAATATCTTTGGAATTT
>JAYWLJ010000074.1:82500-90000 GCA_037074615.1 Leucaena leucocephala
GAGTCCACGAAAGGGTCACCGAGGGGTCCACACGGAACGGGCCGCAGCGGCGTGCACTGCGACCCGTTGTGCCATAGCAACCATACCACGAGCGAAACACCCCGTACAAATCATGAGAAGGATTCCCATCCAGCCCAAGCCACCAAGAAAAAGAAGGGACATACGTGATCGAGGGACGTTCTTGATGGCCGGAGACCAAAGGGAATGCAACGCATGAGAGGGACGGGGCCATGTGCGTGAAATCAAGAGAGGCGGACGGGGGCGCTCACGTGCCGTGCCACACAGTCATCCCGAGAGCAAGGATCCCTCCACGCCCAAGCTTACTAAGCAACCGGTGGCGAAAGCCTAATACGGAAGCCTTTCCGCGAGTTTGTTTGAGGAGCCCGACCCAAGAGAGTTCCATGAGACCCTTAAGTTCGAACCACCGTACACCCAACTTGATAGCCCACACATATCGAGTCGCCCGGGGCTTTCCGACTGTTTTTCCGGTCCATGCCCAAGGGTTCCCATCTCGCCCCGACTATGCCAAGCAACAAAAAGGGACATCCGAGGCTACAACGAGGTTGCTTGGCGGCGCCGTTGCTCGAGGGGAACCCAAAGCCATGATTCGATGGACCATGTATGTAAAATCCCACACATTTTAGGGTCCACCGGAAAAGTCGCCGGAAAAGTCGCCGGCGGCCGCCCCCGCCGGCCGGCCACCACCCCACCACCGCCGCCGGCCACCGTGGCGGTGGTGGCGGGTGCAATGGTGGTGGGGCCTCCCATGTTCACTAGGCAAAAGGTTATAGGGTCCCCTATGCCTAGTGTGAACATGGAAGGGGGGGGTGGGGGTGCCCCCCTATAGTAGCAATATGAGCCTTTTCCCTTCTGGCACGAACAGACATACTTTTTTCCCAAACGACGACACTTTTTTCGGGGACCTAGAGATGGAATTTTTGCGCGATTTTTTGCAGCAATCTTGGGCATGATAAATGATGATCAAATGCCAAGTTTCATAATTTTTGGACACCCATAGAATATTTTATGAATTTTTTAGTGCCAAAAATTGTCAATTTTGGGAGCCTTAGATCTCATGATCCGGGAGGAACCACGGCCGGCCGGACCTCCCAACATGTGTGGGGGAACATATATTAGTTAACTAAAGTGTTAGATCAAAAATGTAACGGGTAAATTTCATTTTGGTACGGAGGTGAAGTTTTCGTACTGCACAGAACCTGCCCGGACCAGTCCTGGGCAGGTCCTGGCACGTACAGGACTGATCCTGGACGTGCCAGGACTGATCCTGGACGTGCCAGGCACGTCCTGGACGTGCCAGGACTGATCCTGGACGTGCCAGGACCAGTCCTGGACGTGCCAGGCAGGTCCTGTACGTGCCAGGACCAGTCCTGGACGTGCCAGGACCAGTCCTGGACGTGCCAGGCAGGTCCTGGACGTGCCAGGACCAGTCCTGGACGTGCCAGGACCAGTCCTGGACGTGCCAGGACCAGTCCTGTACGTGCCAGGACCTGCCTGGACGTGCCAGGACCAGTCCTGGACGTGCCAGGACCTGCCTGGACGTGCCAGGACTTGCCCAAAACGTGCCACGACCCTGTCCATGCCTACCAACACTTGCCCGGACCTTGCACAAACTTGCCCATACCTTGCCACGACCTTGGATACACTTGCCCACATCTTGCCAACACTTGCCCACACATTGAAAGAGCTTGCCCGCACATTGAACAAGGTTGCCCGTACCTTGCCCACACTTGCCTCCACCATGCACATGGGTGCACCAAGCTTGCACACACTTGCCCACACATTGAACAAGGTTGCCCGTACCTTGCCCACACTTGCCTCCACCATGCACATGCGTGCACCAAGCATGCATACACTTGCCCACATCTTGCCCACACATTGAAAGAGGTTGCCTCACATTGAACAAGGTTGCCCGTACCTTGCCCACACTTGCCTCCACCATGCACATGGGTGCACCAAGCATGCACACACTTGCCCACATCTTGCCAACACTTGCCCACACATTGAAAGAGGTTGCCTAACATTGAAGAAGGTTGCCCCTACCTTGCCCACACTTGCCACCACCTTGCACATGTTTTCACCAAGCATGCATACACTTGCCCACATCTTTCCAACACTAGCCCACACATTGAACAAGGTTGCCCGTACCTTGCCCACACTTGCCTCCACCATGCACATGGGTGCACCAAGCTTGCACACACTTGCCCACACATTGAACAAGGTTGCCCGTACCTTGCCCACACTTGCCTCCACCATGCACATGCGTGCACCAAGCATGCATACACTTGCCCACATCTTGCCCACACATTGAAAGAGGTTGCCTCACATTGAACAAGGTTGCCCGTACCTTGCCCACACTTGCCTCCACCATGCACATGGGTGCACCAAGCATGCACACACTTGCCCACATCTTGCCAACACTTGCCCACACATTGAAAGAGGTTGCCTAACATTGAAGAAGGTTGCCCGTACCTTGCCCGCACTTGCCTCCACCTTGCACATGCGTGCACCAAGCATGCACACACTTGCCCACATCTTTCCAACACTAGCCCACACATTGAACAAGGTTGCCCGTACCTTGCCCACACTTGCCTCCACCATGCACATGGGTGCACCAAGCATGCACACACTTGCCCACATCTTGCCAACACTTGCCCACACATTGAAAGAGGTTGCCTAACATTGAAGAAGGTTGCCCGTACCTTGCCCGCACTTGCCTCCACCTTGCACATGCGTGCACCAAGCATGCACACACTTGCCCACATCTTTCCAACACTAGCCCACACATTGAACAAGGTTGCCCGTACCTTGCCCACACTTGCCTCCACCATGCACATGGGTGCACCAAGCATGCACACACTTGCCCACATCTTGCCAACACTTGCCCACACATTGAAAGAGGTTGCCTAACATTGAAGAAGGTTGCCCGTACCTTGCCCGCACTTGCCTCCACCTTGCACATGCGTGCACCAAGCATGCACACACTTGCCCACATCTTTCCAACACTAGCCCACACATTGAACAAGGTTGCCCGTACCTTGCCCACACTTGCCTCCACCATGCACATGGGTGCACCAAGCATGCACACACTTGCCCACATCTTCCCAACACTTGCCCACACATTGAAAGAGGTTGCCTAACATTGAAGAAGGTTGCCCGTACCTTGCCCGCACTTGCCTCCACCTTGCACATGCGTGCACCAAGCATGCACACACTTGCCCACATCTTTCCAACACTAGCCCACACATTGAACAAGGTTGCCCGTACCTTGCCCACACTTGCCTCCACCATGCACATGGGTGCACCAAGCATGCACACACTTGCCCACATCTTCCCAACACTTGCCCACACATTGAAAGAGGTTGCCTAACATTGAAGAAGGTTGCCCGTACCTTGCCCGCACTTGCCTCCACCTTGCACATGCGTGCACCAAGCATGCACACACTTGCCCACATCTTTCCAACACTAGCCCACACATTGAACAAGGTTGCCCGTACCTTGCCCACACTTGCCTCCACCATGCACATGGGTGCACCAAGCATGCACACACTTGCCCACATCTTCCCAACACTTGCCCACACATTGAAAGAGGTTGCCTAACATTGAAGAAGGTTGCCCGTACCTTGCCCGCACTTGCCTCCACCTTGCACATGCGTGCACCAAGCATGCACACACTTGCCCACATCTTTCCAACACTAGCCCACACATTGAACAAGGTTGCCCGTACCTTGCCCACACTTGCCTCCACCATGCACATGGGTGCACCAAGCATGCACACACTTGCCCACATCTTCCCAACACTTGCCCACACATTGAAAGAGGTTGCCTAACATTGAAGAAGGTTGCCCGTACCTTGCCCGCACTTGCCTCCACCTTGCACATGCGTGCACCAAGCATGCACACACTTGCCCACATCTTTCCAACACTAGCCCACACATTGAACAAGGTTGCCCGTACCTTGCCCACACTTGCCTCCACCATGCACATGGGTGCACCAAGCATGCACACACTTGCCCACATCTTCCCAACACTTGCCCACACATTGAAAGAGGTTGCCTAACATTGAAGAAGGTTGCCCGTACCTTGCCCGCACTTGCCTCCACCTTGCACATGCGTGCACCAAGCATGCACACACTTGCCCACATCTTTCCAACACTAGCCCACACATTGAACAAGGTTGCCCGTACCTTGCCCACACTTGCCTCCACCATGCACATGGGTGCACCAAGCATGCACACACTTGCCCACATCTTGCCAACACTTGCCCACACATTGAAAGAGGTTGCCTAACATTGAAGAAGGTTGCCCGTACCTTGCCCGCACTTGCCTCCACCTTGCACATGCGTGCACCAAGCATGCACACACTTGCCCACATCTTTCCAACACTAGCCCACACATTGAACAAGGTTGCCCGTACCTTGCCCACACTTGCCTCCACCATGCACATGGGTGCACCAAGCATGCACACACTTGCCCACATCTTGCCAACACTTGCCCACACATTGAAAGAGGTTGCCTAACATTGAAGAAGGTTGCCCGTACCTTGCCCGCACTTGCCTCCACCTTGCACATGCGTGCACCAAGCATGCACACACTTGCCCACATCTTTCCAACACTAGCCCACACATTGAACAAGGTTGCCCGTACCTTGCCCACACTTGCCTCCACCATGCACATGGGTGCACCAAGCATGCACACACTTGCCCACATCTTCCCAACACTTGCCCACACATTGAAAGAGGTTGCCTAACATTGAAGAAGGTTGCCCGTACCTTGCCCGCACTTGCCTCCACCTTGCACATGCGTGCACCAAGCATGCACACACTTGCCCACATCTTTCCAACACTAGCCCACACATTGAACAAGGTTGCCCGTACCTTGCCCACACTTGCCTCCACCATGCACATGGGTGCACCAAGCATGCACACACTTGCCCACATCTTCCCAACACTTGCCCACACATTGAAAGAGGTTGCCTAACATTGAAGAAGGTTGCCCGTACCTTGCCCGCACTTGCCTCCACCTTGCACATGCGTGCACCAAGCATGCACACACTTGCCCACATCTTTCCAACACTAGCCCACACATTGAACAAGGTTGCCCGTACCTTGCCCACACTTGCCTCCACCATGCACATGGGTGCACCAAGCATGCACACACTTGCCCACATCTTCCCAACACTTGCCCACACATTGAAAGAGGTTGCCTAACATTGAAGAAGGTTGCCCGTACCTTGCCCGCACTTGCCTCCACCTTGCACATGCGTGCACCAAGCATGCACACACTTGCCCACATCTTTCCAACACTAGCCCACACATTGAACAAGGTTGCCCGTACCTTGCCCACACTTGCCTCCACCATGCACATGGGTGCACCAAGCATGCACACACTTGCCCACATCTTCCCAACACTTGCCCACACATTGAAAGAGGTTGCCTAACATTGAAGAAGGTTGCCCGTACCTTGCCCGCACTTGCCTCCACCTTGCACATGCGTGCACCAAGCATGCACACACTTGCCCACATCTTTCCAACACTAGCCCACACATTGAACAAGGTTGCCCGTACCTTGCCCACACTTGCCTCCACCATGCACATGGGTGCACCAAGCATGCACACACTTGCCCACATCTTCCCAACACTTGCCCACACATTGAAAGAGGTTGCCTAACATTGAAGAAGGTTGCCCGTACCTTGCCCGCACTTGCCTCCACCTTGCACATGCGTGCACCAAGCATGCACACACTTGCCCACATCTTTCCAACACTAGCCCACACATTGAACAAGGTTGCCCGTACCTTGCCCACACTTGCCTCCACCATGCACATGGGTGCACCAAGCATGCACACACTTGCCCACATCTTCCCAACACTTGCCCACACATTGAAAGAGGTTGCCTAACATTGAAGAAGGTTGCCCGTACCTTGCCCGCACTTGCCTCCACCTTGCACATGCGTGCACCAAGCATGCACACACTTGCCCACATCTTTCCAACACTAGCCCACACATTGAACAAGGTTGCCCGTACCTTGCCCACACTTGCCTCCACCATGCACATGGGTGCACCAAGCATGCACACACTTGCCCACATCTTCCCAACACTTGCCCACACATTGAAAGAGGTTGCCTAACATTGAAGAAGGTTGCCCGTACCTTGCCCGCACTTGCCTCCACCTTGCACATGCGTGCACCAAGCATGCACACACTTGCCCACATCTTTCCAACACTAGCCCACACATTGAACAAGGTTGCCCGTACCTTGCCCACACTTGCCTCCACCATGCACATGGGTGCACCAAGCATGCACACACTTGCCCACATCTTCCCAACACTTGCCCACACATTGAACAAGGTTGCCCGTACCTTGCCCACACTTGCCTCCACCTTGCACATGCGTGCACCAAGCATGCACACACTTGCCCACATCTTGCAAACACTTGCCCACACATTGAATAGGTTGCCCCTACCTTGCCCACACTTGCCACCACCTTGCACATGTTTTCACCAAGCATGCATACACTTGCCCACATCTTTCCAACACTAGCCCACACATTGAACAAGGTTGCCCGTACCTTGCCCACACTTGCCTCCACCATGCACATGGGTGCACCAAGCATGCACACACTTGCCCACATCTTGCCAACACTTGCCCACACATTGAAAGGGCTTGCCCACACGTGGAACAAGGTTGCCCGTACCTTGCCCGCACTTGCCTCCACCTTGCACATGCGTGCACCAAGCATGCACACACTTGCCCACACGTCGAACAAGGTTGCCCGTACCTTGCCCGCTCTTGCCTCCCCCTTGGGGGTTGCACACGCGCACGCGCACGCGCAAACGTGCAAAGTGCTAAGTGCGTGTGGGCGTGTGCGAGTGCGTGTGCGTGCGCGCGCGCGCGCGCGCGTGGGGGAATTCCCCCACCGGAGGTATAATTCGGAGGGGCGTACCCACCGCCGGTCATTCCGTAAGGCAAAAGATGCGCCACCACACGTCCCGTTTGAAATCCCACACACTTTAGGGTCCACCGGAGAATTCGCCGGAAAAGTCGCCGGCGGCCGCCCCCCGACGGCCGGCCACCGCCCCACCGCCACCGCCGGCCACCGTGGCGGTGGTGGCGGGTGCTCTTGGTGGTAGGGCCCCAAGAACCCACACAATACTCATCGAAGGGACATAGGCTACCATGGGTCCTTGGGGGGGGGAGGGGTGCCCCCCTATAATAGCAAAACAAGACTTTTTCAGTTTGCCTCCAACGGGCATACTTTTGTTCCGAAACGACAGAGGTGGTTTCGGGGACCTAGAGATCGAATTTTCGCGCGATTTTTTGCAGCATTCTTTGGCATGGAAAAAGGGGCCCAAACACCAAGTTTCATAATTTTCGGACACCCGTGGAATATCTTTGGAATTTTTCATGTCCCGAACTTGCGCGGCCCTTAAAACTTAATCCGGGAGGAACCACGGGTGGCCGGACCTCCTAACATGTGGG
>JAYWLJ010000074.1:100000-104442 GCA_037074615.1 Leucaena leucocephala
CACCCCGTACAAATCATGAGAAGGATTCCCATCCAGCCCAAGCCACCAAGAAAAAGAAGGGACATACGTGATCGAGGGACGTTCTTGATGGCCGGAGACCAAAGGGAATGCAACGCATGAGAGGGACGGGGCCATGTGCGTGAAATCAAGAGAGGCGGACGGGGGCGCTCACGTGCCGTGCCACACAGTCATCCCGAGAGCAAGGATCCCTCCACGCCCAAGCTTACTAAGCAACCGGTGGCGAAAGCCTAATACGGAAGCCTTTCCGCGAGTTTGTTTGAGGAGCCCGACCCAAGAGAGTTCCATGAGACCCTTAAGTTCGAACCACCGTACACCCAACTTGATAGCCCACACATATCGAGTCGCCCGGGGCTTTCCGACTGTTTTTCCGGTCCATGCCCAAGGGTTCCCATCTCGCCCCGACTATGCCAAGCAACAAAAAGGGACATCCGAGGCTACAACGAGGTTGCTTGGCGGCGCCGTTGCTCGAGGGGAACCCAAAGCCATGATTCGATGGACCATGTATGTAAAATCCCACACATTTTAGGGTCCACCGGAAAAGTCGCCGGAAAAGTCGCCGGCGGCCGCCCCCGCCGGCCGGCCACCACCCCACCACCGCCGCCGGCCACCGTGGCGGTGGTGGCGGGTGCAATGGTGGTGGGGCCTCCCATGTTCACTAGGCAAAAGGTTATAGGGTCCCCTATGCCTAGTGTGAACATGGAAGGGGGGGGTGGGGGTGCCCCCCTATAGTAGCAATATGAGCCTTTTCCCTTCTGGCACGAACAGACATACTTTTTTCCCAAACGACGACACTTTTTTCGGGGACCTAGAGATGGAATTTTTGCGCGATTTTTTGCAGCAATCTTGGGCATGATAAATGATGATCAAATGCCAAGTTTCATAATTTTTGGACACCCATAGAATATTTTATGAATTTTTTAGTGCCAAAAATTGTCAATTTTGGGAGCCTTAGATCTCATGATCCGGGAGGAACCACGGCCGGCCGGACCTCCCAACATGTGTGGGGGAACATATATTAGTTAACTAAAGTGTTAGATCAAAAATGTAACGGGTAAATTTCATTTTGGTACGGAGGTGAAGTTTTCGTACTGCACAGAACCTGCCCGGACCAGTCCTGGGCAGGTCCTGGCACGTACAGGACTGATCCTGGACGTGCCAGGACTGATCCTGGACGTGCCAGGCACGTCCTGGACGTGCCAGGACTGATCCTGGACGTGCCAGGACCAGTCCTGGACGTGCCAGGCAGGTCCTGTACGTGCCAGGACCAGTCCTGGACGTGCCAGGACCAGTCCTGGACGTGCCAGGCAGGTCCTGGACGTGCCAGGACCAGTCCTGGACGTGCCAGGACCAGTCCTGTACGTGCCAGGACCTGCCTGGACGTGCCAGGACCAGTCCTGGACGTGCCAGGACCTGCCTGGACGTGCCAGGACTTGCCCAAAACGTGCCACGACCCTGTCCATGCCTACCAACACTTGCCCGGACCTTGCACAAACTTGCCCATACCTTGCCACGACCTTGGATACACTTGCCCACATCTTGCCAACACTTGCCCACACATTGAAAGAGCTTGCCCGCACATTGAACAAGGTTGCCCGTACCTTGCCCACACTTGCCTCCACCATGCACATGGGTGCACCAAGCTTGCACACACTTGCCCACACATTGAACAAGGTTGCCCGTACCTTGCCCACACTTGCCTCCACCATGCACATGCGTGCACCAAGCATGCATACACTTGCCCACATCTTGCCCACACATTGAAAGAGGTTGCCTCACATTGAACAAGGTTGCCCGTACCTTGCCCACACTTGCCTCCACCATGCACATGGGTGCACCAAGCATGCACACACTTGCCCACATCTTGCCAACACTTGCCCACACATTGAAAGAGGTTGCCTAACATTGAAGAAGGTTGCCCCTACCTTGCCCACACTTGCCACCACCTTGCACATGTTTTCACCAAGCATGCATACACTTGCCCACATCTTTCCAACACTAGCCCACACATTGAACAAGGTTGCCCGTACCTTGCCCACACTTGCCTCCACCATGCACATGGGTGCACCAAGCTTGCACACACTTGCCCACACATTGAACAAGGTTGCCCGTACCTTGCCCACACTTGCCTCCACCATGCACATGCGTGCACCAAGCATGCATACACTTGCCCACATCTTGCCCACACATTGAAAGAGGTTGCCTCACATTGAACAAGGTTGCCCGTACCTTGCCCACACTTGCCTCCACCATGCACATGGGTGCACCAAGCATGCACACACTTGCCCACATCTTGCCAACACTTGCCCACACATTGAAAGAGGTTGCCTAACATTGAAGAAGGTTGCCCGTACCTTGCCCGCACTTGCCTCCACCTTGCACATGCGTGCACCAAGCATGCACACACTTGCCCACATCTTTCCAACACTAGCCCACACATTGAACAAGGTTGCCCGTACCTTGCCCACACTTGCCTCCACCATGCACATGGGTGCACCAAGCATGCACACACTTGCCCACATCTTGCCAACACTTGCCCACACATTGAAAGAGGTTGCCTAACATTGAAGAAGGTTGCCCGTACCTTGCCCGCACTTGCCTCCACCTTGCACATGCGTGCACCAAGCATGCACACACTTGCCCACATCTTTCCAACACTAGCCCACACATTGAACAAGGTTGCCCGTACCTTGCCCACACTTGCCTCCACCATGCACATGGGTGCACCAAGCATGCACACACTTGCCCACATCTTCCCAACACTTGCCCACACATTGAAAGAGGTTGCCTAACATTGAAGAAGGTTGCCCGTACCTTGCCCGCACTTGCCTCCACCTTGCACATGCGTGCACCAAGCATGCACACACTTGCCCACATCTTTCCAACACTAGCCCACACATTGAACAAGGTTGCCCGTACCTTGCCCACACTTGCCTCCACCATGCACATGGGTGCACCAAGCATGCACACACTTGCCCACATCTTCCCAACACTTGCCCACACATTGAAAGAGGTTGCCTAACATTGAAGAAGGTTGCCCGTACCTTGCCCGCACTTGCCTCCACCTTGCACATGCGTGCACCAAGCATGCACACACTTGCCCACATCTTTCCAACACTAGCCCACACATTGAACAAGGTTGCCCGTACCTTGCCCACACTTGCCTCCACCATGCACATGGGTGCACCAAGCATGCACACACTTGCCCACATCTTCCCAACACTTGCCCACACATTGAACAAGGTTGCCCGTACCTTGCCCACACTTGCCTCCACCTTGCACATGCGTGCACCAAGCATGCACACACTTGCCCACATCTTGCAAACACTTGCCCACACATTGAATAGGTTGCCCCTACCTTGCCCACACTTGCCACCACCTTGCACATGTTTTCACCAAGCATGCATACACTTGCCCACATCTTTCCAACACTAGCCCACACATTGAACAAGGTTGCCCGTACCTTGCCCACACTTGCCTCCACCATGCACATGGGTGCACCAAGCATGCACACACTTGCCCACATCTTGCCAACACTTGCCCACACATTGAAAGGGCTTGCCCACACGTGGAACAAGGTTGCCCGTACCTTGCCCGCACTTGCCTCCACCTTGCACATGCGTGCACCAAGCATGCACACACTTGCCCACACGTCGAACAAGGTTGCCCGTACCTTGCCCGCTCTTGCCTCCCCCTTGGGGGTTGCACACGCGCACGCGCACGCGCAAACGTGCAAAGTGCTAAGTGCGTGTGGGCGTGTGCGAGTGCGTGTGCGTGCGCGCGCGCGCGCGCGCGTGGGGGAATTCCCCCACCGGAGGTATAATTCGGAGGGGCGTACCCACCGCCGGTCATTCCGTAAGGCAAAAGATGCGCCACCACACGTCCCGTTTGAAATCCCACACACTTTAGGGTCCACCGGAGAATTCGCCGGAAAAGTCGCCGGCGGCCGCCCCCCGACGGCCGGCCACCGCCCCACCGCCACCGCCGGCCACCGTGGCGGTGGTGGCGGGTGCTCTTGGTGGTAGGGCCCCAAGAACCCACACAATACTCATCGAAGGGACATAGGCTACCATGGGTCCTTGGGGGGGGGAGGGGTGCCCCCCTATAATAGCAAAACAAGACTTTTTCAGTTTGCCTCCAACGGGCATACTTTTGTTCCGAAACGACAGAGGTGGTTTCGGGGACCTAGAGATCGAATTTTCGCGCGATTTTTTGCAGCATTCTTTGGCATGGAAAAAGGGGCCCAAACACCAAGTTTCATAATTTTCGGACACCCGTGGAATATCTTTGGAATTTTTCATGTCCCGAACTTGCGCGGCCCTTAAAACTTAATCCGGGAGGAACCACGGGTGGCCGGACCTCCTAACATGTGGGAGGGGTCATATATTAGTGAACCAAAGTGTTAGATCACAAATGTAACGGGT
>JAYWLJ010000075.1:602500-985673 GCA_037074615.1 Leucaena leucocephala
ACCCTCTCTCATCTCTACATTTCTCATATCCCTTACTTTTAATCAAATCATACATTTTTTAATAATTTATCAATATAAAAAGTTATTCTAAAAATAACTATCCAAACACTTATTTATTCATAATTACTTTTTTTTCATAAACTCTTCTCTAAAAATCATTTTCCATAAGTTGTCTATAAACCTTTTTTTAAAATCTTATCCAAACAGGCCCTAAAATAAACAGTCATATTTGTCAAAACCTCAGTTTGGATCAAACTATAATTTTAGATAAGTTAGTCAGAGTAACTTTTGGAACATTAAAAACCACTTTCAACCACTCAATTACTATTTTACCCTTACTTTTTCTTACACCCTCTTTTTTCTCTCATCTATCTTTTCCACCATATCTCCCTATCTTTTTCACTATCTCTCATTTCTTCTTTACTTTTTTCACCCTCTCTCCTCTATCTTTTTTACCGCCTCTCGTCTCTCATACATACCATTTTTAATAATTTTTCAATTATAAAACCCATTTTTTATAACAACTATCCAAACACTTATTTATCTAAAATCATTTTTTTCATAATCTTTTCTCTGAAAATCTTTTTTTATAAACCATCTAAAAACCCATTTTTTTCATAAGTCATTTTTTTAAATCTTATCCAAACACACACTTAATATTATATTTATACTCATTTTATCCTTAATACAAGATATAATTAATTAATTTAATTATATTAATAAATTAAATTAAATGAATTAATATGATATATTTATTTTAAAATATTTTAATTGTTTTTTTAACTCTTTTTATTTTATTTTATTTTATTATTATTAATAAAAATAAATTAAAAAATATAAATAAATATATTTTATAATTATGATAACTTGAACTCATCAATTGGGTATGTGACAAGAGGAGTACCAGCAGAAAACGTACTAGTCAAGTACACTGTGTGGGTGTTACCCCTGCTTCCCACCCGGATTGCTCCCCTCTCACGCATAATGCCAAATAGGAGTGTCCTGTTCGCCCGCCCGTGCTCAAAAAATAGTTGCCTAAAAAATATTTAAACAGGGTAGAGCTAGAATAAGTATTGGGCAGGGTAAAATATCGAATAAAATATATCGTATTATCTATTTAACTTAGCTTTATATATATATATATATATATATTATTATTTTATTTTTTATTTTATTTTTTTTTAACTTCTTCTATTTATAATTCTATACTTTTCACTATAACTAAAAATATTTTTTACTCATTTTTTAAATTTTAAATATAAATATTATATTTACATAGATACCGAAATTATTTTCATACTTTACTTACTAAATATTTAATTATAAGTGTTGTAATATTTCTACAGATATTCGACCCTGATACAGATATCAAATTTTTATATATATATAATATACTTTAAGACTTTAATTATTATATTTTTGTTACATTATTCTTAATAAATTATGGATATTATTTAACTCTTAAAGACATAAATATGATATTATTTTATAAGTTTATAATTATATTTTTTTATAATATGAACAAGACATCATAACTTAGGTATGTAAACCTGACTATATTTAACCTAAAATGATTAGGGTTTTTATCAAGTAATGCTAAGTATCGAATTGTAAAATATAATCTATAATTTTTTTGAGCAGGATATTGCACAAAGAGTTACCTTATCTAACTTTACTAAGCACACCCCTATCGCCAAAGTGGCGCCTTGTTATGCAAGATATTGAGTTTGTTTGGATAGGATTTTAAAAAATGACTTATAGACAGCTTATGAAAAATGGCTTTTAGAAAATAGTTTATAGAAAAAAAGTAGTTTTGAATAAATAAGTGTTTGGATAGTTATTTTTAGAATGGCTTTTTATATTAATAAATTACTAAAAAGGGTATGATTTGATTTAAAGTAAGAGAGAGGTAGAGAAAAGAGAAGAGAGAGGGTAGAGAGGAGAAATGAGAGAGGGTGTAAGAAAAAGTAAGAGTGAGGATAGAGGGTGTAAGAAAAAGTAGGAGAGAGGAGAGATGGTGTAAAAAAAATAGGATAAGATAATAATTGAATAGTCAATAAACTCGTTAAAAAAACTAATTTTAATAACTTATTTAAAATTATAGTTTTATCTAAAAATATTTATAGATAAATATAACTATTTATTTTAAAATTTTTATAAACTAAAATTTAGTTCAAAAAGAATTTCTAAAAATATGGTTTAGGGTATACCCATTAATGCCTTCCCATTGATATATCCGCCCGTGGCTGTGTGGCTGCTTCACATGCATCCAACAGCTCACAGCGTAAGGGAATCCGACAAGTGACATTAATGAATTGAAGTCGGCTTGCAGGTTTACCAGGAATTCGTTTAGGAAGCCACTGCTGTCCGGCTGCTGCCACATTATAATAATAATATGCCGCTCCGGATGACCCCCGTGACTGCTACGTACGCCGCTTGGTTGGTTGCGTAAAGTAATCCGTTCACGTGGAAGTGGGACCCTCCTTCTTTGACCCCGCTCCTACAAGTGACACTAAGGAAGCCGCCCCCTAGATTTACCAGGAATACGGTATACTAGTAAATAAATAAATGTCTCTGGATAAGATAACGTACGTCTCTCTCTTTTTTAACTGGGAAAAAAGAATAAATCAATGAAATGGATGTAGCTACTAGCTAGATGGACTACCCGATTTAGGACCCCTGCTAAGAAAGGTTTTGCCTTTTGCATGCTCGTTGCGGCCCAAAAGGCCTTGAAGCATATGAAAGAATAAGACCAGATATACATCGAACATGTAAGTAAAACTTCAACTTCCACCGTAGAAGGGAGAGTAATAAGTTCACCTGAGAGTCGGCTTCCAATAAAATGGGGACCCACACGTATATACTACAACCCAGTACACCAAGTCTCTTTATTAGACTGCGTATACTTGCCAGTGCATCATTAACTGATCGTGTTCTTTTATATTCCACAACTATAGAATCACGCCTAATCATCACAAAATTGTTCGCCTCGCGATCTCGTAACTCTTTATTAACATAAATTATTTCTTTGAATAAACGTCCTTTTTATTATATTGGAATTTAATGTTATATCAGAGAACTCAAACCTATTAATTGCTACGTCGTAAAGAGCAATAATATAACTTGGGAAACCTCCATGGATGCGTGCCGTGGAAGGAAATGAAGCGTAAAGGCAAGCGATGTGGGAGGTGTGATGAATTTTTTTGTGTGTGGCAGAAAACTGTTTAGAAAAAGTTAACCTAAACTGTACTAATATTAAATAAAATAAATTATTAATTATTCTTAAATATAAATTTAAATACTTAAAAATTATGATACTAAAATTATAATAAAATTATACTCTTCATAAATTAAATATATTTTAAAAATATTTTATTTTTCGTGAGTTGAATTAAATTTGGGGAACCCTCTGAAAGCAGGGAGCACATGGCGAATGGGCCCGCCCTATCATTTTGTTCATAAAATCATATGTTCTTGCTTCCCACCGCCAATCCCCTCATGGTCTGTTTAGCGGGCAAGGGCACATGGCACATGGCACATTCTTGTTTTCACTCATAAAAGGGAGGGGCCCACATACATATGAACATTATCTACATTATTTTTGTATGTCCCTCACAAATTTCCAACTATTTTCTCATATATACATTGCATATAAAAGAAAATTAAACCAAACAAAAAAACGAAACGAAAAGAAGACGACATTTCACAGACATATTATCCAAGCTCGTGCGCAGATTCCGATATAGATGGAGCCAGTTTGGCGCCGGCGTACACCCCAGCGGGAGCACATGGTTGAGATGCCAAAATTTGAGCTCAGCTTCTGTTCTTGCACTTTTCCACCGCCCTTGGCGCTGTACGTACATTCAAATAAACATGCATGAGAATATAAATAGGGATAAAAAATGAAAGTGACAGGGCACTCAAGTAGAGTTGCTGAATTAACCTAGCCCAATTGCGTCAGATCCTTTCATGATGCGGAGGCGTTTGCAGGATTCCACGAACATTCTGTTCATTTCATCATCGGTTAGTGAAGGAACATAGAATGACTAAAGAGATGGATGGTGGAAGGGGGCATCGATCGGAACTTACTCCCAGGGGACGTCGCCGACGAGCATCCAATCACCGTCCTTGTCTTCGTAAGTGGGGACGTAGTCGGTGCCGTTCAAGAGATCGATGAGTTTGCTCTCGTTGAGGAACTCGTTTGTGGCCTGAGGAGAGCCATAATTGGCGTTGGTGAAGGAGCCGAACATTTTAGCGAGTGCCCCGGACAGCTGTTGGTAGCTCCTGTACAGTTTCAAGTCCACTTTGCGCAGATAAGGCGCACCGTCCATGCTCACCTTCACGAACGTCGCACCTTCTTCCTTGTTTTTCTTCTGGTTCTGCGATATCCCGATGTTCTTCCTCGATGATCGCACCGGTGGCCAACCCACTACTTGTGCCCTGCTTGTTCATCGTTCCACTTCACGTTAATTCTCCAATGTAAACTCTACTCCTACTTATGGAGGGATTTTTTATTTCACACACAATAATTTATTTATTTATTAAAATTTTAAGAATTAGTTAATTAGTTACTTTATATTTAGGAGTATATATTTAGATTAAATTAGAATGATAATAATAATAATAATTGGAATAAATGATAAAAAATGGAGAGGGAGGTGAGGGGTGGGTTTGGCGTTTGACTGGGGAAAGGAAACGATTGGGGGCTGGGAGAAAAAAGTAAAGATTCCTGGTTTCTTGTCCTTATGCTCTGTCTTCCCGACAGCCAACCGTGCCATACGCACACGATATGCAACCTAATTTGCAAACCTTTCTGCATCACTCATCATTTTCTGGATTACTCATAGCCCACCCCACAATCCCATAATCCCCATTTATTCATGCCCACTTCATCCCAATCCATTTCTTTCCCTTCCCTATATATCCCAATGACTAATAATAACCTCATTTTAATAAGTGGTGGAGGAAGAATCATTTCACTTTTCCCCTACGGCCATGTCCGCAGAACGCCTCGGCCTCGTAGTTATCTCATTTCTCTACGTCTCTGACTCTGCCTAATTTTCAACCCCACCTTCAATATTTTCCAAAAAGGAAAAAAACACCAAGTTCGGTCGATATTTGATCTTGAGAATATCGACCAAACATATTACGCTCTCCATTTAAATCTTGCTATTTCATTCAAATCTCTATAATCTACGAGTCCGTACGAATTAGGATGCTTATCTTCCCTGTCCACCCACATCAATTACTTTCAATTATCTTACTAATGTTAAACTGGAACAAGACCACGCATCTACAGTATATATAGCCTGAACTGATAAAGCGTTCAAACACAATTAAGAATAACGGTGCAGACCAAACAACGAAATGAAATCCTAATTCTGCGCTTCGACCAAATTAAGTTTGACACACAAGACCCAGTCTTAGGTAGCAGGTAAAATATGGAATCACTATGATGGGAATAGAAACGAAATCAAATATTGAAAAAGCATGAAGAAAAAAGGAGATGGTAAGTAAAAAGGAAAAGAGGGAAGAAGCATACTTGGCGGGTGGCTTCGCGGGACCGTTAGAGGGAGAAGCGGCAGTTGTGCTGTCGGTCGGCTCGCGGGTTGACTGGGCAGTACTGTGGGGAGATAGATTGAGCTTCCAATCCACGGCGGTGTCGGAGAAGCCTCTCTTGCCACCGGTAGACCAGGCGGTCTTGAGGGAAGACTCGGCGTCGGTGGCGGCAGCGGACAGAGCACCGGGCAATCCGAGTCGTAACTCGGTCTCTTCGAAATTAATCATGCTGTACTTATCCGGCTCTGCCTCTTTCAGCCTGGTCATTCTACTGTCCGTGCAATCCGTGTTTGATTCCAGACGGAGAAAGGGAAGGTACTGGGTGATGCTGGGGGGTGAAAGAAAGGAGAGAGATTTGGAGATGTTGAGAGAGATGAAGAAGAAAAGTGGGAGCAGGGGAAGAAGGGCTTAATAACATTAGAAAATGGTGAGACAGGGAGGGAGGGCCCTAGGGGGAGATGCTTTCACGTGTAGGGCTGGCTCGTCCGCAGCTTGTAGGGAGAATGATGTCAGGGGTGAGGTAGATGACGGCAGGAATCCTTGTGTTGGTGCTGGTTCGTATGCTATGAAGGAGTAGGACTAGGCCCCTCCCCCACTCCCCGACGCCAATAATTGGGCGCGTCTAAATTTCTTGGTAATTTTATATTCACAAAGCCAGAAACGACGGCTTTTTAAGGGACAAGTAAAGGGGAATGGATCAGGTGGAAGCAGCAAGTTGAGGGAATTCTTGGGATTAGTAGTTTGTGGATAAAGATAATCTGATAAGGTTTAGTAGAGTATAGTGGTTGGCATATTAATCTTGCGGGATATATATACACACACACACACACACTTTATTATCAAGAGGCCACTTTGCGTGGTGGGCATCCAAAGGGGGGGCGGGGTCCAACAACAAACACATCACAACACCCAACGAGCATAGTTGGTGTTGATGAGATATTCACGAGCAGGCATTGGCATTATTAATTTGAAGGAAAGTGACAGCTGAAATACAACATTAGCAAGGCGTTTTGGTGTACTCAGTAGCCAGGCACGCCTTACTTGAGCAAACAGTTAATATGGGCGGCAGTGAGTCATTAGAACATGCAAAAAACGGAGTTTTGTACACTTAAAAGGTGATGGAGACAGAGAAGGATACAACCACAGGCAATGACGTTCACGTGGAGGGGTGTACTCCTAATATTGCATGCTGTCATGGCGAGAGCACGGGGGAGTGGGGATGGAAATAGGTTATACTAAACCAGGCCTTAGCTAAATTGGCCGGCGTAACAATAATATAAAGCATGTGTTTATATATAAGTTTTTTTAATGCTCAGATTTAAGTATTTTAAAGGCTTAAAGCTTTTAAGATGTCTGCTTACCATATAAACCACAATATATTTCAATGCTTGAAAATTACAATTAAATTTTAAACTTACTAAAATTTACATAAATTTTTAATAGGCTTCAAAATTTATATATTTATAAATATAATACTCTAAATATTTTTTGAACTTATCTATATCTTATATATAATTAAATATGCCATGTTTAGAAGATTGTAAACTAAATTTAAAAAAAGTATGACATATTTAAATTAAATAGATTATGTTTTATTAAATTTTAACTAGACTAGATGGTAAGTTTTTATTGGATGATTGTTTCCACCTTTCAGGGTGGGAGAAAAAGCGACAAGGTAGGGGGTAGTATTCTGTTGGATGGTCAAAAGTCATATGGGTGGCGCCCACAACCGCGCATGCCTTTCACAAGTGAATACCCCCTTTTGCCTCTCCTCTCACTTTCAGCTGGGTCCAAACACCCTCTTCCATATGGGCCTCCCAAGTTTAACAGCCCAGCCTCCGCTTAACTCAACCCACGTTCTCTTTACAAACACATTCTCCAAATTGGAAGAGTGCCTCTTTCAAAATTGGCTGTGATTTAATTAATATAAGACCTTTCATTCCATTTTCATCATATATTTATAATTTTTTCTAAATTAATTAGTTTACTTAAATTATAATATGATATATAATATACTAGAATTTTATAGAGATTATCTCATTTATTATAAGTAATTAAGTAATTTTACTATCTTAATGTATAATTAAGTGTCTCTTATCACGACAAGGGCCGGAAGAAGTCACGATTTGGCAGAAGCTTCGAGAACCCCCGTCGGCTCCCCAGAAGTGTCTGGGACCTCTCGTCTAAAACCCAAACGCCACATTATACCAGCCCTGTTTCGAAGCTCTCGGCTGTGCCCTCTGCCTTGCTGTTGCGCTTCTTCTAAATCAAAACACCCAACCTCGTCCCTCCATTTGATTTCCCCTTTCGATGGCCGAAGAAGCCAAGGCCAAAGGTAACGCCGCTTTTTCTTCCGGTGACTTCGACTCCGCCATCCGTCACTTCTCCGACGCCATCTCTCTCTCCCCCAATAACCATGTCCTCTACTCCAATCGATCGGCCGCTTATGCCTCCCTTTACAAATACTCTGAAGCTTTAACCGATGCCAAGAAGACCGTCGAGCTCAAGCCCGATTGGTCCAAGGGCTACGGCCGTCTCGGCGCCGCTCATCTTGGACTCGGCCAACACGACGACGCTATTGCTGCTTACAAGAAGGGCCTTGAAATTGACCCCAATAATGAACCACTTAAATCTGGTTTGGCTGATGCCCGGGCTAGGTCCCGTTCGACGCCGCCCATGGGTAATCCTTTCGGAGACGCTTTCTCTGGACCCGAGATGTGGGCGAGGCTCACTGCTGATCCCACCACTAGAGCATATCTGCAGCAACCTGATTTCGTAAAGATGATGCAGGACATTCAGAAAGATCCCAACAATCTGAACTTGTATATGAAAGACCAAAGAATCATGCAAGCCCTTGGTGTTTTGCTCAACCTCAAGATTCGCACCCCAAACGAGGACACTGATATGCCCGAGTCTTCCCCTTCGCCTCCGCCAGCAGAGAGGAAGAGAGCTGCTGAAGCTGACGCGGCGAAGGAAGAGAAGCGGCCCGGGCCCGAGCTCGAGCCCATGGATTTGACGGAGGGGGAGAAGGAAGCGAAGGATAGGAAAGCTCAAGCTCAGAGGGAGAAGGAAGCAGGCAATGCGGCTTACAAAAAGAAGGATTTTGATACGGCAATCCAGCACTACTCTAAGGCTATGGAATTGGATGATGAGGATATATCATATCTCACAAACCGTGCTGCTGTTTACTTGGAAATGGGACAGGTATGTCAGTTGGCTTATATTCTTTTTTCTCTTTTCTTTCTTTTGGTAAGTTAATGAACGGATGGAAAGGTATGTCAGTTGGCTTATATCTCACAAACCGTGTTCATTCCAAGTTAATTTGAATGGATGTGTTTTAACGGACAGAAATGATCAATGCTTTAGTTTTCATGCTATTGTATATGAGGGTCATTGCCTGTTATGGTGCCGGATATGATATGGATGTCTATGCAAATTCGTTGTTTTTACTCTAATTTTTTGTGTACAGTTGTTTACTAACATGACTGCAATTTGGTATAGAAGCTTCTATCTCACTAATTCATGTGCACAGTAGACGTTGAGACTGCTTTTCACGTGACACAGTAACTATACCAAATCTGCTCATGTTTGGGGTGCCTCCATGTTTTAATTGATATTTAACTTTTTAATGCATTTATTTCATATCATAATAGTTAGGTACATTAAAAAATTATTTTTTTATTAATTTCAAAATAACTATTCTTCAATCACAGCTAGAAGAATGCATAAAAGATTGTGACAAGGCTGTAGAAAGGGGAAGAGAATTGAGATCAGACTTCAAGATGATAGCAAGAGCTTTGACAAGGAAGGGAACTGCCCTGGCAAAAATGGCAAAATGCTCAAAGGATTATGAACCTGCCATTGAGACTTTCCAAAAGGCACTTACAGAGCATCGCAACCCTGACACCTTGAAGAAATTGAATGATGTTGAAAAGGTTAAGAAAGAGCTTGAACAGCAAGAATACTTTGATCCAAAATTGGCTGATGAGGAGCGTGAAAAAGGTACCCTCTCTTTTAGCATGTTATCCATGTTCCTCCTTCTTGAGTAAGCCTATGCTTTTTTTCCTTTTCCCGAGATAAGTATCCTTTATTATGTATTGAATGCAATCATCATTCATCAATGTGCAGGTAATGATTTCTTTAAGCAACAAAATTATCCAGAAGCTGTGAGGCATTACACCGAGTCTTTAAGAAGGAATCCTAAGGATCCTAGGGTAATATTACTTGTTAAATGAAGCTCACATTTGCAATTTAAGCAAATACAGGAACTAATATGTATTTAATTATTCTATCTTCTTCAGACATACAGTAACAGAGCTGCATGCTACACAAAACTTGGGGCAATGCCTGAGGGTTTGAAGGATGCGGACAAATGCATTGAGCTGGATCCAACTTTTGTAAAGGGTTATACTAGAAAAGGTGCTATACAGTTTTTCATGAAGGAACATGACAAAGCTTTGGAAACGTATCAGGAGGGGTTGAAACATGATTCAAACAACCAGGAGTTGCTTGATGGCATAAGAAGGTATTGGTTTATGTTGCGTTCATGGCATTTGTTAGTTTCATATTTCTACTTTTTATATACTCTCCACCAGGGTGATTGTCTTAACATAAATAACTATTTCAGATGTGTAGAACAGATTAATAAGGCCAGCCGTGGAGATATAAGTCCTGAGGAGTTGAAGGAGAGACAGGTTTGACTCAATTATTGAACATCTACTGCGGAAACTGTCAGTTGAAAATTTTCTTCATCTATTTGGTTTTTACTTCTTGTGTTCCTCCAGGCCAAGGCAATGCAGGACCCTGAGATACAGAACATCCTCCAGGACCCTATTATGAGACAGGTATGCTACCCATGCGGTGCTCCTCTTGATTTTTTTAGTGTATGGCGTTGGTGTGACAAGAATGAGCTGTCCTTATGAAATTTGGGGGACGCATGCAGGTATTGGTTGATTTTCAGGAAAATCCCAAGGCTGCCCAGGAGCATACGAAGAATCCGATGGTGATGAACAAGATCCAGAAGTTGGTCAGTGCTGGAATTGTCCAGATTAGATAAATTGGATGGGATTTGCAAAGGTGCCGTGTGTGGCTCATTTTAAATGTAGATTGGATTGGAAAATGGATAAACAATTTAAGGTTGGGAATTTCTTAATTGCTTTATGCTTTCGCATTGTTTTTAGTGAACTTCTATAAATTATGAATTTGGGTCCCTCAAGTTCGAGCAAAGCAACATGTGCCACTTGTGGTTCTCGCATTTACAGATTACATGTAAACGAATCTGTAGGACTTGGGCCTTCTCGCCCGTGGGTTGTTTACGTAGAAATCTTTACTTCGGTGCTTCGTGGAAATTTATGTAGGTTCATAAATGGGAATTTTTACCATCAAGCATTGATGTGATCTGATTGGTAAGTGACTTGATGTTATTTAAATTTCGAGTTTGAGTTTTGGCGTATGAAAAAAATTCCTATTGAAAGATTTATTTAGTAAATTAGGTGGACAAATAAAAAAAAATAAATGGGAATTTGTGGGGCCTAGCCTTATGTGGGGTTTACTTGAACAAGTCGCAGTTTATTTTTGTGGGGAAAATATCGTTTAATGTTTGAAAAACTCAACTTATAGAATTATACATAAAAATTCTTTGTAGTTTGAAATATAATTTTATTCATATATAAATAATGTTTGTGATAATTAGTTATTTATCGGATGTCCCTGAAGGGACTGGTAATTGATTATTTCATAACTTTGTTTTATAAGAACCAAATTAAGGATTTTCAATTGAGTTCAATTTACAACAAATGTTAGCCCGAACCAGTTGAACAGACTCGATGTTCTAAAGCAATGTTAATGGTTTAATTTTACGACGAAATAAATATATTAAAAAACTATTTTAAATTAAATTTGACAATATTCAACAGTGATACAAGATGAGTGTATGAAAAGGGTGTGTTTACTTTTCAATAACCAAAATAAATTGCAATTATATTAAAGGTAAATGTGTATTTAATATTTTAAACTAATTTTATGAGAAATTAGTACTCTAAAGTATTTAAGGATTAATTAGTATTCTAAACTAATTTTAAAAGTGTAATTAACACCCTAAAATATTTAAATTATTATAATTTTACCATTTTACTAATAAAAATATAAACTTTTATTTGATATATACTACAAACTTTTTAGTTCGACACATTATTATTTAAAAAGTCACATGTATAATATTATTTTAATAAATTGTACTAAATAAACCATAACATTTTTTAGTCTTCATATATGAATTCTATACAATGTCAATTTTATAGAAATAATAATGTGTTAAAATAAAAATCTTATGTGACATGATCAGACATAAATTTATATTTGTATTAGTAAAAAGATAAAATTGTACAAATTTAAATACTTTAAGGTGCTAATCGCATCTTTAAAATTAGTTTAAGGTGTTAATTGTACTCTTAAATACTTTAGGGTGTTAATTACTCCTCTGAAATTAGTTTGAGATGCTAGATACACCTTTACCCTTATATTAATTAAAATATTTGAATAATATAAGCCATTTTTCATTAAAAATTATAAAATCATTAAACAAACATAATTAATTTAAAATTGAAAAATTCAAAACATTTTTTTTAAAATAAACAGATCTTACATAGCTTCGCTCCAACAATAATATATGCTAAATAATGCTAAAATAAAAACTCTATATATACGTTATCATAAATTTAGTAAAATTTTAAATAAAATAAATTAAGACTTTCACCCCCAATAAATAATCTAAAATAAAAACTCGAGAGATTCAGGGCAACTTTGCATTTGCCTATTCAGAAAGTTACAAATATGCTGCATCTCCTCCCATCTGGCAAGCAGCTGCGCATCTGATGCCACAAAATCATGAATAACTCCATCAATGGAGACGCTACTACGACCAACTGTCTTCTTTAGTCCCTTGCCTTCCATGATCTCTCTAATTTGATCTGAATAGCTCCACCTGCCACATGCTGCATAAACATTGGACAGCAAAATATACGCACCTTCTTTATCAGGCTCTAACTCCAGCAGCTTTGTCAATGCGATCTCTGCTAATTCTACATTTCCATGAGCTCTACAAGCACTCAGCATAGCCCCCAAACAGATCGACTTGGTTTCATTGGCATTGTGTCAAGCACAACCTTGGCCTCACCCAACCTCCCTGATCGCCCTAAAAGGTCAATCAAACACCCATAGTGTTCCACTCTGGGTTCAATACCATAAATTGCTTTCATATTGTGAAAATTTTTTACACCTTGATCCACAAGGCCACTGTGAGTACAAGCTGTAAGAATGGCTACAAAAGTTACCTCATTTGGCTTTACAGACTCCTGCATCTCAGCAAAGAGTTCCAGAGCTTTGCTTCCGAGACCATGGAATGCAAATCCGGTAATCATTGTTGTCCATACAACAATATCTTTTTCAGGCAGTTCCCTGAATATGGTCAATGCACTTTTTACACTTCCACACTTGCAGTACATGTCTATTAATGCTGAGCCCATAAATGCATCTATCTTTTCCGTCTTCCTCATCGCCCAACCATGCACCAATTTCCCTTGATCTAGTACTCCAATTTCTGCCGCAGCACAGATGAAGCTCAACATTGTAACATGATCAGGACTCACATTAGAGGAAAGCATGCTCTTAAGCAACTCAACTACCATTGAATAGTGACCATTTTGAGCATATCCAGCAATCAAAGAGTTCCACGAAACATTATCTCTGCAAGGCATTTGATCAAAATAGTCATGAGCAAGTTTGAGTTCCCCAGACTTGACACAGCCTACAATCAAGGTATTCCAAGAAATACTATCCTTCTTCGCTAACTGATTGAATGTCTTGTGAGCAAGATCCACTTCTTTGAATTTTAAGTACATATCGAGAAGAGCATTCCACAAGATTAAATATGAAGGACCAAAATCTTTCCTCCTTTGGATCCATGCATGAACAGATTTTCCCAACTTTAGATCCTTTAGCTGTCTACAAGACATAAGAAGACCTAAAATGGTAAAGTCATCAGGTTCAACACCCAAATTCACCATTCTGTGGAATAACTGTAGCGCTTTTGCCCCAAACCCATGCTTAGCAAAACCAACAATAGTGATATTGAATGAAACAGAATCTGGAGCAGGAATATGATGTAGCAGCTGAAGTGCTATCTCCAAATTTCTGTTATCCAAGTAAACTTTTATAAGGGTATTTTGCAGATAACCTTGCAGGAACAAACCTGTAACAATAGCATGACAATGGATTTGTTTGGTTTCTGTCATGCATTTGGTAGAATGTAGTAGTCGACATAGTGTGTGCTTATCTGGTAGCACATGATCACGTAGCATTGCATTGTATAACGCAAATGACTGACTCCTTGGAAATGATAATGCAGAAATCATAGTGTTGTAGATAAAGAGATTGGGATGAGGAGTGAAGTGTTCAAAGAGGACTTTAGCCATGTCTAAATTCTCAGGGTGTGAGATGGCAGAGAACACTAGGAGTCTGCTCATTGGAAATGTCTGACCAATAAGATTGCTTCTCATAATCTGCCCTAAAATTTGCTTCAAGTGACTCCTTGAATTGCATTTCTCCAGTAAGACAAGACTTGGGTGATTGAGTTGAAGGGACACAGTTGGATCCCAGGCAGTCCTACTACTATGGCAACCCAAACTAAAGAATCGGATGCCCAAACCATAACGAGACATAGATGACCATGTAGCCAGAGCTCAAAGGTAGATAAAGAATCTAGTGTTCCTCTATTATATTCAACATGACAAGTACAAAAATATATTTTTACCAAACATTAATTCTTAAAGCAATGTATTTTGAATTCAGTAGTGATTTAGCAAAACTTGATGACACAATTCCAAAAATATCTTTAGAAGACAATCTCAACGCCAAAAGTTTTCTACATTTTGCACTACTTTTGGGATGAGCTGAATGAAACAGATCATACATGTTTAAAAATCGCCCAGATTTAAAGTGATAATACTTTGCATAGCCGGTTCCAAATATTGGCTAGTTATGCCTGCATTGGTAAGAGAAGTAGTTGTGAACATTGTCCACCATCCCCATCCCCAACTCCACGTTTAACCAAGTATGGAATTACCATTCAAGAAAAGCTCCCTTTGGCTTTTGTCAAAAGTAAGGTGAAAAATAATGCATCTTTAAGAAGCAGGATCATTGAGGTGGCATACAAAATAAATCATCGGACCCCTGCAAACTAACCGATGCATTCTTGAGAAACAAGTTCCAGACGGAAGGGAATAAAACATTTGATACCATCCGACTGAATGAATATCAAGATGAGTTACGGACAAAACTAGAACCTATTTAAAAAAGCCAGATTATAGAAGACCCATAAATCATCATTCTTATCATACTATATAACATAACGTCATGAAAGCCAATGATAATGCAAAACAAGAAAGGAAATTAGATCATAGTTCAGAAGCTCAGATTAATATGGTCTAATGCAAGGTTTGTTTAAGCTAATGACTTAAAAGCATCACATAAAATAAACGCGTGACCAGCCATGCTGCAGTTTCATTTGACATATTCCCCTAGCAACCACACAAAAAAAGGGGGGAGAGAGAAAGAGAGATGAGAAGGGTTTGGGTTTTCCCAGCTTTAGCAACTTCTCTAACAAAGATGACAAAAAAATTACAAATTGAGGGCGAAAAATCACACCCGAAATTTTGTTTAATTCCCCCGAAATTCTTTTCCCGGCATAAAGAGAGAACATTCAGGTGGGTCTATGACTTACTGACTGAGGAAGCCCTAGCTCTGAAGATTGTTTCTGCCTGTCCTACATTATCAATAGCAGTTCAGGGCCCAATTCTAAACTCCAGCCCTCCAGAGGCAAACGACGACCGAAAGACGAACGACATGAATTTGAATGATGATCGGATAGGTAAACGGCATTAATGATTGGAACGGCACAGCACCAATGCGTGAGCTGGCCCAGCGCTACAGCCCTCTCCTAAGCTCGCGGATTCTGGGCTAAAACCTGATCATTTCGTTGTAGGAACATAACTAGGGTTGGAAGTAGAGCCCGCCTGGCTTTCCTGACCAGACTTCATACATATTTAAAGGCTTACTAATTATCCATTCCGTGAGGTTAACTGATGAAGAAATGAGATATATAATTATTTAAAGCGTGTTCGATCTTTAGAGAGTATTATTTTATTGTGGTTACAGTCTCAATGTTTAGAGAGGCATCCTAACTCTTGGGTGCCTAGGTTTACGACTAAGGGTAATAGACGGCTCGCTCTACCTGACATTGGTATCGCCTAGGAGAAAAGGAGATTTCGTTTACCCTTGGATTGTGAATGAGTCTAATCCCTTTCTAAAAAATTTTGTATAAAAAAAAAGCTTAATAATTTAAATAGGATATATATTTTTTAAAAATCTAGTATATAAGCTTAAAAATCTAACCTGTTTAATTATATATATTGTAAATAGGGTTAAAGTCTATTTAAAAATTTTTATTAGTAAATATTTAGCTTCAAAATCTACTAAAAATCTATATAAATATAAATTTTAATAAGTTTAAAGTCTACTCACGGCCTTCTAACTTTAAAATATAATATTTTTTTAGAAGCTCATACGGCCTTCGAGCCTTGACATACAATATCTTTTTAGAGGCCTATATACTCTAAAAAGGTTTTATACCTGATAGACCTTTCAAAAGTTTAGACCTAAACCTAAAAAAAACTTATATATATGATCAGGTTTTATATTCTTGTTATAAGCTCAAGTATATTTAGTAACCTGGCCTATTTCCATTCTTAAACATACCTGATAGACCATTCGTGCTTGTTTAATTTTGTAATGTTACTTTAGTTTCTTCTAACCATTATTACAATCACCTTGTCTAATAAGTAGAGCAATTTTTTTTCACACTTCTCTCATCATCTATGGAAGTTGGAGGGGAAAGATAAGAAAAAGGGGAAAAGGAAAATAACAAAATAAAAAGGAAAGAAAAATACATCTTTTCGAGGGCATAATAGTCAATCTAAAATAATTATGATTTTTACAATCTTTTGTAATAAAATATAAAATAGCTACTAGTAAAAGTTGTTTGATTAAAACTGTCCTTTCTAATAATCAGATAATTCCAAACGGCTTTACTAGACAACCCACCCATAATTCACCCCCACTTGCATTAAAATCCTCCAGATACATCAAGGGCGTTCCCGTCCCATCATTTTAAAGGGTCCCACTTGCCACTAAATCAAAAAAGTGAAAAACAAAGAAAAAGAAGGCGGCACCATGAAATTTGGTCATTTACTACCAAGTACCGACCCCACCACTGATATTTCATATTTCAGACGACAACGCAATATCAATCAGTTGGGTCAAGAAAAGTAGAAAGTCTGTGATATTGGATATGACTGCAACATGATTGGCCTCCGGGTTTACTTATTTGGAATGGCTATAACTACTTGTGTTGACAAAACTTGAAAACAATTAACCCCTCCACTCGCTCTATCCTCTTCCATCCCACGGGACTTTGAAAGGGGAACAGCCTTTTAATATGGGACCCAGCAGCCATGTTGGAATCTAGGGATGGCTGTTTGGTTCGGGCTAGGTGAGCGTAGAAGCATCTGATTGGGACGTACGAAAAATGGCCGAAGCCAGAGATATTGGCATGATGCAAAGTGCCTTGGACTGAAGGAATTGCGTGGCCGCTCCCACATCTTCTTCCATCAGTTTTGCAACCTCTTGTTCTGTGCCGTCGTTTGACCACTTCTCCCAGGCTGCATGATTCCCTCCGCCGTCAACGCCCTCGCTCTGCACCAAACAATCCATAATACCCCACGTAGATAAAAAAAAAGGACAATCGGCTCTCTAGTTTGTTTACAGACGTATGTACTATATGCGCGAATGCATATATCTCTTTCTGTGTGCCGATACTTGTGGTCCCCACGCATGGCGGGGCACAAATACTTGCATGCGTGGTTCTTGACAAAATTAAGAACAACAGGCAGGATGAAGTAAAAGAAGTAGTGAAATTTTAAGTACCGCAGACAAAGGAACATCCGCTACAAGCTGAGCTACGGCGCCCGCTCCCCCCAGTCTACTCATGCTGAGGACCTGTGTGCATACACATACATGAATGATCAAGACCAAGTCGCATCTCGACAAGCGACACAAATTAAAACAACTAAAAAGGAACCCTATTTACTACTACGCATCTGTTTTACGATTAAGACCTTGCTGTGCCGCACCACGTCAATTCAGGAATAACATTCTAACTACTTCAGATAAAGTGAATTCAATTTCCAGGCCCTAGGCCCTACCATGTACAGGAAAAAAAGAAGACTTTCCTACTAGGCTTAAATAATCGATGCTTATTTCTTAAAACAATGATGGATATAATCACTATTTTAACATTTGCAATATAGCGACCTAAGAAGACATCCACGAACGTTTGAGATAACTCAGATAATGAAAGATTCCTCGATCACAAATATATTAAGAACTTCAATAGATACCTTAACCTGGAGTCTAAGAAACTTCACGTAATCCACAATTTCATCAAGCATCGCCGCTCTGTCCGTCTACATCAACAGTTTTCATAATGTATAAGCATAATTGGATCACATATTAAAACCCAGCAGTATTTTAAATTTTAAAGTTGAAAAATATCACGTGCTCAAAATCCAAGCAAATTCCTAGATAATAATAAGAGCACAAATAAATAACCACCACTAGATAATAATTTGATAATGCTTAATGCTTCATATAGACATGTGTTATGTATAGGTCCGTGACATGAGGTAAAAAAATGGACAGGCAATGCTTTCAGTGCAGTGAAAGGTTCAGATGAAATGTTACAAATTGGATAGTTAATAAAAACATGGGCAAAGGAGTCCAGCCAAAAATGTTACTAATAATATTATAGGTATTCATTGATGGCAAAATCACTAACCTTATTGGCGTTGGGAACTAATTCTTGCAAAGCCTTCATTCTATCAGCAATTCTTTCACGGCGCAACTACACCCAGTACAGAGCCAGAACATGAATCCTTTGTAGCACAGAGATGTATAGAACTTTGAAAAAAAAATGAATATAGCAGTCATTGATGGAAAAGAAAGGGTTATTGAACTAGAAGAATATCAATGAATTATGATACAACGTCATCCCATCCAATGTCAATAGGGTTAGAAAACCTGCCGAAAGGAAGTGACGCTGAATGTACTATAAACAAGCCAGACACAAAAAAAATTATCATCACCGACTCTCCAGATCAGCTAACGAAATTATCATCACCGACTCTCCAGACCAGCTAACGTACCTTTAAATTTGTACTTTTCACACTCAATCTTCCCATCTCATTTCTTAGAACAAGAAAGAGGCGGTTATAGAAGTCAAAACTTAAAAAATGATTCTCGATTCAGAACAATGCAAGGATTTAATAATAGCCATACTTTTACATATAAAACACTCAATAAAATGAATTTCTCTTGGCTATTGATTTTCTTACCCATTTCAGTCACACACCCACAGTCCCATATTCAGCATGGAACTGTGCATTTGATCAGGAAACTTTTCAACAGAGAAAGCAACAAGTTCTACAACTTTGAGGGCTGACAACAATATATGTGCCTTACCCGTTCAGCAATACTATGGGGATCCGTGGCTTGCCCTCTTCTTGCTCGCACTCTAGGGCGGATGGCAGGGGGTTGAGGCCAAGTAGCAACAGGCCCCGGATTTTGTGGTTGGCTATGGAATGGCTGCATTGAGATCATGAACTAACATCATAAATTGAAAGATAATAAAATAATTAAAACAAGCAGCATTCTGTGAAACAGTAATCAATAGTGGGCTAGTCACTGTGCTGATATTAGCTTGCATGCATGCATACTAGAAAGTAGCAACATGGAAAACAGTACAAGTAAGAGAAAGAACCAATACATCTGACGATATGGCAAGGGGATAAAAGGCTTCTGTATGAATATTAAGGTAATCACCATCCATTGGTCGGAAAAATGAATGCAAATCTGTTGATCCAAACCTCCGGCCATGATTTTGGTTTTGTCAATAAGATTTGATTGCCCATAAAAGAAACATGGATATCGAAACTCTAGCACAAACAACGCGAGAGAGCTGGACTACTTCTAATAATTCAAAAGATAGTTCGAGCTATAATTTCGTATATAACTATTAGCAAATTTATATTTCAAATTAAAAATTATTCTTTTCTCTCTCAGGCTATTTAGATTACATTTTCTTCATAGCTATTAGATATCTAAGACCACATTCGAGTGTTACCAACGTAAAACTTTTTCATATCTCGATTTTGGAAGAAATAAAGTTCTTTCTACTCGTACAACCAAGGTGGATGGATATATAGCATTTTTGAAAAATAGCGTAATTTCTCTATTACCAAATCCAATAGAGTTGCTGTTCAGACGAAAAGGAAAATGGAAAATTGAACACAGGCACAGGATTGTCAACTTTTTTTTTTTTTAAAAAAGGTAGACAATGGAAGCATGGAAAGGGCGACAGAAGGACGACACATTCTGTATGTGAGTAAGCAGTAAGGTTAAGCGCACTATCATTCACTGCAGAAGCCTACGCTCCTAATAAAACGCGTGAGGAACACGGCCAAACAAACTACCTCGGTTCGGTTTAGAGTATAGCCTATAGACATTTTTAAATATGGATTTTTAAAACTAGGACTAAGAATTTGAACTCAAAGGAAAAATTCATGAAATGAAAGAAAGCCGCTGATTCTGGGAATATAGATGTTGAATGGGCGAAACACCTCTAGAGAGGGCAAATTTGTCAAACCCCCAATCCTGAAGAGGGAAAAGGGAAATCCCATCTTTAATATATATATATATATATAGGAATAGCTTTCTCAAGGGTTAAGCCCATAATTAAGTATCCTTTTAAAAAAAATCATGATTAAAGATATGGCCAGAAATGAAGCGCATAACAAGAACTATCCTTGAGGAATCTATGCAAAGTGACCCAACTTTAAGGTTTACTGTATTTCATAGTGTCACACGTTTTCGAACCCAAGCTAAATTATTGGGTAATGAGCGTCGCTTGTATTTCGCGTCAGATTACAATATTGCTCCGCCTCACCGGCTAAGAATAGCAGGGAGTTGAGGGCAATATGGTCACTTCATCAATTAAAAGATTACCTGATGATGAGGGATTTGGGAGGGAGCAAGTGGCGAGGATGGCACCTTCGTCGGCCGAAGATGCAACGGTCCAGACGCCGAAAACAAGCCCGGTGTCCTGTGCAGGGATTCCCTATCCTGAAGTCCAAGCACAGCGCATAAAGAAGAATAAGAGGGGAAGGTAACAAAAACTGAAGAAAGTCAAAGGCAAAAATTACTTACAGAGATACCAGAAGCAGAAGAGGAAGAAGTTGGGGTGGTATCGTTGGATTTATTAAGATGGAGATGGTGATTAGCAACATTGTTGCCGTCCACAACATCATCACCGTACCGTGCTCTGCTACCATCTTGACCGATAAACCCTTGCTCCAAATTCAAGCCCAGAGGCATGCCCATCCCTATGCCTAAGGATTCTCGCATCCCGGCGCCAGCGGCAGCAGCACTGCCGCCGGAGCCTAACTGCAACACCATTGGAGGCATGGTGGAGCCCTCAGTGTTGGCGTAAGCGGAAGGCGGTACGGCCAAGATCTGCTCCAAAAAATCGTCACCCAATCCCTCCGATGAGTTGCAGGCCATTTCTTCTTCCCCTTCTTCTTGCGTTGTTTTTTTTTTTTCGAGAGCAAAGCACTTTAAACGAGTGGCGAAGGGGATTAGGGCGACATTATATTGTTTACTGGAAAACGGAAGGCGCGAAAAGCAGAAAAGCAATATAGTGGGGGGGGGGGGGGTGCTGGCGTGTGAAGCCAATGGATGGATGAGGCGGGATGGAGCGTTTTTCTTCTACCCAAAGTTTTTTTTTTTAGTTTAAATAAGATATCTGATCGGACTATTCCAAAAAAAAAAACATTTTAAAATTGTTTATATTTTTTAAAACATAAAATATACTATGTTTTAAAAGATAGATATGTTTTTCAGAAGTTATCGCACCCTCGTCCAAAATATCATTATTTCTTGTGAATACTTTTAATTATTCCTTGGCACTTCATGTTTCGGAATTTGGAAAATATTTAATAAGTCACACCGCATATCTACTCTAATTATTTTAAATTGTCTCTTAGAAAAAAAAATTGTCTTTTAGATTAAATAAAACAGAATTTCCATCAAATTCCCAATATATCCATATCTCTCTTCCTATAAACTAGTTTTGTGGCCATCACTTCTTATAAGTGGTAATTTGATTTTTATTATTTTACATAAAATATAAGATGAGTTATACTTTCAGATTTCTGTAGTGTTTTCTTTTTTTTTTTCCCCATGATTTTGTAGTGTTTGTTCACTTGGTGTGTCACATCTATCGAAAACTATCTCCAAGCGCACGTGAAAAATAGTATAACTTTGTGAAAGGCTTTATAAAGTTTCCATCTAAAAACAATGAAAAAGAAAAAAGTTGTGTTAATTTAATTGTATCGCTTATATTTATGAAAAAAATAATAGAAAATACTTTTTCAATTATAAAATTCTAAAAAATTTAATATGTAAAATGATAAATTTATCATAAACATTAATTTTTGATTTTAAAAATTAGGAGAAAAGATATAACTACCCCTAAAAGTTTTTGAGTGGTAGTCTAATTATGATATGATATTTATTATTTTTGTAATGATATTGAGAATATTTAAATAATTATAACCACGTTCGTTATAATATTTATTATCATATTTAATAACTTATTTGTAAATAAATAAATCAAATTTTGAGTTATTAACTATTCGTACGGCAAAATTAACAAATTTAATAATAATATTAATTATTTTTATTATGATATTTATTATTATTATTAACAATTTAGTTATAAATAATTTAGTCAAATTTTGTGTTATTAATTACTTATATAACGGAACTGACAAGTTTAAAGAAATTAAATAAATTAGTTAATTATAACTAATACAAGAGTTAGTCGACTAGTTTTGATGGATTAAAGAGTATATAATATAAATTTGTCTTGAACGATTAGATTTGATCATAATTAATTAATTTTTTATATATAAAAAAAAAAGTAACGAGCAAGTATTTGTTTGGCTCATGGGGGAAAATCTCATATCATATCATTTGTAAAGCCTAAAGCAACCCAAGGGAGATTTGAGACATTTCATTGGAAAGCAAAGGAAAAAAGAAGGGGGGAAATTAAAGGAAAAACGCGCTCACAGAAATCCCAAGATCTACGTGAGAGTAATGGGTCAAAGATTCAATATTGATATCGATTTTTTTAAGAAAAATGTATAACAAATCTCAATGGTTGTAAAGACGAGCTGCCTTGTGCCTTGTTTGGTGTTAACATAAAAGACGATTTTTCACCATGAATTAATATCAAAATTGCCCCATTTAATTTGATATGGAACAAAAATTACCCCCTTGGCAGAAAGCAGGCAACTTATGGGACGGGATATGTGAACACTCACAGACTAATGAGCTTCAGAATATCCCTTTGCCGGTTTCGCCCAACTCAAACGTGAATCGCATAAAGAATGAACAACCTGGCAATCTATTGGGTAGGTAGATAGATAAACCTAATCAAGCAAGTTTCTATTAGTTTAGGTAGGCTTGCGGATAAGTACTTGATCCCTTCCATGGACTGAATTAGTGGAGAATGCCCACCGCCAAACAAGTTGGGCATAAGCCATTAACCTCCATTCCTCCATTCAAGAAACCACAGCCATCCACTTGGATTTCATCGGCTTCTAACTTTTTGAACCATGCCCTTCTCAAATTATTATCAAGTTGAGCCAGCTTTTTTATAGATTTATTTATATTCACTCACTATCAGTGGTTGTGGCTGGTGTCAGACACGATCTGTTTGTTATCCCACGTTTGTTGCTTTCCAATATCTAACCCTAGGGCTCTGCTCTGTTTTCCACTCGTATTTGCTAGAAAATTGAAGGGATAACTGGTAAGCGACTTTCAATGATGCATTAAATATGGAGGAAATGTGTAAATAACATCAACTTTTCTCCCACCCCACTTTCATCTGGGCAGTCGGCAAAAGCTACCTACAGAGTGCACGAGGGGTTATATAGATGACAGTGAACAGAGCAGACAATTACAGGGAACATAACTTTAGTGTCGAAGGTGATAGGGTAGGATAATTTCTTTTAATGAATTGTGCAACGGTTCAATGAAGCTGAATATACATGAAGCCGCGATCAATTTCAGGGAGTAGAACTAGTCCAGTAAGCAAAAAATAATTGCAAGCATATTGAGAGTTGGCATGACATGGAGGGAAGAGCTCGTTTTGGTCCCAAGTTGAAAATATAAAATCATTAAAAGCACAATTCTTCTACTCAGCCTTGGTAGTAGCTCGAAAAATGCCCACCACTAAAAAATGATAATCTAAACCCCCGTGCATAGGAAGGGAAGTACGAGTCGATATGTCAATAAAAATCTTTAAACTCGTGCCTTCATAAGTCCGAGGGACCGCTGACTTCAAAAGCAATCCTCCAAATAGGCGACTTTGCTTTTTTCAGCAAAATTTATATTGCCTGCCAAAGTCTCCGTTTGCTTTCTAAGTTGGCTCCCTTCCATAAAAACCAGAACCTTCTAATGATTTGGGTCCAATACATGACAACAAATGAGATCGAAGCTAAAGTTGTATAGCAGTACCCTTATTTTCCCAGTTCTGGACTATTAGTTTTGATGTGAATCTCAACAAGCTACAGAACTCAGTAGGGGCAGGGGCTCTAAGAAAAGAGAGAAAAACGCCATTCTGAATCTCAATTTTTTTTGGCTGCAAAAATTTAAAAAAAAATATTCAGCTCTGATTCAAATATACAAGTCATCTATTATTTTTAAACGTAAACATAAACATTCAGAAGTTAGAATGTCTCCCTAAACACCGAATTATAATAGAGTGATACTCTTCAGAGATCAAACAATCTCTAAATAATCACATATTTTATCTATTTACCAATTGAACTTATGGACGATAGGTAATAATTTTTTTCTATCACTTGGCATCCTTAAAGCAAAAAAGAAAATGGATCATGTCACCAACTACACTAAAAATCCGACTTACTCGGCCTTTCTTATAAAGTGTTTTTTTTTTTAAAGAGTAGCCATTTCATAATATCACCAATTTTTCAGCGTCCAGTTTACAAGGAAAACTGAGGCACAAAAATCCATACACAGCACAGAAACTACCAAACCATTTGTTATCAGCCAACGCACATATTTTTATTATGTTCGCTAAAGCCTATCTGCATTGTAAAGTTCTGAAATAGGAGGGGTCACTAAAAGAAGTACCCGAGTCAAGGCGACCGCAGCGCAAGCGAGATTGAGTTTGCACTTAAGGATAGCTTGGTACTGCTCCGAATCGACGGTGATGCTCGGAGGAGGTGCATAGGAGAAGACAGTGGCATTCTTGGGAACGGATGGCGCCGTGATGCTCCAGTTGGGTTTGGGCTGTTCCTTAATCTCACGGTTGGGGTCGTCGTTTTTGTCGGGATCGGAGGAAGGAGAAGGGTGGGAAGCATAGGAAGCACTGCGATTCATCGCCGGGGAGGATTCATCCTTTACCGGCGGCGACCAGAACTGTTCAGAAATTTCCTTGACTGAAAACAATCTGTCCATATTGTTTCCCGCTTCGCTTCTTGGATTGGATCGTCGTCTGACCCTGTCCCAAAATCGGGAGAAAATAAGAAGACCGAATGTATGTAATTCATACAGATTAGTAATATTCATTAGAGATAATATAAGTGGGAAATACAAAATATTGCGGGATCGCATCTGGGAGGTCCCATTGAGAATACATCGTTTCATTTTCTCGAGTTAACGTTATCGCGTTAAAAGAGAAATTGACATTCAAGCTCAATTTAGATTAGCTTTTAAAAAAGAAACTAAAACAAAAAAAATAATTTGAAATGACTTCTAGATAAACCTTTCTAAATAATAATTTATAAAAAAATAAATATAAATAAAAGAGTATTGAGATGATTATTATAAAAAATTTATTATTAATAAATTATTAAAAAGAGTATAATTTTATAAATTTTTTTTTTTTTTATCCCACTACATCTACCACCGACATTCGAAGCACATATTTCCGGCATCCCTTGACAACTACCACCATCGACAAACCTAGATTTCTGAGCATTGACTAGTGACACTCGAGTGATGGACTAGAAGGATGAGCACTGATGAGCAAGCTCTAGCGATAGACCAGAGGGACAAGCACTAACCAATGACGATGCAGCGAAAGATAAGTTGAAGACGTGAGATAAGAATGCGTAAAGAAAAATGTGACAGTGAAAAAAACAAGAATAAAATAGATTTTTAATATTAATAAATTATTATTTTTATCTAAAAATTATTCTTAATGATTTATCTGAAAAATTTAGCCCTTAAATATTTAAGAATTAAGAAAATTATTTGTTTAAAAATCTTATAAAATGATAATTTAGGCTAAAAAAATCTTATAGAACAATAATTTTATATTCTTCCAATCAGGCCCGCAATGCTCATGGAGAAATAAAAACCACAGATGAAGGGAAACTCTTACTTTTAAATCTATGGCGCAAAAATAAAGGGAATTCAGATTGGAATCGATCTTGTATTATACGTGCCGTTATTAAATAAATTGATTTGAGATTCGCGGACTTTGTGAATCTAATCTAGAATCTAGATCGCCTTTTTCCATTTAAAAAAAGGTAAAGACGCAGCAAACATTTTAAACTAATAATTAATATCTTAAACTAATTTTAAAAATATAATTAACATTTTAAAATATTTAGATTGATATAATTATATTTTTTTATTAATATAAATATAAATTTTTATCTGATCTATATAATTTTTTTATTTTAATATATTATTATTTAAAATATCATATATGTTATATTATTTAAAAAATATTACTAAATAAACTTTAAAATCGATATGGTATAGAATTCATATGTGAATATTAAAAAATTATATGATTTATTTTATATAATTTATTAAAATAATATTATATATATAATATTTTAAATAATAAAATGATGAAAAAAAATTTATATGGCATGTATTAAATGAAAATTTGTGTTTTTATTATTAAAAAGGTAAAATTATAATAATTTAAATATTTAGAGAGTTAATTATACTTCTAAAATTAATTTAATATATTAATTATATTTTTAAATATTTTAAAATAAAAATTATCTTTTTATAATTAGTTAAAGATACTAATTGTATTTTATCAATTACCATTATGATTTTCCAATGTTTGCTTCCCCTGGTCAGTTGCATTCATTCAGGTCTGAACATTAGTGGTACACCCCGACCGTCGGCCTCCTCCTATATGCCAAATCCCATTTTCATTTTGTGGTTTTAACAAATTGCTTTTTTATTTGTAGGCTTGGAATACGATCTTCCTTTATTAGTCGTGTCAAAAAATATACAAAAAAATATGAATAGTTCATATAAAACCTGTAAAAAGTATAGTTATTTATGACATCATATCCCTATTCATTTTCATTATCCATTAAATAATGGCGGATAAAAAATATATTAATCTAATTTTTAATATAAAATTTTAGTTATACTGCAATTGACTAGACTTTATATTAAAAACTGGAATAGAACTGGGAATGCGGGCTGGCCCGCCAAAAATGGGCCAGCCCGCTCCCAGCCCGCCCCAAAACGGGCTGGCAAAACGCCAGCCCGAGCCCGCCCCCCTTAGTGGCGGGCTGGCCCGCCAGCCCGCCACTTTTTTTTTTTTTTAATTTTTAAAAAAATTATTTTTAACATTTTTAAAATACTAATAAAAATTTTCTAATGTTATATTAGTATAATAAAAAAATTACTCATGTTATACTCTTAAAAATTTTTATTTTTTATAAAAAAATCTCAAATTTTATAATTATAAATCTAAATAAATATTAACATAATATTAATCAATTATAATATGTAAACATATATTAACAAATAAGTAATTATCTTTACTAGTATTCGATAATAGGAGTATTCAAAATAACATTTAAGTAAAATAAATATTAAATAATAATATTAAATTTAAAAAAAAAAAAGTGGCGGGCTGGCGGGTCAGCCCGCCAAATTGGCGGGCTGAGGGAGGGCGGGCTGTGCAGCCCGCCCAAAAACGGGCTGGCATTTTGCCAGCCCGAACCCGCCCTCCCCTTAGGGTAAAACGGGCCCAGCCCGCCCGCGGGCTGGGCCCATTTTACCAGCTCTAAACTGTAATAGCATATAATTTATGTAAAGTGATATGAAGTGGAATAGAAAAATGGGGAAAAGCGGGGGAACAGCTGAGGTCAGCGTGAAGGGTGAACGAGTAGGGTTGAGGAATCAAGGAAGAAAAGGGGCTGGTGCAGGGTCCATATGCTCCATTCAAGGGGAAGCCAACCCCAGTGTCACGTCACTGTTTCATACTTGCATTTTTTTCTTTTACATAAATAAAAAAATAAATTAAGGCGAAGTCTCACTTTTTTCTAAATTTTTACTTGCATTTAATGCCTATCCGCTCGCTCATCTAAAGGCTATTTCTGGGCCCTTCCTCTCCTCCATGACTTTTGGCTCATGTCTTCCTCAAGCCCATCAGCTAAAATTTTGGCCCATTTCACTCCTAACTCTCTGACCCAAAAAGGATCACTCTTTTTAAGTTGACCTATAGCTGCGACCTTTTCCTTGACTACTTGACTAATAGACTTGAGAAATAGACGAGGTGAACTAATATAATAGTCAACCCGTACCTCCTCTATTTAATTTTTTTAGGCACAGACATAGATCAATCCGTTTAAACTCGTATTAAACAGGTTAAATTGAACCTATTTAAGTTGTAACGAGAATTGACAGCCCGTTTATCAAAGTAAGGGGTAATTTTATTTTAAACCCGTTTAAATTCCTAATAATAATCAATACTCACAAATAACATAGTATACAATGATAATAAGATAATAATAGTATACATATGATATAATTATTCATCCTAAAATTACAACCCTATAAAATACCTATTTAAATATTATAAGTTTAATACTATTATTTTATAAACTTTATGAACCCATAAATTTAAACCCAACAAAGCTGTACACTCTATAAAAATATTTAGTATTCCTCTAATTTTTAAAATTTTAAGCTTGTCAAAATGATAACTTAATAACCCACATATTATAAAAAACTTCTTTAAATATTAAACACACCATATTTAACATTTAAATTAATTTTTTATCTTTTAAAAGTAGTTTAATTCTAAATTATAATCTTTACAACTTCAACACTAGAAAGAATACACTAATTCAGTAGTAATGGCGCTGTGTCTTCCAATAAATGAGTAATGAATTGAATATGTACATTTAGCCATGAGGGGAAGGCCTTTTTGTTTCAGAAAGATCTAAACAGATGCTACAGTAACTCAATCAATAAAAAAAAAAGTCGCACATGTTAAAAAGTAAAATCCCATCCTTAGAAGAAAACTACAATTTACGCAAACCCCGCCACACGATTCCTCAAGCTGTGCAACTTCTATCCCTCCCACTTGGACAAAAACAATTCATCTTTATCAGTAGTTAAGCAGTAACAATCGCTAAACAAATAAAATATATATATATATATATACACACACATATACGGGCAGACATAAGTAGTCTGATAGTGTGCTCGTTACTCACCCATATAATATACGTAACCCGTCCATTTAAACCCACATGTTACGGGTTTAATTTGGACGTGCCCAAATTAAATAAATTTAAGCTGGACTCGAACAGGTGTACTGTGCGACAGGCAATTTACTCAGGCTTATTGACCAATATGTTTTTTTTCTCAGAAAAATAGTTCCCATCTTAAAAAATACTTATATTTCACACAAGACCCCAGAATTTTTATTTTTTATTAATCCCTATTTGATATTTTACCAACAAACCACGATTTCTCCTGTACAGTGTTCAGTTTTTTTTACGTGCCAAAAGCATACAAGGATATTTGTACTTAAACACAGTATCTCAGGTTATAATCTATATAAAAATAAAAAATATTTTTAATAAAATTATTTTTAATTGACCCCGATAAAATTTAAATATGACATAATCATATAGTCATATAAAAAAAATAATTAGTATGATTTATCTGCTCCCACAAATGGCCAGACCTAAAATGAATTTCAATGTTTACAATAATCTTAAACCAGCAGGAATAGCAGGGTTGAAGTGTCCCATGGTAATGCAGACAACTTGGGACATGGGAGAGGGTGAGCCAAGTAAGGCAGCTTCTCAGTAGTTTCCCCTCTCCTGGCCTTTCTCTCTTTTCCGTTGCCCTGCCCACCTTCCTCACAGAAAGTAAACTGAACTCCAAATAACATCAATCAACATCCTCCTCCTCCTCCCACTGTTTCGTACCCTTCTTACCAATTTCTCGTGTGAATTCGGCTACCCTCGTGTCCAGGTTTCTCTATGTTTGGATTATCTTTTAAAAAATAGATTTTAAAAAATAAATTTTAAGAATAGAGATATTTAGATAATTAGCAGCAGAATTATTTGTTATATTGGTAAATTATCAAAAAGGGTATGACTTGATTAAAAGTAAGAGAGAGAAAATATGATAGAGAAGAAAGAGGAGAGAAAATATAGTGTAGAGAAGAGAGATGAGAGAGAAAAAGAGAGATAAGAGAAGAGAGAGGAAAGAGAAAAAGAGAGATAAGAGAGAAGAGATGAGAGATGGTGTAAGAAAAAATAGGGGTAGAACAGTAATTGGATAATTCATAACCTAGGTTTCAAACTAAAAGCTATTTTCAGTGGCTTATTCAAAACCTAAGTTTCAAATCGAGGTTTTGCCCAAAATTAATTCTCAACAAAAATGACTGTTTGTATAAAAATTTTTCAAACCGCAGTTTTAGCCAAAATCAATTCTTAGAATTGATATCCAAACACACGCTAAATCTGCTCCAACTTCTACTTACAATCAATTTTTCATGCCAAACAGAGACTATTGGCAACAGACAATCATTTCTAATACTAAAACAAGCATTTTTATTATAATAACAAAGGAATAACAAAACTGTTTAAATCACAAATAACATACTATTTAGCAATTGCCATTTTTTTTTGGGGCTGAAACACTTGTCAGATTAAATTGACGTAATTAGTAGAAACTCTCGTTCCTCAAACAATTTTTAAATCTAGAAATCCTAATTCAGAAAAATTTAGAAAAAAATAATTCAGCATTTTAAATCATTAATTGCACAACAACCTGTATCGTTAAACATGACTACTACCAAAGTATTAATAAAGGGTCTGTTTGTTTGTCATGATAGAAATGGAAGGAGGGAAGATGAGTAATAAATTTGATTAAAAAATTAAAGAAATAGGGTTAAAAACTTTTAATTATTTTTTTATCGTATAACTCATCTTTATTAAAATTTTATCATCACAGTTATTTATTTATTTATTTTAATTTTTTATTTCAAATTAAGCTCATTAAAATTTGTTCATACCTTCCCCCTCCTCCATTCCCCTTGTAGGCCTGTACCAAACAGACCCTAAAACATTATTATGAAATAATGATTTATTCCTTTTATTAACGTTTTGTTTTAACTCCAAATTTTTATGCTAGCAAATTCGAAAAAACTCCCATATTAAAAGGAAATATCGTGGCGTCTGGGTGTCTGCGGGTGCGTTCCTCTCGTCGATCGGTCCATGGGAGCAGGTAATAAATGAGTGGTTTTCCTTCCTTGCTCTGTCTCCAGTCTATATATAGCTCTTTTACACCATGGCTTCTCACCACCCTCAGCTTCTTCTCTTCCCTAGTGCGCTGCTGCCTTCAATTAACCTTTCCGCAGGTTCGTCATTCAATTCTTTTTTCATTCTCTCCTGCAATTCCTGTCTCATTTGCCTCGTCCCTGTTATCCGCAATTGTTTGCCGTTTCTTATTCCATTCTTCAAATTTAGGGTTTGAGCTTTTATTTATTTGTATTCCACTCTTGGCCTTACTATTTCATGTGTATGGTTTAAGTCGCTTCTATCACTCGCGTCATTTTTTTTGATCTCTCTCGCAGACTCCTGCATATCCCCCTCACTAGGCATTTTGTACGGCATGCTAATATTCTGCTTCAATCGAACATTCTGTTGGCGATGCTTTTATTGTTCTTCTACTTGAAGAAACTGATTTGAGTACTATTATCTGTCGATGAGTGCTTTTCGTATTTCTAAAACGTGGAGGGGGAAAATTGCCAACTCTAGTGAGTTGGCTGCTTTCCTGTGTTCGCCTTCTTTTTGAAATAGCATTATAACGTTTTTCGTGGCTAAGCAATTTGTTGTTGTTCTAATTTTGCATCCACAGCGTTATTTCCCCCCCCAACTTTCGTCGTATTACTCAACTATGTTCTATAATAACCTATTGATGTTCTCTTTGTTGAAATTCGGCTGTGTCTGAAGTTTGGTCTAATGATTTTTAACTGAATTTTTATTAATCGGTCCTTGCATGACCAATTTAATGCTTTCAGAATGGGAAGTACCGGAAAAACTGGCTACGGTGCCTACACCTATGAGAATCTCGAGAGAGAACCTTACTGGCCTTCAGAGAAGCTTCGGATTTCCATCACTGGGGCTGGCGGTTTTATTGCCTCTCACATAGCACGGCGCTTGAAGACCGAGGGTCATTACATCATTGCATCTGATTGGAAGAAAAATGAACACATGACCGAAGACATGTTTTGCCATGAGTTCCATCTCATTGATCTGAGAGTCATGGAGAACTGTCTAAAGGTTACTAAGGATGTTGACCATGTTTTCAACCTTGCTGCTGATATGGGTGGAATGGGCTTTATCCAGTCCAATCATTCTGTTATTATGTACAACAATACAATGATCAGCTTTAACATGCTTGAGGCAGCCAGGATTAACGGGGTCAAGAGGTTAGCCATCTTGAATTTGCTCAAATAGTAATTTCAGTTTATGCCTTTTTACTAATACGCGACACTTATGCCATGAATGTATGTTCAGGTTTTTCTATGCCTCTAGTGCTTGTATCTACCCCGAATTTAAACAATTGGAAACTAATGTGAGCTTGAAGGAGTCTGATGCCTGGCCTGCTGAGGTATGTTAGTGATTTTTCTAATCAGATAAGTTCTGCTTTTTCTTGATTTCCACATTAATGCTACAACTCATGCGGTTAATTTAATGATGTGTTAGCCACAAGATGCATATGGGCTGGAGAAGCTTGCAACAGAGGAGTTATGTAAACATTATAATAAGGATTTTGGGATTGAGTGCCGTGTTGGTAGGTTCCATAACATTTATGGTCCTTTTGGGACATGGAAAGGTATTCTCTTCTCTTAATTGCAAATTTGGAGTTTTGCCCCTTCTAAATGGGGAACGTATGAATTGTAACATTATTGATTTGCCAAGTTTGTCAATTCGTTGTTCCTTCACACAGGTGGAAGGGAGAAGGCTCCTGCAGCTTTCTGCCGGAAGGCCCTCACTTCCACTGACAGGTTTGAGATGTGGGGAGATGGATTGCAAACAAGATCCTTCACCTTCATCGATGAGTGCGTTGAAGGTGTACTTAGGTTAGTTTTAACTGACTCTGAATCATGCAGATAACCCTCAATTTCTGGACTTGTCACATCTGTGAACAAGGATGAAACCTAGCCAATGGGCCTTAGCTCAAGTTGCATTCAAATTCCAATGGGAACTAATGAATAAAGAGTTCAATTGTGACTACTCGCATGTTGGCCCCTCTCCCCTTTCTGCTCTCCCACATCATCAGATAGCTCTTGTACCAAAAAAGAAATGGATCCAGTCGATTATATTTAAAATAATTATGAACTTTTATGTTTATTTACGGAAGTAAATATATTTCACAGCTAGATACTACAACAACAACAACAAGCCTTATCCTATTAAAAGCTAGATACTAATGTCAATTTTTTTATATTGAAATATATATAACTTTATAAGTAGGTTTCCTGGTGACATTGAGTTTTTCAAAATCGGGGCATTTTAAGAGAGACATTATTAGTTGAATGAACCCCTTTGTAATGATTGGCTTCATGTTCTACTTTTGACGTGCTTGAGTTTTATCTTATTTTTTGTTTTATGGGAAAGTCAAGTATAGTGTTGGCAGTCATATGTTAGCATGTTTCTTTTTTTTTTCTGCCCTCTTTTTATTATTCTTTTATGTGAGTTTTTCTTCATTACAAGACTTACCATTCTGGTCCATTTTTTGTTTAGATTGACTAAATCAGACTTCCGCGAGCCAGTAAACATTGGGAGTGATGAGATGGTTAGCATGAATGAGATGGCGGAGATTGTTCTTAGCTTCGAGAACAAGAATATTCCTATTCACCACATTCCTGGCCCAGAGGGTGTCCGTGGTCGTAACTCAGACAACACTCTGATCAAAGAGAAACTAGGATGGGCTCCAACTATGAGGTTGAAGGTATATTTCAGAAGAAAGAAAGCGATCCTCTGACTCTCATTCTCAATTAACATTTCATGTTTGGATTAGTGTTTGCTTTTCCAGTGTTAAGTTAATCACATTGTGGTCAGCGTACTTTTTTTTAGTTGATTTCAGCCTTGTATCATCGTCCCTTAATTTTCTAGAAGCTTTTATGAGGTTAAGCATCAGCTCTATTCCATACGGACTTACAGTGATCTTAATTTTCATCTGGTAGGATGGGCTGAGAATAACGTACTTCTGGATTAAGGAACAGATTGAGAAAGAGAAGACTCAGGGTATTGATATTTCAGCCTATGGGTCATCCAAAGTGGTTCAAACTCAAGCCCCAGTTCAGCTGGGATCACTTCGGGCTGCTGACGACAAAGAATGAAGTGGTTATGCAGTGGTCGCCTACATGTGTATTGTTTTCATTGAAGAGTCGGCTGGCTTGTCATCGGTGGTGTTCATTTATTACGGATTTCTTTGATGTTTGTTCGTGTGTAGGAGGAAGTAAGGATTCAGGAAGGTTGTAATTTACTTAGCCCTTCTGGTGCAGTTTTTACTGTGCTAGAAGTTCAGAATTGTTTCTGCATTATCTTTATGAGACAAGATATTATGTGTTTCCTTCTCGTTAATCGCAAAGCTGCTGCCCATGTCATCGCTTATTTAACAGTTTAGTTTATATGTCATCTAAAAGTAAGGATATTATGATTCGTTATATGGTGATCTGTCAAAGGTAGGTTGCTGCTTTTTGGAATCCTGAAGTTTAGGAACAAACGGTTGAACCAATATTCCTACGTAACTTCAGAGTTCGAAAGTTAAACTTAGTAGGGCAAAGGGCTTGTTTGGTTCATTTTGCAACATCGGTACATCTGCATTTTGCTTGTTGCAAAACAACATTTGCATTTTCTACGAGGGTAAAAGGCACAAGTCCCATTTTGTCATTTTACCTCGTAACAGTACCTTCCTCTTCTCGCTGACCCCTCCTCTTTCTGCCATCATCCATGGAAGGTTAAAAGCTGCATAATATTTTTTAATATTTGATTTGTAGGGAAGCCGAATTGATGAGTTTGTAATTACTACCTTAACTTTATGAATACAATTTTATTGTTTTATAACTTTATGAATACAATTTTATTGTTTTTAAACAACTAACTAATAGTGTAAATTATAGCAAAATTTAATCATATGTATAATATACTTATGTTGATAAATTATTTCTAAATAAGCCCTTGAACTTTACCTACCAATACCATTATAACAATCATTTTAAAATGACAGTAGTTATTAATCGTCTTTGTTGTTAAATTTTTTTGGCAACAGTAATTGTATAAACTTGGAAATATGGGAACATGGCCAAAAGGTGAGAGAAACATATCATGATTGCAATTAAAAAAAGAAAGAAAAAGAAACATGTTATGATTGCGGCAATTGCGTTGACGGGGAAAGCTTATGGCAATGGTGGTGGATGATGAAACGTCTGGCAATTCTATTCTAAGGCGTACGCAAAATCTTCTTAGGTTTGCTATCGCTGTCAATAGTCTAATGTCAAATAATCCATAATAATAAAACTGAGCGTAATAGGGCGGAGGATAAGGCGAAGGGGGATTCACGTGGATAACGTGTTTCTTTCTCCTTTTTAGATAAATGCATGACGTGTAAACTTCTCAGTCATGAAGATAACTCAACTTACCCTCAGAATTTAGAAGAAAGAAAAATTTTACCTGCCCTTAGATAACTCAACTTTTTTTTTTTTAAAAAAAATTTGTATAAAAAAATAAGAATTCACCGTTACTGGCATCAGAATGTGAAATGTTTACTTCTCTTAGAAGCATCATAAAATCAGAACAGCTTTTACAGCTTCACATTTTTTTTTAGTCACAACTATAACCACAACAAAATAATATTCCCTATAAATTAAACATATTTTAAATAATCGTATGTCTCATTTTAAAAATATTAAGATTATTGTATATACCAAATTGAAAACGAGTGTCATATTATTATTACTGATCAATAAAAATATCTAGACTCTCCATAAAAGGATAAAAGGGGGGAAATATAAGCTTTCATTTTTTTATGGTAAAAAAATCATTTATACCCGTTAATACTATATTTATTATGCCCTAATCCGCATATTTTTATTTTTTATTTTTGGTTGCCCACCCAGTTCACCGGAGCTTTGCCCCGATTACATCCGGATCCGACCCGCGTCACGCACCTAGCTATGGTGGGTGAGTCTCCTAACGGGAATTTTCTGCGTACGCCAAGACTCGAACTCGAGACCTCGTTTAAGTGATACCGAGCCGCTTATCACTCAGACCAACCCCCGTTGGTTTGTTTTTTTTAATGTCTCACCAACTATATTTACCCCAGCCTCACATGTTCCTTGGAATCTTGCTCTCCAGATCCAGTCTCCAATATTAGGCTTCGCTATTCTTTCCTTTTTTTTTGGGCCGAACAATATTATTCGGTATTCAGAGTTCAGACCACTCATTATTTCTGAGGCCCACACCTAGCTTGCTACTGTCTCACAACGACAGCAACGTGTCCATTTCCAAGTCCAATGGTTGAAAAATTAGGCTTTCTTCTTGATTTTATTTTGTGACAGAAGAAATAGGCTCACACTCACGAGCTTCCCCCCCCCCCCCCCCCCCGTTTTTTTGAACAATCGATACTATATCAACAAGAGTGATTGAGCCCCTGATTAACGTTCACACTCTATCCTCCACTCACATCATGGCCCTTTTTTACCGGCCTGCACAGGACAGTACTCAAGGACAACGAGAGATGACCCTTGGATCTATAAGCCCATTGATTTTTTAAGGTTCAAAAGAGTCTGACAACACAACAGCATGTTCTTGTACCCTATCAATTGGTCAACGACCAATTAGCCACTCAAGACTTTTATCATTGTAATATGTAGACATGTAGTTCATGACTTCATGTGCATGTTAAAAGAATCCACAAATATAGAACTCATTGTAGAAGGTACAGTATAATGCAAATTTTCACTGCAGATGGGACAAGTGTGTATTCAAACGCACAGATAAATGACTTACCTGCGACACAGCAAATTCACCAGATAACGAATCTGAATAGCTGTGCAATAACTTGTGTCCCTCATCAAGCAAAATCCTGAAACACAGGATTGGATTCAAGCTGCTCCGCAAATTTCTGCAGTATTTCTTTCAACAATCTTACCAACTCATCTTTATCTGATTCCTCATGTTCCTCTTTACCTACATCAGCAAAAATATCATTATAAAGAAGAACAACTGCCTCATCTGCTTCAGATAGTGGTAAACCCAACTCCTTTGCATTTCTTTCAAGGAAGCTCCTTAATATTTCCTTGTTCCCTGACCCGCTCTTGGAATTATGCTTTTCCTGCATTAGCTTTTCTGCAATGCTGCTTAATTCCTTTTCATTGGTCAATAGCTGCATCATTGTTTACAATATCAATTAATGCATAACGATAGGTGTATACTGGTACGACGGCATCTACTTTTTTTTCTTTAAAAAAACGAAAACCCTTTCTGATTTCATTGTCCAACCTTGAATTGATATGACCGATCCTACTGAGCAAAACTTACAATGCTACATTGTAAATTACAGAAAGGAGACCAAGCACAATAGATGCTAACATTGTCATCTTCAGACTTGGAAGATGAATAGTAAATCAGTTCTCAGTTATGCAAGAAGCAGTTACCATGGAATAGATTAACGTTAAAGATATAAGAATGAAATTTAACCAGGGTAACGACAAATGGATATAGAAGATACCTGTCTTAGCTTAGAGCCATTGATGATTTTTATGTTCTGAAAAACAATGACATTCTTTTGCGAAAGTTCCTCTGCCAGATCTTGCAGAACGTCCTGGAGAAGTTCTGCAAATTGTGCCTGGCCCAGTTGCTCTTCTCCATCTGCTCCATGTTTTCTCAGTATGTCATTTAGCTGAGGAAACTCTGTTCATTTTACACTAAAAGCAGTCAATTTCTCAGACTTGGAGAACTACCATGTATGAAGCTCACAAATAACGTAACCATGTGTATATGGATCAGATAAGAAAAAGGAACGAGTTCATTTATCTTGCATATACAAAATAAATTGTGCATCTTCCATTAACATGCATACATGGATCGGATCACAAAGTATCTATTTTTTGGGTAGTTATCTTATATATTGCCTAATTTCAATTTATTATCAAAAGACAACAAATATACTGTGAAGGAAGAAGATAACGCCAAAGTTTGGTCCTAGTGCTTTGATGCTGCAATCACTTATGCATTCTTGATAAATTATAATAGCTTAAAACAGGAAGAAACAGAAAAATAAAACTAAAAATAAGTGCTGCAGCCTAAAGCAGAAAAAAAGTGAACCTGAGAAAGGAGGAACACCCATCTCAGCTCCCATCTGGACAAGAGCGTTCCGGATTTCACTCTTGCTGATCTTCCCCTTGTCCTCAACATCTAAATCAGTGAAAAGATTTTCTGCTAACATTGCAAAATCGTCCTCATCCTCTAAAATCAACCGCAGAGTGTTACCATCCAAGATGGATACAACAAGAGGATCACCTACACGTATAATTCAATGTATGAAGCGTTTTTTCCTTTGTAAGAATATCAAAACATAAATATTTGATGATGAAAGCACAACTTGGAAAACGCAGAAGCTTTGATAATCGTTCAAAACTTATGATAGAACCTATGAAAAAGAAAGGGTACAGAAGTTAAACGTTTTCCGTAAGAAAGCGAAATTCAGGGCCATCATCCACATCAGGTTTTCTAATGTCTGATCAAAGTATCAAACAGAGACTTCTGAATTCCCGATTTTATTCGTGTTGTTTATTGTGGCATTTTCTCTGCAATCTTCCTTATTCTTCGTTTTTCATTTTTCCACACCCAGCGGAAACTCCAAACAAATTAAAAGGGGTTCAGTACCAAACGCATCGTTCAAACGCGTACGAATCACTCTACATTGATGACTAGGAAATCATGAGATAAATCGACCTCGATGAACAACGAAAAGGTTGTAACTATAGTGCATTATTTGAGTGATTGAGATGGAAGAAAGGCAGATTTCGGATATACTAATAAAACAAGACTATAATTTAGTATTTCCAACACAAAAAGGATATGAACCTTTGAGTTCATCGGCGATCGCAGCGATGTAGTCTTTGAAAATCTCGGAGGCCTTGTCCTTGGAGAACTCGGAAGAGCGAAAAGTGTCAACATCGTTGGTGAGGATGCGCGATAGAGCGGAGGTTCTAATTAATTCGGGTAAGGGGAGACCAAAGAGGGAATCAGAGGTTCTGGAATCGGCTATGTCCAGTATCTGAGCTCCAGAGAAGATGACGTCGGGCTCCGGCAGGGAGAGATCGGCGGCTTTGATGTGCATTCCGTCGAGAACACGCAACGCGCCGTCCGACATTCTGCCACGGATATAGTTTGAACTTTGGACTCAGCTGAGCAGGAGGAGTTGGAAGTCTTGGAACCCGAAAACACTACGGTCTGCGTCTTGTGTTTACCGCGTCTGGACTTCAATCGTGAACTCTCATTCCTATTTCTATTGTCAATTTCCAAAATTAATAAATAATGAATACGGGTAGCTTGCGTCCATTTGTCCAAATTAATTATTATTGATCGCTTTTAGTTCTTCAAAAAAGAAAAAAGAAGAAGAAAAGAATCCCACCAGCAGTTTAACGTCACGGAGATTGAGTCAACGCTGAAATCGCACGGCCATAGATTTTTTGTTTTTGTACATATGATTTTTTTAAAAAAATTAGGCTCACCCATAATTTAAAAATAGGGTAAAATCTCTATTTTTTTAGGTGATATTAATGTTGGGCAGGGCAAATCTATTACTTTTAGGCATAAATTTAGACACTCAAGAACTAAAATATCTTCCTAAATATCACGACTTAAATTATAATAAAATAGTACTCTTTAAAAATTAAATATTTTATAAATAAATAATCGTATATTTTATTCTTTCCCCAATTTAGCCTATCGACCTAGGGAGGATGAGTACACAGCCTTAGATTTGTATGTATCCTTAAGGTTTGAAGGGTTCAAGATTTCCAAGTAGTAAAAAATTATCGTAATGTCACACTCTGGATAATAACATTGACGATTAATTCCATAGCATTAAAAAGAGTAATCAACGTACCCTCAAATTTAACGATGTAGTGGACAACAATTGATATGGTTTTAATTTTATTAAGAGATGTATATGTTTAAGATATTACGTACATGGCTTGTTAACTAATTATATATACATGCATCCATCGCTAATTAATAAAAAAAAAAAGTCTATCAACACAAACTAATGATCAACTACCATCAGGAATTATACATGCACGTGTTGTCAAAAGATTTATATAAGTATTTGTTGGTGAAGAAAAGCTTAGCGGTACCTTATCTAGTCGATATAAACAAAAGTCAACAATTATCATCCTTTAGTCAAAAGATAACATTATACTTTTCTAACACTTACGCCAATATATTTAATAGGATAAAAGAGTAGAAATAAAAATAAAAATAAAATTAAATTAAAAATAAATTTTAAAATTTTATTTGGTAGAACAGAAATAAGTATAGAAATGATATTTTTTTTATAACTTAAGAATAAAATAATCTAAAATATTTTTTTATGATTTAGGAAATGTTAAAGTTGCCTACAAATTTTATAATTAGGGTAAAATAGTTTAAAAATTTTTATTTTTATTATCTCAATTCCTAACTTTTTTGATAGAATTAAAATAACTTAAAAAAAATATTAAAAGTAAAAATGACTTCTATCATATCAAACGAAGTAAAAGATTTTACTCCCATTTTTTTCCATTTTCCCACTCCCATTTCCCTCCAACTAAATAAACATGACGTAGGATAATATAATATTGCGGTAACGAATAGTTATATTTTAACTTAAGCATATACGTCATCTTAAAAGCTCTTGAAATTCTATATATGCAGCAACTCAATCGGAGAATTCTTTCATTTTTTGTAAAGCTCTATTTCTGCATCTAACTGATGGAGTCCGGGTACGTATTCCAGCGACAATAAATACAAATGATATCAGATTTTCCCTTGACGTATCTTCTAAATACTCCTAAATACTTGCCTTGGAATTTGATGCATTAATCTAGAATATAACTATGCAGAGTGAAGCAGGGAAGAATTCAATCTAAATTGGAATTGGAATATTCTCACTTCCATGCACGTTCCAAAAACCTTAAATCGAACTTTTAGACCATTTGAATTGTACTCGTTGACTTGGAGGCAAAGGATGATGGGTAATCATCTTGGGCATCAAAAACTCTATTGCGCTTTAGATTCTGAATTCTTCCACCCTCAGCACTCCACAACGCAAAAGCATCCCCTCCATGCACCGCCTTGTCCCCCCCACAACGAGATCTTGCATCTCTACTAGAAGTGGCACAATGGCCCTCACCAGCAAGCACATGAAGCTGGTGATGACCACGTTCAAGCATATCAGGAACCCTATATGGCTCCGAGCTGCATCCCCATCTGCCTCAAACCCGCATGAGTTGAACCATTCTGAAGCGCATAAGCAAGCCCAATGTACTTTTCCCAATCGGCCACAGTTTTGGAACTGAGAAGAAGCCCGTGAGGATGCCGCCAAGAACGCCGGCGATCGCGTGGGTGTGGAAGACCGCCATGGGGTCGTCTATATTCTTCAAGAAACTCACCTTGTTATGGAGAATCATCATGGTGTACCAGGGAACGCTTCCAGATATCAATCCCATCAGGATGGCCGCCCACACTTGAACAACTCCTGCGATTATTTTGTGAGGTGAATTAACAGTGTCGACAGAGTGTTTCAGTGTGAAGGAGGAAATATAGGAAATGGAATCGTAAGGTAGTTATTATTAGTATTACCTGCGGCGGGAGTGATGCAGACGAGGCCGGTGATCATGCCCTGCACGGCGCCAAACACGGTGGGCTTTCCCAGGTAGAAGGGCATCGAGGATGACCCAGACGATGGTGCTGGTGGAGTCGCACACGTGTGTTGAACACGGCCAGGGATGCCACCGTGCTCACCGTGAACGGACCTCAACCGTTGAATCCACTCCGCCCCATCCACAGCAGCCCTGCTCCGGCGAGCACCATAATCATGTTGTTTGGTGTTTCCGGACCCGTTTCTCTATCCTCATTTGATCTCGGACCCACCTATTCAAAACGCAGACACCATATACATTTTACTATATAGAGCACAACACTGCTCGTTTCTGTCTATTTAAGAACCAGAAAAGGGGTTGGACTGGACGGGTGCATATATACCCAATAAGCAGCTGTGAAGCCAGCAACGCCGGCAGAGAGATGAATGACAAAGCCGCCGGAGAATTCAATGAAACCCTGCTTTGCGAGCCACCCATTGTGGGGACCAAATGGTAAAGGCAGAGACGGTGTAGGAAAAAGTGAGCCAGAGCGGCACAAACAGCATCCGTGCTCGAAAGTTCATCCGGCCAAGTAATGCTCTGGCAACTAAGATCAAGGTAATTCCGGCGAACACGCCCTGAAAGAACACCATGGTGGCAGTAGGAAACATCCCCAGAAACGCCTTCTCCAACAGAAACTGTTTGTCTAGTGAGACGCCTGGTTTTCGTCTAGGGAGTTAGCTTTGCATGAATTTAAGCGTGGCAGGAGACGAAGAAATGAAATAAACCCAACCTATATTACTATTAGCAATAGAAAAGCACAAGGAGATTACATCATGGTCATTTTCAGTTACCTACAATGACATTAGGAACAAGAAAAACGCTTGAAGATTAATTTCAGAAAAGAGTGAATTTTGGGCTCCTGATGGTTCTTGTCCTTTTGTTAGTTTCTTCCCCCTCTGTTATCTGCATATGCTGTTAAACTTAGAAAGTATCGTTCCTTCGATGGCGAGCACTTCATGTAATAATAACCATTTTGCAGGCCATGCTTTTCGGGGGAAAAATTCAAGCATAGGTTTTCTTTTTACACAACAAAGTCAAAGCATGGATTTTTGTACATACTGTTCTCTGCTTAATATTTGACAGATTTAAATATATTTTTACATCTCTCAGCTCTCAAACCTTTAATTAGACAGACTTTTGAAAGCATGACTTAAATATATATTAAATATCTTATACATGTACGAATACTTATCCGTCTTCTGGAATATTATTCTGTCAAAAAAGAGCACAGACTGTGAGACATATGGAGGGGAAGCTAACTCCCTTGCACACGTACATTATGTATAAAATGAAATTAATAATAAATTCTCCATTTACCAGTAATATCAAATTTTATACAACACAACACTATGCTTATTTTATTTTAATGGGAAGTTGGTAAGTGGCGATGATGGCCTTATTGACTATGATTATGATTATACTATATATGTTGTGAGCTAAATTATTGAGCTTCCAAACAAAACACATCAAGCTCACGTCTTCTAAACCGAATTCTCTTCCTTAATTATCTCTTCCATTTCAGGCAATGCATCATGAGCGCGAAGACTACATAATGTCACCAAATTCGTGACCTCCCTTGATCACTGATTCTCGTTCTTTCATGTTCTTCCATCTCTTCTTTTCCTCGTTTTGGTTAATTTCCCAACTACATATGAACGCTGTGGTTTTCAAGCTAAATCAGATGAATTTCCCCAACTCTTCTTTTCATCCAACAGATATGAATAGCTATTAATCTCTTCTATCAAGTGGGACAAACAAAACTTATTTCTTCTTTACCATATTAACACTCAATAACTAGCGTCGCTCCTATTTAACCATCACGTATATATTTGCTTATCATGTATGCCCCGCCGCTGCGCCCATGAATGATTAAAATAACATGCTCAGTCTTCAAAGAAGAGCAAAATAAGTAATTTCGTACCTTGAATTTGTCACCTACCTGCTTGTTTACGCCATAAAGCAACCGTGCTAATGAATGGATTCTCATTGAAAGTGGGTGAACTAGAAGATGGACACAGAGAGAGTGAGAGGATCCGATTTCTAGGCGCGCATGTAGATCTGAAACTTAAAAGTTGCCGCTGCAAGATCCCATCATCTCTACAGATAACCGTACCTCTAGGTAAGGAATTAATGAGCAAGAGCGGAATAAAAGGGTCAGATAAACATTACCAATGCATATGTGCAAAACGCACAATTCCCAAAAAAAAACATAAATAATAAGCAAGCCCAAAGCACTGAATATTGATAACAGGAAACGGGATACATCTCAAAAGCACCAAAACAGCGTCTCGGCCCCTTGAAGTTGTGTTGTTCAGGAAACATATGCATATGGGCCAGTATGTAAGTAGGGCTGAGATCATATATATTGGTAATTGATGAAGGAAGAGGGAATAAATGAAGAAAGCAAAACCTGGTTTTGATGGTATTGGGTATGCTTCCATTCAACAGGTGAAACTGTCGCATGATCTATTCTTTGCCTCAAATCAAGAGAACTAAGCTCAGATCATGCTGGCAGCTTCAACTGCTGCAGGTGCATATATTCTTCTTCTGAAGTTGAGGAGCCGAGAGATTAAGAGCCATGCGAGAGGAAGATATATAGAAAGCAAAGGCCCCGTTTGTTGGTGAAATTATATTTATATTTTGGGATCAGCCACTGGTAAGTAACTATCATCTCTGATGTCTCATGTGACGAAGGAGATATATATCACTATAGATCTCCGCCTCTCTCTTCACTTTTGACATGGGAGGAGTAAATTATTGAAGCAGCACGTCGTAATTGCAGAGAGTGAGGCTGGTAATGAGCAAGAGTAAGCAGTGAAGAAGAGAAAAGCAGAAGAGGGGAGGTGGTGGAAAAGGAGGGATGATGCATGGAGGCGCGGTCCCCAGAAGAAAGAAAATAAAGGGGCGGAATTTAATAATATCACGCGCTCACGATTAGGAGACGATGATATTAATTAATGGTTGAAGCCTTAAACTTTCCTACCTCAACTTCCGCTCTCACCTCAACCATCTCTTGAGATTATGTTTACATACATCTAGTCTTGTCCCCTCCTTTTATCACAAAACGAGAATGAGGCGGCTACATGTGTACATAAAGTCAAAAGACTAAATGATGATACATGCAAATGCTATGTCAAGAATCATGATTCCCTTTTAAGCAAAAGCGAAACTTGATCGGCAAGTTAGGAATAAAGATTCTCTTCCAGTTGCATCAAACAAGAAGCTCCCAACTCTTAACACTTGGATTCTCTCTCTTTTCTTCTCTTCCTCGCTAACAGAATTAATATCCACGCGGAGCAAAATTAGTGGCAGGATTAGACTCATATATAATTCAAGTATGAGATTAAAAAATACACTCCCTACATCCGACTTTTATGGATCCAATACTAACCAAGTTTTGTTAGGAAAGGTGACCATCATCTATCCTCGGTTGTCTGATCGCTGGTTGTTTCCGAGCAGATAATTTGGAGAAGAACAGGAAAATATACGAGCGATTGGAAAGCATTGCCAAGAAGCATGAGTGCACTCCTGTTCAGTTAGCATTAGAATGGGTACTCAAAGAAATTTCGGAGGCAGTTCCCGTTGATGAAGTGGCAGGTGATCGGCACTTTAAGTGCCGGGACCAATTCAGCTGGAGGTTTGCTAACACGCCTCCAAAAGATTCTAAGGCCTCAATATGAACGGAGAATGCTGCAATTTGTGTTATGAAGGCAACTATAACGGCCATATCAATATGCTATGGACGGAGGCTCGGGAAACCTATATACGATGAATACTAGTCTGGGTGCAAGTTTGTCCTTGGCAATGTTCCCAAAATCATTAATTATACTTTTGTAATCAAAATAATTTGGGTTTTCACTGCGCATGTTCACATGAGTATTTGTTTTACTTATAAATAGATTTGGCTTCAAGGAATTCGTTAGCAATGACATGCCTCATTGGCGTATATAAACGAAAATTTCAATGACTCTGTAACTACAATATGGTTTGGCCTTTAATTAATCACGTAAGTTACATTTAATTTTAATATTAAAAAAATACCAATATAAAATATAAAAAGAATAGGAAGCACTATTATATCACTTATTTCTGGCACTAATAATTTTAATATTTAATTAATGTTAAGTGGATTATTTCTGGCACTAATAATTTTAATATTTAATTAATGTTAAGTGGATGATTGCATGTTAACAAGTTGAGATTAAAATAATTGGAATTATAATAAACGAATTACGTAATACATCAATTAGCACCAGTGGTCTAGTGGTAGAATAGTACCCTGCCACGGTACAGACCCGGGTTCGATTCCCGGCTGGTGCATAAATTTTTTCACGCCATGCTTTTTTCCGCCGAGAACTCAAAATGAGATTGAAAAGGCTCGACCCGGGAGATGAAGTTGGAAAGCTTTGGGGGCTTTCGACCGCCGAAAGTGGGACTTGATTCCACATTTTAGTGATCCAAATCTCTTGTTTTTGCACTCTTTTTTTTTTTTTTTGCAGATCGAAATTTATTTTTATACCCTTTCCTGAAAATGTTGTTTCTGCTTAAATTAATTAAACTCAATGATCGAAGTGTCAAGTCAAAATCCTAATAACTGGTGAAAACAGATTTCAGCGCAAATCTATTTTCTTAACGTATCGTTTATTTAAAACGTCAGCGAGTCAGCCTCTATTACTGATCCCACAAGATGAAGTCTGTATTTTATAACGATGAAGGGGCAGCCAAAATAATGAAGTTGTTGGCTAGTCAAGTAGAGCAGGAGGCAGATTGGCTTCTCATAAGTCATAACTACTACCCTTTATCTTGATGAGCGTGAAGTCGGCGAAAGATTCACCCGTTGGGTTTAAGTCTTACCATCGTATCGAGCTCAATGTATGACGAAGCTGATTGCCCTCACGGCTTGGCCCCGTGTGGACATTGGAATATAAACCTGAAGGGAGGGGCCAGGGGGTGAAGGAATGTGGATCGAAATCAAAACCTCGTGTTGATAAATGGTATCGCAAATCTAGATCAGAATCCAGTCTACTCTTTGCAGCTTTGGTCCTTTCAAATGCAGCCATTCAAGAAAATGCCTAACTGAATTATGTTTCCAGGCACTTCCCACAATAAAAAAAAGATCATCTTTGAACAGCTCAATGTTCCCCCTTACCGCCCACATTAAGCAGTAATCATTACAATCATCCAGGTGAATGTGCGTCAGTCTGATGTGAAATCAGATACAACTTGGAAGTCATTAAAATATCATGCATGGGGCAGCATAAACATTTCCAATCAAAACTTCTTGGGGTAGAAATGCAAGTAATGGGCATAAGTCGATTCATCCATCGATTTTCAAATGTCTCCGGTCCATGGTCAGTGATCCTCAATCTTCTTCAAACCCTTCATGTCCGTAGTTTCTACCCTGCATTATCAGTAAAGATTCAGAAACACGTGCCATTTCATAATAGGCAACATTTTAAACAAGTTACAAGATTAAATTTATGAAATTGCTCCTTCTATTATGTCCGTCACTCTCCACTACCCAAAGGTGGGGAACGAGGACGGCTCACTTTCAGTAACTTACCTCAGTACTAATCGTAACCTGCACTACCACCTCATCATCTTAATGGTAATACTTTGAGACATAAGATTTACATGTTTTATTAAATAACACTTCAGCATCTAGATAAACTCCGTGATACATTCTTCTTGGAAGAAGGTACATGAAAATTCGTGTAAACAAGGTTGAATGGAACATATCTTTTGTTTACATCCTTCATGCCGTTCACAAATTTGCAATCTCACTGAATGTTCGTTGTCACTTATAACAAAACAAAAAGTTGCCAACACTCCAACAGAAAGGCATCGGAGCAGGCAGACAAAAAGTAGCAAGATCAATTAACTATCTGGCTCATATAGCACGCTGTTTCTTTCTTCAGTTAGACCTCAACTCGCAATAATTTGCATAAACAATCTGATAGCCTTAAAGTAATTTCCGAGTGTACCGTACCATTTTCATTATGAAGAATAAAGAGATGACAGCTCATCAGGGATCGGTCATTATAGCATATTCATAGCAAAGTGAGATGGTCAAGAGACGTTTTAAAACTTACGTTGTGCCATACAGTACAATCTTTTGAACCTTAGTGATCTCGGAACCCTGTTGATTGTCCTCAATAAAAATTGTCAAGCTGTTCAATTAATTAAGATCAGTCAGCTGCTAGTTGAATATTTGAATGATATTAATGGAAGAAACCCATTGAAGTTAAGGAAATGAACATACCTGCGAACATTTTGGAATTTCACATACTTTATAATCACTGGTTTTCCCTGTCAAAGTTCAAACCGATCATTCACAGCATAAAATAACGCAAGCATTCTGGTAAAATATATCTGTAAATAACAGAAGATGCCCTATATAGAGTTATTGACTACCCACCAGAAGGTTGTCTGGAGATAATTCTGCTACATCACTAGGAGGGAAGTCATTGACATTACTGTCATTTGTAAACACTAAACAGTAAGCAAGTAGTTGAGAAAAGGGACACAAATAATATAATAAACAAATACATTTTAAACCCAGATTATACCTAAATCCCATGTGCTCCTTGTTAGAAAACAGCTTGACAGTCTTTGGGCCTGAAAGAGAACTAGCATTAGACTCCTATTGTAACCATTATCAACAGGAAGGGCAGTAATATATGGAGATCATATATTCCAACCTACTTGTTGCTTTATTTAAAATATTCTGTGAACTAATTAGCATCTGAAATAGGTTTCAAGTTGCTGAACAACAGTCAACATTTTAATTTACTTTTACTGCCTTGCACCCTTTTCTTAGCAAGATCAAATCACCAAAAAAGAAGAAGACGAAGAAGAAGAAGAAAGAGAGAAAAGAAATACATAGCCGCAAGAAAACAACAAAAGAAATTGTGCCTATCCAGCAGGCAGCAGCTGGGGTTGACAAACATGATTTCTTACTGTTATATTTCTACAAAACACAGTAGACTAAGTCTGATAAAAGCATCTTCTATTTCTCTTATGACCCTCGAGTTTCAATAACACAACACAGGAAACATCGAAGATTTACAAACAGTGAATCAGTAAGATTTCACAAGGATGAGCACATTTGATATCATAGTGTGCAAGCCAAGAATGCCGGAAGGAACTTCAAGGGCAGAGAAAGGGCATAAAAAATCATAAAGGAAAGGAAAAGGGGGAAGACATATTAGTGAGAAGAGTATTGTTTAATAGATGTCCAGATTTAGGCAGTGCAAGGGATATACTTTGAAAGTGTTCTAGCGAATACCTTCCTCTTCAGGTCCTCGGATAACAACGGAATAGAGTTTTACAACTTGTGTAAAAGGAATATATAGCAAAAGCTGCTCGTCAGCATCACTCTCCAGATGCAAGCCATCATCTTCTCTGTAACCCTATTCACTAAACAATTAAAACTAAAAGGAAAAGAAGCTGAAGAAACAAACTAAAAAAGTCATCAAGGGTGTACAAACGCCAATCTCAACGTGGAAAAATCTCCCTGTAACCGATCAAAATACCCTCCACACACCCCCCCCCAAAAAAAAAAAAGGAAAAAGGAGTTTGAAAAACGCAACACTTACGCTCCCATGGTTCAGTAAGAACAGAAAGTCAAAAATATAAAACTCATGTATAACTTGTTTTTATGATTCGTCCCGCCCAAAAAGGAACTTCGTCAAATTCGATGAAAAAATTTGACAATAAGTAAGATAAGCCATGATTATAGTGAAAATACCTGTTTGAGAGAGTTGGGAAGAGGGTGACTAGAGCTCTGATTGAGGCATTCTACCCCAGACCAGTCTATGAAGTCTAACAGATCGACCTGATCAAGAAATACAACCATGTGTCAAAAATTTCCTGTCTTATCTCCGCCGATTGACGGCAGAAAACCGAAACAAAAAAGACTCGTTAATCTGAGTTTGAAGAAATTTTATTTGCAAAAGGGAAAAGAGAAGGTCAAGACTTTCCCAAATAAAAAGGAATAAAAAGAAACGATCTTACTTGGCTCTTGTGAATCGCACTAGCTGATTCTGCAGACATTGCTGATCCGCAAGAGAAGCAGGGAAATGAGAGACGACGGAAAAAGGGAAAGAAAGGGAGAGACAACCACTCACAGAAACCCCGAATAAACTGCGAGTTTCCACAGTCAAACGACGCCGTGTCGGATGAGCATGCCCCGTGAAGTTTTTTTTTTTTTTGTTACAAGCCACGAGAAGTTTCTTTTTCCCTCACTCCTTGATTCTTTTTATTGGGCCGACAATTTTCTTTATGATAACATTTCTGGCCTTGAAGCCCACTTTAGAAAATTTAGGAGGCATTCAATTTTGAGATGGCAAAAATTTATAAGAGCGATATTATCTTTGGTTTTAAAATATGTTATTTTTTTGTATCAAAAAGAAAAAATGTTATTTTTGTACCCAAAAAAAAATGTTATTTGATTGTATAAAAAAATATTATTTGAAGTTATTCCCATAGTATAAACTACTATTAAATAACTTAAATAATAGTGAAATTTTATGTTATTTGACTAAAATACCCTCTAGAATTTCAACGTTTATTTTTTAATAATAATTTGGATTCATTTATAGTTATTTTAGTTAATGAAGGGAGAAATTATACAAAAAATAATAGACACTAAATCCACAATTACTTTGAAACACACGCAACTCCAAGATAATAAATATTTTCAAACATTTAGAAAGCATAATATAATTTACATATCTGGATTTTGAAATAGAACTATGGTTGAGACTATGACCTGTAATTTGTTACATATTTTTATTATTGTTATTTATCAGTAGATTTTCATGTGCAGTTTCGCACAATAAAAAATGGCAAAGGAGAAGTCGTGTTGAATTTAAATCACGATTATTTAATAGGAAAAAATTGAAATTTTAGTATGAAAAACTAGTTGTATTAAAGCGAAATAACTGATCCAAAAACGCCGTCCACCGTGATTTTTTTTCATCGCAAAGGCTTTGTTTTTTTATTGCTGCCGCTAAACGTGCAAGGGAAAACTAAAATATCAATTAAATCTTGATTTTATCAAATTACCCAAACGCTATTTTTAAGGTTTGATTCTGATATTAAACGGACACCAAATTGAGCTAAGAATGGTGGTCATCATGGCGTGGCGTTATTACGAGGAGGCGCATCTAAATCGATGTTTTAGAGGGCAAGTAATGTTTGATTACTTGTAGTATAAATCGGAAGCGAAGAGCAGAACAGGAGAAGTGGTAGGAGCAGAGGGCTAAGACCAAAAAAACACAGGCGATGATACTAAGAATAGCAAGCAACACAGCCAATGGAACGAATCAAGTATGAATCTAGTATTCACTGCGCTGTGATTTATTCTTACACACACACACACACACACATGAAGAAACAATCATGGAATAAGACAAAGGCACGAGGGCTAATTCCACATAACCACCCCCGCCGACAGCAACAGCATCACCATCCAATGGAGCCTCCCCTCACTGATTGAACTTGCTGCAACATCCATTATCAAACTCGTTATTTAATTAGTAGTTTAGTAGTTGGCTCCATTTGTTTCATTAGATGGTGGATTCTGAGTCTCACCTGGATTAGCTCCGCCGCCTTCGCTGGAAGTTGAATCGGCGACCCTGATTCCGAGCCTAGAACAGTCGGACCCAACAGTGCCTGCCCAAGAACTCTTTCTTCAATTAACTGCTCACTTATAAAAAAGTCCATTGCTGGAGATAGATGAACAGGGTAACAGTAACTTTGCGCTTACATGAACTGTAACATGGGAAAACTGAAACGTTGAGAAGATTGAAATAACCGGAATCGCATTCACACGAGTGCGTGTGTGTTCTGTTCCTCGTGCATCGACCCTCCCCACAGTAAGCCCAGTAGCAGGCTGGCATATGTTTTTCCAAAGATGATAATAATAAGTATAATAAAATTAGAGGAGTATATCTATATATGTGTGTGTGTGTGAAGGAGAAGCAGTGGTGTTATGTTAAAATACTGACGATCAAAGGCAGAGAGGTTGAAGGGATATTCCCTGTCGGGGACTGGAGGTGGAGCTGACTGGCAACCGTAGTCCAGGCTACCTGCGCTTGTTGTCTGTTAATTAGTTTCAAGCCATAAAAAGGAAGGTTGAACAAGTTAAGTTGAAAGGAAGATTCAAGTTTTACATTCAGGAATGACACAAGGGAGAAAGTTGTTGGCGTAGGTGTAGTTGTCATAATCTTTGGTTCGCTTCCAGCCAGAATCACATTCACAGATGAAGTTTAAGGGCAAACTTGTGTTCACCACACACTTTCCCTTCCCACACTCCACTTCCTCGCAAACCTTGTCTGCACCATCCAAACAACCCATTAACTCAAGCGCTTGATAATTCAAAAAACTGAGAGATAAGATCTGAGTGAGAAAACAAATATATATATAACTAAGCACCTAAGATATCATCCAAAGGACCCCCTTTGGCAGACATGGGTATCAATATGACAAGCACTGCTACAAAGCCCAACAACCTGGAGGAGGCCATGGTGATAGATAGATAGATAGAGAGAGAGAGAGAGAGAGAAGGAACCAAGGCAATTCAGATGAGAGATGATCTCAGGAGGATTTGTATGTACATATATTGTGATGGTGGTGAATAAATATAGAAAAATACTGAATATGGTTGATTCTTTCCGGGTAAAGTCGAATAACTCTAGAGTCATAAGAAAAATTGTTCCCTTGAACTTGCAATGAAAGCTCGTTTATTATATAGTAGTATTTAGTTTTAGCTCGCATCTCGCTAATTAGTCGTCTCCTTCTTTCCGTGTAGTCGGAGATCTTCACATTCAGCAATGGCATTATATTATTAAATTTGTCAACACAACAACTGCTGAGCACCCAGCACGAGACAAACGCGGCTCTTAGCTTCTGATGGATTTATCTCTCATGTCAAAATGGTTCGGTACGTTGTTGAATTTTTAAATTGAAATTATAAGGACTATATTTATGTTTCTAGAACTTCCATCTTGGAAACCATTGCAACAGAAATAACAGACTCTGCTAGTTCCTTATCAAAGTCCTTTCTCTGCTGTGCCAAAATTGAAAGATTTTAAGATGATGCCAGTCATCTAGAAGAGCGAAAAGTAGGAGAAAGTTGCGTTTTTTCTATATATATATAATTGGAGGTTGGAATGAGTAAGGAGAAAGAAGGAGTGAGGAAAATGACCCGCAGGTTAAAAAACAAAAAGAAAAAAAAAGGGAGGGCGTTAATTAGTTAATATATTATATGCCGTGGAAGGGATAGGCTCTTTGATTGGAACCTCTTCTGATGTAGGAGTATTGAAAGACATCATACAACAGCATAGAGATGAGATCAAAGTCAGACACGTATATTAGTATTTTATTATTCATGTTCAAATGAAATTCTAGAAAATCGATATTATATTGGACCGGAAAACCCCTCATGCTTCATCCTCTTTCTCCAAATCAACCCCCAGCTATTTGGGCATTTGACGCCCACATCTCTAATTCCACAGAAAACCATGTCACGTGTTTGTTACGGTATCACCATCCTTGATCAACAGCAGGCTTGTTCACTAACAAGTTCTTCTTTTGATTTTGTTTATAATATAAAATCTGGGTGGTCAAACTTTAAAAGGCTAGTTTTTATCTTGCTTACCAAGGCATATTAGAGACCGAGTCAATATGTTAATAGAGAAGATGAGGTGATGCTAAACGTCCTGGGTGGGAAATGTCTTGAAAAGAAGAAAAACAAATCGACATTATTGTGGGTTATTCAATAAATAGTTTTCTGAACTTTTTTTTTCCTGCCTCATGATTAAGTAAGCAAGGCTAACACGGGAGAATAAGGCATATTGGAGCCATTAAGCGATACTGTTCATTCGTCGAGTAAAATGAGTTGAGCCGACGCTGTTGATAAATGATACTCGTAGCTCAGTTATTCAGATTTAGTATAGATATTGATTCTGTCTTCCTGAATCCTGAGCCGATTTGGTGAATTGGGTAGGGGCTTTAATTGCGCATGCAGTTGCTGCGTGGGGGCCCTAGGGGACCTGAATCACCATGACTTGGAACCACTTCCTGGTAAAAAATAAAGTACCTTTAAATTTTATAACCCACTGGTGAATAATGAGCAGTGTACTTGGGATTTAGTGGAGGACGGAGCCGGTCCAGGCAATGCTCTTCCATATGACATTAAAAAACAAAGCTTCCAAATCCAACGGGACGGCAAGTGGCTCTATCAGGGCAAAACATTGCAGGCCGAAACTATTAACAATAAGCATACTGAACAAGCACGAGAGTGACGAGAATATATACGATCAGGAAGTTGAGCTCCTATATTCAAGTGTTCTCAAATAGAACGAAATCCTGCAACAGAGCTTGGCGTAAATGGGGAAGGCGAGCAAGTGGATACGAAACTTGCTGATAGGAAAGAAGGAAGACAAGTACAAGCAGATTGATGGAGGAGGATGTGAGATGGAGAGCCACAGCCCCAAAGTGAAGCGTAGATGGAGCTTCGGAAGAAAATCAGTCAAAGTGGCAGAGCATAGATTGTCCTCATCTTTTGATTTAACTGACTCTGCTAAGCTCCAAATACGATCCATCCTCCAATCTCATCGCCTCCCTCCTCCTCACATCCGAAACGCCGCCGCCACTAAGATTCAGGCCGCTTTTCGCGCTTATTTGGTACCATTCAATTCCCTCATTTTTTTGGTTGTAGCTTTGCTTGCATTCTAGAATATTCTCCAAGTTTTTTAATTTCACAGGGAAGAAAAGCACTGCGTGCTCTGAGGGGACTGTTGAGGTTGCAGGCGTTAGTGAGAGGTCACCTCGTAAGGAAGCAAACGACCACCGCACTGCGCGGCATGCATGCCTTGATGACCATTCAGTTCAGAGCCCGAATCCACAGAATTCTGATGGCTCAACGATCACCCCTTCCCGACAAAAGTCACGTGCGAGAATGTAAAGTGAGTTTTTCCTAACACCATTCTGCTTAACTTTGATATGAATTAGTACTAGTACTTTAATACTAAAGGAAATCCCGCCTTTTGGGGACTGTTCATGTAGGAATCAGAGGATAGGATTCTGGGAGTTTTGAGGAGCAGAAGTGCCCGTCTAGATGGTCCACCTCGTAAGAGCACAGAGCATGATTCCAGGACACTGAGTTCAAAGCATATTTCGGTTTCGCAGCGACACCAGCAATACTCAGCACCGAACAGCCCGGCAGACTCCTTGGCCAAATGTGGATTGAATCCGACGGAGGCCTTATCCACTTCTCTGCGTCATCATCAATCATATTCGTGCGAACCAAATTACATGACGAGAACGGAGTCATCAATGGCCAAAGCTCGCTCTGAGAGTGAACCAAAACAACGACCCAAACGTGGGATCAGGCACATTAACAAGACTATAGAACCATTGGATGGTCGAAAACAACGCTCATTCTTGGTACATAACAAGGTGAGAAATTCAATTTGAAGGGTTAATGATGTCTTGGAAGAATGATTGGTTGATACTTAGTTTCAGAAGTTAGTTATAGGGTATCACCAATCCGTTATTTGGAGCAAAACTGCTGTAGTGAAGCAATAACATTTATTGTCTGCCGCATGCTTGATGGAATGGGTAACCCAAGCATAAAAAAAGCAGCATATGAGCAAACTTTCTTCTTGCAATTGAAGTTTCTCTCTTTCCTTTTGTAAATTGACCCTCACATTCGGCATAAACCGCTCCGTATAAGATTCATCACGCTGCATGTGATTTTCACGTCTAATTAAAGGAATAAATCTGCGGCGCTAGGGTCGATTCTGAAGCATCATTAGCAACTTCTTCAATTTTATTTCATAATAGATTGCTCTGTTCTTCCCTTTCGAGCAAAGGATCAAGGAATTCGGAAATATTAGACATAATATGATTTTAAAAAAAATTAAGTCAGTCAGGAATTATATCATGAAGATGTCTGTTTCTTCCTCAATTTTCAGATTGTGACCTTGGCTTAACATGATTCGGTAAGTGGGGAAAAATGTGTGCCGAATCTTGGCAATCTAATTCCCAACATTCTACAAAACGAGGAAAAAAAATTGAACTCTACAAGGTGGTTACGAGTTAGAATTATAAATTAAGTACAGCAGTCTAAACTTTGAAAGGATTCTTCACGGTTGTGTGTTTTCTTTGAAGCTTTTACTCAACCAGATAGCAGTTTCACGAGGAGATACCTTCCCAGGTCCAAAGGGTTTCAGCAAGACCCCAAGTTCGTCATACCTTTCCTGTTGTAGCAACCTTGAACTAAATTCGAGCAACCCTTCTAAAGCTTCAGCTCTTTGTTGGTATGATGAAGTGTCAAAATGCCGGCCATGCCAGTCGAAAGAGGCATGGCTTGATGCGCCGGCAGTTACATTTTGATCAGAGGACCCACTTTTCTCCTCATCATTTTCCTGATACGTGTTGCATTTGGTTCTCCTCGAAGCATCCGTCAAACTAGGCCTGACGGCAGCTCTATCAGATACGTGAACAGTGCACTTATCTTTCATGATTGAACGATCACCACAAGGTGGGGAAACTGAGGAACCCTGTGCAGAGGTTGATGAAGTTCTATTAACGGGAAACAGTGGACCCTCAAATGATGCTAATGGGAATTCAGCCATCCTGTCAATTCGGGGAGAGTTGACTGAAATATGAGGTAATTTTTCATGGCCAAGAAAAGCACCTCCTTTTGGCAATGGAAATGATGCTCTGCGAGTTGTATGGAGAGATTTTCTGGCATTGTGTGAAATCGGATGCTGCAAGCAAAGATTTAATCAAGTCAAAAAGAAACCCCATATAATATAGCATTAGCATCCAACACTAGCAAACTTCCATTATGTCTTACCAGCTCACGATTCTTTGAAAACTCCATTTGTTTCTTAGGGGTGGCAAAAGGTTTTGATGATGTCAATCTTGGAGTTCTGGAATTCCTGCGAACACCTGGCTTACGGATTTTGTTCGCTTCAGGGCCATCCCCAATGCACAGTTCTGCTAACCGGTGATTCAAATGATCTGGAGTACAATCTATTTCTAGGGTAGAGCATACAGAATCTTGCTCAGCTCCAGATACGCTAGGGTTCAAATTCCGGTCATTTTTAAAAGAATTCCGCTTATCCCTGTAGGTGGAAGTAGGATAATCTCCTGGCTCCACAAATCTAGTCTTCTTCATGTATTTGGAGTCTGGCCAATTGGCTGGGAGTGTACTTCGTCTGGGGTTATTGATTTTAAGATGGATCTTGAGAACATAAGGCTGAAGATGAGGGTGCCCAAGTAGCTCCGCGGCCTGCCACCACAAAGACACTTCAAATGAAAAAATAGTTCCGTGTAACAGATTGAATCTGTCTGCAACTACTCGAGTGAATAGAGCATCAACCAGCAGCATACAGTTGATAAATGACAAAGCCAAGGAGACATGATGCACAGAGTTTCCTGTTATTCATGGTACATATAATAAGAGAACCAAAGAATTTACATACGCTAGGTCTAAGCTCTGGATTTTTCCGCAGCATGCTTTTAACAAGACCTCGACTGCCAAAAGGGAATACAAATATAATTAGATCAACTGTGTCATCCATACTATAAACGTTGATTTATATAATTTTACATGAAAACCCACTTTCAATGGTCTTTAACCCACTATCAACCGTTGGTATTAGTTGGCAACTTTAGCCATTAGGCTGTGGGAATGATATCTATGTCAATGCAAGACTTGCGAATGTGATTTGCCACAGGCAAAATTAACCAATATCTATAATCGATGATGAAAGGAACAACTTACAATGGCCCAGAATACTTTGTTGGCAGTGGGGCCACTATGGACTTGTTAATCTTGTTTATCAGTGCTTGTATATCCTGCTCAATTAAATTAAAAATTTGAAAATTTAATATAAAGATGCAAGTTATAACTCTACAAGTCTTCCAGAGATCATAAAGCCATGTACAAATTTGCGTTAAACAAGCTTCGAAAAGGCATGCTAGAGACAAACAAACTTTTTAACCAAAGAAAAAAAAACTTACAAATGCTTTAAAAGCAGGCTTATGTGCTGTCATTTCATATATACAACATCCTGGATGGCAGATTTTAGAGATCATTAATACGTAGTTAACAAGACAATAAGAAATTTACAAAAATCATCACATAATTTGCAGACCCTTACCCAAAGACCAAATATCTGATTTAGAACCATAAGGAATATCAGCAAGGAGCTCAGGGCACATGTAGCTAGGTGTTCCCACAACCTAAGTCAAAAGACAAAAAAGAAAACAATTCTTATCGTTAATGATGCCAAGTCATGCCAAAGTTACAATAAGAAGTTCAACTCAATTTATATCTTCCAAAAATCTTACAGAAGAAGCAAGATCATCTGAAGTCAACATTTTGGCAAGTCCAAAATCACCTGCTTCATCATTAAGTTCTTGTAAGAAAAATCACAATGTTCATTTTCTTACCAAAAATAAAAAGTAGTCTTCTTGGCTGAGAAACAGCAGAACAACTTACCAAGGCGTATGTCTCGATCTTTCGTCAAGAATATATTTGAACACTGATCAGTATCATGTGATTTTTTTTCATTAGTATACAGCTTTCAAGAATTAGGAAGAAAATAATATCACTGCTGCTAATTACAAAGAGATAACTGCAGCTAACCTTGACATCCCGATGAAGAATATGGTTCGTGTGCAAGTAGTCAAGTGCCATAAGAAGTTGAACAAGCCACTTGCAAAGTTTCTGCAGACAGAGAATGCTTTAAGACACACACATATGCTAACTGATATTTAGACCATTTTCTCGTACAGGGGGGAATTTAAATGATGATATAGCGCTAATTCAGCAGGGATAAACCAAATTAGAATTACCTCCTCTGGAAAAAGAATGCCATTAGCCTTTTTTATAGCTTCCGCCCTGTAATTAAATCCATATCGATTTTAATAGCACTAAAAATGCTACAATTTAAAAAAGCCACCAGGAGAAAGAACCATGAACTGCAAGTAAGAAGGAATTAAAGAAAAAGACTTACATATCTCCACCCTCACAGTAACCTATAATAATACACACATAGCAACCCTGAGAAGCAAAGCATCAACATAGACCAACATGAAGCAGTTGCCATTAGTGTACCAGCAACAATAATAAATAAAGCACAAATTCTTATCAAAGAAGGAAATAGATAAATCAATAATAGTGGCAGGGGTGTGAAATTTTACGTTCAAACAAGAAAGCTAACGTTAATATTCATTGAAGATTAATACCAGCCATCAAATTCAACACAATAAACAACATATTCAAGGTTAGTATTGCGTAAGATTAAGACCAAGAATTAAATTTCTTGAATTCTTTTATAAAGGCCGTTACAAGCTTATGAGGGTAAGCTTCAAGCAGAGGGCATTCTATTAATTAACTGGAGATGAAGTGATTACCTTCTCTACCCATGAATCTTTATGCTCCACAATAAATGGATTTCTGAATTTAGAGATTAGCTCCATCTACAATGGCAAAGAACCGAGATTTAAGTGACATCCTAAATCATATTTACAAGCATATTCACATCAGAAATCAAATTGCTGTTAGGTGAAACTGATCTTTAAGCCCTTAGTCACTTCACAACAGACGACACAAGATGCTCAGTTAACTTGTTAAGATCATTATCCAGCACTAACCTCCTGGTGCGCAGATCTACGAGACCGCTCAGTTTGGCGGGCCAGTCGGATCTTCTTCAGAACATATCTGTATAAAAAGAAAAAGAAAACGGTTGGCGTTGCACGATCATAATAGTTTGAAGTAGATAATTTCACAGAAACAGATAAAAAAGCAATGCAGGCTTCTTTCTCACTTCTTCTTCTCGTGCTTATGCCTCACAAGAAGAGCAGAACCAAAAGCCCCTTTTCCAATTTGCTCGAGTATTTCATACTGCTCCATGAGTTCAACAAGAGATTAAGCTTCTCCTAGGAGCAGACCAAATCTAGCAAGTTAGGTCCTTATGAAAAGGTAAAAATGGAAAATAGCTAAACCACACTCGAAAGTCAAAACGGCAACAATCGAAAACATGGGATGAAGTTAATAGTGGTTCTAAGTGACCTTTTTTCCCTCTCTCTATAGTTTATACTTTCTGAAGATAATCAGAAAAGAGAATTGCAATGCAGTAGTGATTATTCACAAAACTGAATCCAGCACACAGTTATCGATAATAAAAATATTAGGAGGGGAAAAATAAACAGAAGTAACATTTTAAATGTGAAATCAGACAGCGAGTGTAGAGGGGGAAAATACAGCGAGCTTATAAAGCTCGTCAGTCACTACTATACAATATAAATAACAACGTTAAGATGATGTGGTCCGTGAAAAAAAACTGACATTGACCACATCAAGTTAACCACGAAAGTTCAAGGATCAGGGTGCAAAACTCTAAACAAAACTTTAGCAATGTATTCTGAATTTGACCAAAAAGCAAAAGTAGTAGTTGGAGAGAATAATGGTGGAAAACTGATGCTAAGTTTGAACAGCAGAGGCGTGACGAAGCACCGGCCATAGAACTCCGACAAACAAATTGGTGGTAATAGCAAGATCAAAAGGCAGGCCATGCTTCTTTCCCTATAGTTGTTCCAAACAGGCTAACATTACCGAAAATGCCATGAAGGGAATGCAAAAAAAGCACGAAAGAAAGCAATCTATAACAGACAATGAGTGTCGAACGGTCAGATGGGGGAGAAAAGTGTAAAATCGAAGTAAATCGAAGTAAGCACTCAAATACAACTGTGAGAATAGCATATGCGAGAAGCAAATAGGAATCGAGCTAGTCGGAAAATACATATGAAGGAGTAATGAAAGGGTTTGAGAACGAAAAATCAGGAGTGGATTGAACTTGAAAGAAGAGAAAAATAGGGAAGACAAAATGCACCTGAGTATAGTAAGAAGTGAGACAGATCGAAGAGATTCAAAGTGCGCGAAGAAGAGAGGAAGCAGGGAATGAGAGCCGTGACATTGGGAGAAGAGCTGGAAAACGACGGTGCTGTTGAGGAAGTATTAGATGAAGAAGGAGCAGCAGGAGCTCCGCCATTGTCGTTGAGAGTAGGAAAAGGACAGAGGGATAGAGAAAGGGAGCGTGAGCTATAGAGTGAGATTATTATAATGTAATTGAATAAAACGAGAGGGAGAGATTTTCGGTAAGAGATGTGGAACATAAAAGTGGGAGTAGGACGTAGGAAAAGGAAATGATGGGTCAAGATGGGGTCGGAAGAAGCAGAAGGTAAAAGAAGGGAAGGTGGGGGGTGCTGCCGCGCTCGTTAAACTGTTTCGGTTTGTCGTTGCCAAACTAATCTCCTTTATGTTTTCTCCTAATCAGGGAGCAAAAAGGCCGCGCAAATCATTCCATGTGTGAATTGCGGCACTAGCAGGCTTCAATATGTCTCATCAAGCGCCCAAAACATGGAACGAGAAGACATATATGAGAAATCATATGGCTTCTTCTGCAAGGAACGGGCTGACAAATGCAAATACTGACGAGTGAGTTTATTTTAGGCTAGATGTAAATAATACGTTTGTCAAAAAAATGTAAATACTCTTTCTTTTAACCATATTTAATAATAAAATATAACAAAAATAAATCTTAATTCAATATGTTATAATAATTACATTAATGAAAAATAAAATAACTATTATGAACAAAAAAAACATCGCCGTTTAATATCAAAACTCATATTTTGATTATAAATTCATTATTTAAAAGTAGTGATTGTACATTAGAATGAAAAGTGACAGACACGGGAAAGTAAACCCTGAAGTCTCGCAGGTTCAGTCAAAGAAGGGAGGCTACTCGTGAGTTGTGAGGAGACGGAGGTGTTTGACGGGAGAAGACAACTCTCCCTCGCTGTGGCCCACCTTTTCCAACTAATTTCATAACTGCACTAATTGACGGCCCTATCTATACATGCCACCTTAGACTCTGAAACAGGGCCAGTAATTAAGGGCATTCCTGTTTTGGATATTACTCCCCCGTCCCTGTTATGCTATCCAGTATCCATATTTCATCGTTGCCACCGGTGGTCAAAAGGCATTCATTTCCCACAAGGCACCAAAAAGTGCTTGCAAAAGTAATCTGGATGCGATTGTGGTTCCTTTTTGTAGATCGTGATATTAACAACGCCCAACTTTAATGTGACCTTGTGCTCACTCTTTTTCTTCGCACCTTTTAATTCCGCCTTGGTTTTTTTCCCCTGGCCTACAAGGCTTGCCCTTGGGGGTTGCCGTAACTTAGCTCACGTACTCCTCCGTTTTAGGATGGACGCCTCCTGAAAATAGATATGCACCAATTCATCGCTAAAGACAAGTTTGGTTTTTCTGCCACACCCCACCATGTTTGCCCTTTTTCTATGGCATCCTCTCCATCTCCGTCACAATAGAAACATATGAAGCCCAGCCCAAAATGAAGAGGCCCAGGGGTCTTGGATCTGGGCTTTAGAGCTTGGAAGCATGCGGCACTGTTGACGGCGGTGATTAAGCCGGAAAATGAAGGGATTTGAGACCGTATTGATGGATGACCGTGGGTGGGGGGCCATAGATGGACGTGCAAGCTCATGGTGTGGGCGGATCGCAGAAAGAAACAAAAGAGCAGCACATGTGAGGTGAGGTGAGGTGAGGTGAGGTGAGCAAAGAAGCGAAGACAAAGTGGGACCCTCTCCCACACAAAACCGTTACACCATAAACGGGGCAGGGCAGTCCCGTACCACCTTACAGTTTATACGCTGTGCACCGACTCATCCTCATTCATATTTTTTACTTTCAGGAATCTCTTAGCTAATTGTCTCGTTCACATTACAAAAACGAAAACATCCTCACATGAAAATGTCTAAGGTACGAGACTCGCATATCCGCATATATATGTGACGTCTACGCAAGGGACGAACTGGAACTCATACCATGTCTAATTTGTGCTAATTAATGGGATTTTTCTTGTTATTCAACTGTCCAGAAATTGAGACATCAGTGACTCAACACCCTCTCTTTCGCTAACTCCATGCATGTTTCCTTGGGAAGGAGAATAGCGGAGCAACAGTCATAACGATTGGCGGTGAACGAGGATTATGATTTCGGCACGAAAATGTATGAACTGCCACCTTTTGACAGTGACCATTCAATTTGGACCGTCCCCTTCATTAATATTCTCTCAATATTCTTTTCTTTTTTAAAAAAAAAATAGATTTGATCTGATCACTGCACACGGCCAACCCATCTTACAATTTTATAAGGAGAGTTTTTCATCATTTCATCACTCCTGAATCGCATGTTTAGTTTAAATGCATGCTACCAATTATATTAATCTCCATGATTCATTATTAAGAGTGTACTGCCCCACATTTTGTCACATTTAAATAAAAGGATAAAAAAAGTATTTTGCATGATCAAATCCCTCTTTTTTCATAGACCTGATGGGTTTGAAAGGACTGATAATTCTTTTCGCTTTTTACTAGTTTTAGTCCCAAGTAAAAGGCTATGGTGCCTTAAAGAATGTTCCCCTCCTTTTTCGCCGATGGTCATTGTCTTTGCCACGCTAATGCATATACCTGAATAGAAACATTGTTCTCGTCTCTCAGTTGTGGTCTTCGTACTACTCGCCAAAATTTAAGGCTTTCCTTAATACATATCTATATACATGCACCCGGATACATGTTGAATAGCGAAGGAAACAACTAAAGAAAGCTAAACAAATTGGAAGAAGTGATACTTATTATATGCCATGAAAATGGAGGAACGAATTAAAACAAATAGTCCACACGCAAAACTTCAGGTACACTGCATCGCAGTATTGTCACCTCCATCGATGTGCATAACTTGATGGGAAGGGTGAGCTTGGGGCTGTGGTGGGATTATTATTTGAGAATGATTCAGAGGGGAAACCATGTGGCTTTCTGACCTCAATTCAGATTGTTGGGTAACAAGCTTTGGCCCTTGAGAATACAAAGTATCAAGTAGATGGAAATAAGGACAAGTCCTAGAGTCAAGCGATCTCTTGTTAATATCCTTGGTTTTCCTGAAGCACTTGTTTATGTTCTCCCATTTTTCCTTGCCCCTCTTTGCACTTCTCTTGTATCCCATATCTGACATGCCTTGTGAGATTCTCTCCGACAGTGGAGCCTTGATTCCCCCTCTGTCTTCATTGCTGTTATTCAAACTGCATCTCAGGTTTATTAAAGCCAACACTTCCTCCCTCGACCATCTCCTCCCCACGTCCCCTTTCTCACTCGACAACGCTGTCCTTGACGCCTTACATGTTGAAACTGAATCGAGACAACTAGGGTTCCGTGCAACTTCTAATGCCTCCTGGGTATGACTTGAACTAGGGTTTTTTGCTGCTACTACTGCACTAGGGCACGTGACGGATAAAGCTACAGAATTGGTTATTGTATCTTGATGATTTGGTGGTATCATTGTAGAAGAAGGTGACGGGTCTAGATTGTTCTCGTTACTAATCTCAGCAGAAAAGTGAAAGTTTTGTGAATCTAAACCGTTTGCTACTTTGGGAGAACTTGCAGCGAACTTCTTCAATAATTCTATTACGGTGGCCTGCCGGTTGCCCGCCAGAGCTTGCTTGTGAGCCATCATTTCGAGCTCCATATTCGTCCCATCCAACTCTGGCTTCTTCCAAGCTTCCTCTCTCGTAAACTTCTCATCATCTCTTTTCAACATATCTTCACGAAGCTTATTGTGCATCTCCTCTTGTTGAGTCATCATCCTGTTGACAACGTTCTCACAGAAGCCCTTGAACATCTCAAATTTACCATCTTGCTTCTTTCTCTTCCTGCCCTTTGATTTTTCCACCACGCAGCATTTGGTAAGGGGGGTGCTGATGTGTGATGTCTCGTAGAACCCTCTTCCAATGTGTGGTCCAACGTCTTGTCTTGTCCCTCCTTGGCTTTTCCAGCTGCTGGCTCGACTTGTCTTCTTTCGCAACCTCTTCTTCCAGGTCATGGTCTTGATGATCATCTCCTTCACCCTGATAAAGCTCTTGTTCGAACTCGCTAATAAAATGATAGTTTTCATTGTAATTAATGTGGTTCAAGCATCTACTTTCCTTCTCAAACTTATCCTTGCATTTCTCCGCACTCCTTTTAAATCCAAGCTCTGCTAGCTTCCTGCACCCACCATAAATGTGTAAGAACCCCAACCGTATAAATCATTTATATATGCGTCTTAGTTTGTACCCCACCATCCTATAAACTGCCTCAAAGGTATTTAATGGCTACACAAAATCAGTTTCCTGTAATTTCGTCCCCTTCTTCCCAGCTCGTCGCCCTCATCACGACCCTTTCCCTCGAAGTCTGTATTGTACTGTGTCACTGTGCGAGCTTAACAGCTATAAGCAAATGCTCCCGTGTGCGTTTTGTCTACCACACGGCACTGAGCAAAGCACATACAAACACTAATAAACATCAAACAAGAATTCCAGCTCATTCTTTTGTTTACTCGATTAATATTTTGCAGCGTGATTTTGTATGATGAAATCAAAACGCATGGAGTTGTGAGGGGAGACATAATTAGAAGGGACATGATTCAGTTTAAAAAAGTTAAATTACCTCGAGACATGCTCCCAGGTGAGGTCTGGGAACCAGGTTTCCATGCTAGATCTGATCCTGAATAGCGAAAGCACTTCATCGTGAGTCCAGCAGGAATCGATGAGCTCAGGTAATTGCCTTTCTTGTCCAGTCTCCAAATTCATGGATACCCTGCTTAAGATGTTATCTTGCTTGTCGGGAGGAGGAGGAGGTGGGTGGAGCAAGAGATTGGGTTGTTGCAGGGGCAAGTGATAAGGATCAAAGTTAGGAAAGGCATTGAGAGGGAAAGATAGGTGAAGTGGGATTGATGAGGTTGTGGGTTCTATGAATTGATGGAACTGGTCTGGGACCCCATCGAACATGTTTGTGTGCTGAGTTATCTTCTTCCCCCTCTCCTTCTGTTCACTGTAAAGGGCGAAATAATGCTTCAAGCAAAGCAACAGTACAAAACACCAACCTCTCACGTTTATCAATGGATTTGTACTTGCGTGGAAGAGAGTAGATAGCCCACCACACCCCTTTAGAAGAAAGTGAGCTCACCACCCTCCTACTCATAAGTGCCTCGCAGCAATACAAACACAGTGACATCGGACAAGTCAATGTCCATCCCCGTTGCAATGATAAAGTATATTCAAATTCATTTCACACTATTTTCAACCAAAATCCAGGCTTATCCTTATCTTCCTTTCATCAACAAAATATAGTTAAATAAACTTCAAATTGGGTGGGTAAGAGTGAAGTAAAGGGGACGCACCATGGGGGTGAGGGTGGGAGTGGGGAAGAGACTCGGCTAAGAAAATGACAGGAGTGGGAAAGAAGTAAGTATACATGGCTGTCACTGGGCCACTCGAATCCTATGCAGTAGATGATGGTGTAATTAACGGCATCCAGATGGCAGGACACGTGAAAACATGCAGCGGATGGGAATCTTCACATGGTACAGAGGAATGCAGTGTTTTTTTTTTTTTGGTAAAGAGGAATGCAGTGTTATCGTACACCCTAATCGCTGTCGCTGACCCCTTCCAACGAATAGAATACGAAATGTGAGTATAGTGAAGTGAAGGAGGACAACCCATTCGGGTTGAAAGACCCAAATCTAATGGGGACGTTGAGGCCCTTCCCTCACAAATTTCGTTCCGGGTTCAGGTTATGGAAGCTTCGGCCTAGTCCCTTGTTCATAACTTTATATATGCACATCCTCCTTTTATCCAAAAAAAGTACTAAAACAAAAGCAACAAAGGACGCATTCTCCAGACAAAAAAGACACCCATAAAGCTTAGAAAAAACAGCGAATTCGCTAATCCAGAGAACTCAAAAGAACACTCGATGAACAAATTTGCATGGGAAAACAGAAATACTTGTGCTTAAGAACGTTTGCGAATTTGTGGGCGCACCAATTTTGTTGGTTGCCTGATTTTCTAGGCGTTCTACAAGCCACTTGGAATAAGAAGTTGCACCAGAATTTTGCGATTCGTAGCCAGGAATAGTCATTCGTTTTCTCTTTGGAGGCAATAACCAGGAATATATGTCCGGGGTCCCCACCCTCGCCACTTTCAATGTATCACAATTTTATGGGTTTTTATTCATCTAGTACCCTCTAAAATTAACAAATTAAGAGTTGACGGTACTAAATTCATTCATGGAGCAAGAACTGGTAAATTTTGTTGAATTTTTAATCTAGGACTATTTCATTAATTTATCGTTTCTTTTTTATCAAGCTAGTTGGCTAAATTAATTTTCTGTTTTCATTAGAAAAAACACAAGGAACGGCAGCAAGGCTTTTCTAATTAATTATTATTAATTAATTAAGTTAAAAGGGGAGGAAGGAATCGAATCATCAAATGCTAAACCCTTGGGGGCGTTAAACCCTACGAACATGATGCCCATGGGAGGAGCTTTATAGGTGAAATTTGTGCGTTCTTCGGCCAATTAAACAACGAATCCTTCGACACGGAGGCATCCACACCCTTGAAAACGCCGCTTTGTTGAATTCTTTGCAGCTGAAAAGTTTGACCTGATATCTCCTGACATGAATTCAAGCAAACCAGACGAGCAGAAGACGCGGGTATACCATCCGTATCAAGACCTCAACGTTCCGATCCAGAAACTATACAACCTCCCTACCGCTCCAGAGCATCTCTTTCCCGCAGAGGCCGCCAGAACCCATTGCTCCTGGGGCGAAAATCTCCAGTACTACGCCGGCTGCGGCTACATGTCGGGTGCCATGTTCGGCGCCGCCAAAGGCACCGTCCAAGGCCTCAAGGCTGCCGAACCCGGTGACTCCCTAAAGCTATGGGTCAACCGTGTTCTGAATTCGGGAGGTCAAACCGGCCGCAGATTGGGAAATTCGCTCGGCGTCATGGGCTTGATCTTTGCTGGTCGAGAGAGTGGAGTTATCCATTTGAGGGGTAAGGATGATCTATTGAACAGTGTCATGGCGGGACTTGGTGCCACGTCCCAAAATTTGAACCGTGACCGGCACAGAATATGAATAAATTCATATTCCTTAAGCCTTGAACCTTAAATAAAACGTTTGAAACAATAATCATAACTTAACTTTCAGTTTAAATAAAAAGGTAAATACTTTAAATCGAATTCATATATTTTCCAAAATAATACGAAATCAAAACGTTATCTATAAGTTAGGTGGAGCGTCTAACCTTTTAGCAAAAGAATACATGTATTTCAGAAAATATAATTACTTCAAAAGTCGACGTGCCAAAACAATTGCTTCGGATCAAATGTGAGGCTCTTCACTGCTCAGCTGGAGGAATAGGGTCAACTACACTATCTGAAGCCAAATAATCTACTCGTGAATAACGTCCTAAAAATATAATTTGAAATGTGATAATAAATAATTTCAACATGTTTAAGCATAAATCATAATATTTCATAATTCAATGCAATTGTTTCAATAAACTTCATTTCATGAAAAACCTTTCAAAACAGTCATTTCAAATCAATCACTTTTTCGTAGGATCTCAACAATAATTGATTTTCAATACCTTTAAACATAAATCGTATAGTTTCGGAATTCATAATGAATAACTTAGTAAACGTTTTCTTTTCAAAAAATCTGTTTAAAACAATCATTTCAAAATATCTCTTTTACCGTAGGACTTCAACAGAACGAAACAGGCGTGAACACACAGTCCACGAGGGTAACTAACCAATAAAGCGCGGCTCGAGGCCACGAAACAGGCGTAGGTATAAAACCCACGAATAACAGGCGCAGGTACAAGACCCACGAATAACAGGCACAGGTACAAGACCCACGAATAACAGGCGCGAGAATAAATCCCACGAAATATCCGTCGAGCTCGGGTTTAACCATGGTGCACCAAGGACTAACAGTACTGCTGTTAGTAACCAGCGTTCTGTATTCCGTCCTCTAAAACCTTTCAAACATGCATGGGGGCCATTTACATTCAATAGTAACATTTTTCAAAGCAACACTTTCTGTTAAAACTATTCATAATCATGAAACTTTCCCCCATCATGAACATTTTCGATAAATCATCAAAACTCATTTTGTCAATCCATATGAACAAATATGCAATAATGAAATCATGAATTCATATGCTTGCTTTTTCGTAAATCTTACTGAAAATTAACTTTTGACTGAAATGTCAAATAAATATATAAAGTCATGAGTTCGCAACTCTTTTCTCACAATTCGTGCTAAAATTCACATTTAATAAATATATAAAAAAACTGATTGTATTTAAAAATCTCAAAGTTTAGGGACGTTATTCACTCCCCTGTCACGCTTTCTAACCTTTACTCTTTTTAGCTAAATAACTTTTAGTCATTTCCGCTTCTCAACTTCCTGATATCCCAGAAACAATATACTAAAATTCTAATTGAAGCCTTAATAGAAATAAATCATCCTTAATCTAATATTTTGATTAAATACACACCGTCAACCAATCCTTTCCTTAACATTTCAATATTCCTACAATTTCTCTTATCTTCCTCTCCTCTTTCTTCATGCCACTTGAACTATGAAACCATATACAATTTTGAACAATATTTATCCTAATAACCTACTTAACACAAAGCCACCAGCATTGTTTCAGACTTCATCAACACACACAAACCAGCTTTCCCTATTCGGTAACCTTATTCAAAGTTGTGAAGAACATGCAGCAACCATCACACCTATACATCCACCACTTCATACTTTACTAATAGCTTTATCATTTTTTTTTCATGGAACCAAGGCCCACATAAACCAAAATAGTGAGCCCTCCGATTCAGTACATATCATAACCCAAATATTTATTTACACAAAATCTGAAATCATAACTTTTAAATTTGTAATTTTCCAAACTTATGACCATAATCAATATCTAGAAACCTTTATCAAGTCATATTCTTTACTTAGCTCAACACCCCTATTCCACAACTGATACAAAAATAAATCCGAGTTCTCACATTTCCCTTCATATTCTATCCTTCAAGTGCTTATAATCCTTCTTCATAAAAACTGAAATTTCCAGATCTAAGAACTATGTTTTAAACAACATGTTGTAGCTTTAAAGCATAGCCCAATAATTAAAATGCACATTTAATAATTTAGGTTTTAACAGTGGGTTCCATCTGTTTTCTTTTTCTTTCAAAAATCATAATCCCAAAGCAAAGCGAGCACATGCAACCCTTAGTTCTGGAAATACCCTATAAAAATCCTACTTCAACTTGAAAATTTTGTAACCCAAATACCCCACCAATTAACGGGATGTTAACTTTAGTTTTCAAGAATTTCAAAAGCATCATCAGAGAGCAAAGAACCTCTGTTTTCTGAAGACTACGACTCAGGACTGAAAACACACAAGCAGCAACATATACATGTATAACAATAGCAGAGTCCACTCCTTGATCCCTTCTCTTCTAAATTCTGTTTCCTCATCTCACTCTTTCCAACAGCGACAACCACACACACGCCCTCAATTTTTTTTTTTCTAAAGCATCAGCCTACATATGCATTGACATATATAAACCTACAGTAGCAATATCCAACATCTTCCCATGGTTGCGACTAACACCAACTGTAGAGGAACACAAAGAAATTCACCCTCAACCATCAATGCATATAGATCACCTTCAAGTATGGAAATCCCCGAGTACACACACACACACAAGCTGACCAGAGCGAAATCACAGCAGAAACACATGCCACTTAACTCCCAGAAACAAAAACAGAGCACCCAAACTTCTCCCATTCTTATATCACACAAAACACAGCCAAAACGCACACCCACATCCCTCACGGCTTTGACAAACAGAGCAGACAGGCAATAAATCATACACCCACACACAACTATGAATGCACGGAGGAAAAGGAGTGGCGTGCACTTACCACATTCAGCTACACCACAACCAATCGGAACAAGAAAGGACATTGGAGATCTGGTTCTTGCTACAGCACCCAATTTCTGAAATCTGACGACAGCACCTGAAATAAACACGGCGGCGGCGCCTAACCACAACCGCGTCCCTCAACGGCGTCAATCCACAGTCACTCCTTTCCCGTCACCCGCGACACGCCTCAGGACCTTCCCTCTGCTCTCACTCTCATTTCTGATGACAGAAATATCAAATGGGAAAAGGGAGGACTCGAGTCTTAAAGGTGACGGCCGCACTCACCGTGCCGTGTACTCAACTTCCCGCGCCGCTCGCCGACCAGCCCTTCTCCTCACGCAACGCTGCAGCCTCAACCACTCTGCCAGGGACGAGACGACGCAGCAGGAGACTGAGGAAAGGATACAGGAATTCCACAGAAAGGAAAATGAGGAAGAGAGGTCGGGTTAGGTAAAAATAGGCAGGGGCAACATGGTAATTTCGCATGCCATAAAAGAAGATAAAATTCTTTCTTTTGCAGAAGCTGGGAATCGAACCATGGACCTCAGGTTTCGTTTCTCAGATGCCAACCACTTGTCTAACCATACGCTTTGTGATTTTACTGCACTGACTAATATATACTTTATTAAATTGGTTCCAGACATGTGTAGTTAATCGGGTCATTACACTTGGTACGGGAGCGCTTGACCGCGATCGGCTGCTATTGTGGGTGCGATCGGTGGAATTGCAGCGGCAACGGCAGTTGCTGGGAAGCAAACTCTGAAGAGATATGTACCAATATGACGAGGAGGACGATACTTGAAGGTTCGTCCTGAATGAGTGTGGAGGAAAAGGGAAGGAGCATGAGGGTTTTTGTTAACAATATTAATTAGAGAAGAATATCATCATCTTCATTAACTAAGGAGCAACATGCTCATTACAATTATGGTAACACACTTGGGTTACACACTAATCTACCCTTACTTGAAAGAGATAAACCAACCCCACTTGGGGACTTTGAGGAGAGACCCAAGTTACTCTCTCCATAGTGAAGATTACATAATCTCATAACCTTAACCAATAGACTAAGACCCTTTATATAGATTTAGGGTCATCTAGTAACTAAGTGATTAACACTAATCACCTAATTAATTCAACCTTCTAACACCCCCGCTCAAATTGACACCCCTTAACTGTAGGTGTTTAACTTGCAAACACAACACACAAGGGAGTAAGGTGAATTAAACCAAAACATTTTCATTTCATTTTACAAAATACAATATGAAAATTTCTTCAAAGACTCTCTCTTCAATGAATACTTGAGCAGCAACTGCAACTTTATTGATAACAATGGTCTCTAAAGCCTATTCTACTCTTTGACCTCTAGGTAGCTCCATGTCTTTGTTTTGCCTATTTTGCCTTGTAGAATTGGAAACCATAGGAACTAGTGGCTGTTGAAATGGTCTGGTAGGAGGTGCAAAGCTATTAGCCCTCCATCCCTGTGTCAACCCCAAAGGTTGATACATTATGCTAGGTCGAGAAGGAACCCGTGAAACGGCCCCGGTAGCTGCATAATAATAAGGAGAATATCCGCCAGGAATAACAGCTACTGAAGGTCCAGATAGTCCTGCCATTCGCTGTGCATGTTGAATCTGCAATTGTGCTTGCCTATCCTCCTTTCTTTGAGCAATAGCAACATGTAATGGTTTGGGATGAAACATACATCCATGAAAGGTGTTCACAGCTTTATTAGCCTCCTCAGGGTTAGAGAAGCAGACGAAACCAAACCCCTTGCTTATACCTTTGCCATCTCGCATAACTACTGCAGATGTTATTGAGCCACATGCACGAAAAAAAAGATTCCGTAGTTCTTCATCACTTACGTCATGAATCTTCTGCCTCTCATTCATGAATTACAGGTAGAAGATTGGTGGGATGATAAAATTGCCAACCAGTCTTCTTCCTACCTTGTATTTTAAGATTTGTTCCTTGCGTTTCTCCTCAAACTGATGGTGCAAAATAAGCTCACGTTCGGCCTTCTTTTGTGCTCTGGCTACGTATAGAATCTTTGAACCAAGTTGTGATCCATTCATTCCTTCTATTGCCAGTCTGGCATCATCTGGGTTATCATAGTTCACGAAGCCAAAACCCTTTGAAATCCCATTGTCATCCTTCGCAATAACTAAGCTAACAATTTTTCAAAAGACGAGAACTTTTCCTGTATAAGCTCTTCAGTAATTTTGGTGTCCAAATTCTTGAAATACAAATTTGTATACGTAGCCGTAACAGAGCTACTTGCCGGTAGAGGAGTCCCTACAGACCCGAACAGAAGTGAGGCTCTTGAACTCGGAGAATATTTCAAACAGCTTACCATCGGTGATGTTAGGGTGGAGATCGCCGACGTAAAGCCACGCAGCGGTGGAGGCGACCGACGTAGTATTCGCCATTGATCAATTGAAACGCCTAACGCTCGTCTCGGAGCTAAAAAGGAGAAAAGAAAGAAAGCAAATATTTCTTCCAAATCAACCCTGCAGCGTTTCTTTCCAAAACGTGATAACAGTCAATATTTATGCGCAGATAAAGAGCAAAAGATTTGGCAGAGTGGAGTTCTTGAATGACGAATTTTGTCAGAGAGAGAATGAATTTGAGTAATAAGTAGAACCTACATGTTCTTGATGAACGGGTTCTTGATGATCACCTTCGTTTCCATCTTCAGGTTCTTGATGAATGAGTTCTTGATGATCAATTTCGTGTCCAGCTTCTTCATCATCAGGAATTTCGTCTCTATCATCTTCATTGCCGCCATGTTCTTGAATGGATTCTTGATGATAACGATCACTTTCTTCTTGCGCAGCTCTTGAAGGGGGCGAAAGAATAATTTAGCTCTGGTACCATGTTAACAATATTAATTGGAGAAGAATATCATCATCTTCATTAACCAAGGAGCAACATGCTCATTACAATTATGGTAACCTACTTGGGTTACACACTAATCTACCCTCACTTGAGGGAGATAAACCAACCCCACTTGGGGGACTTTGAGGAGAGACCCAAGTTACCCTCTCCTTCACTATGGTAAAGATTACACAATCTCACACCCTTAACCAATAGATTAGGACCCTTTATATAGATTTAGGGTCATCTAGTAACCAAGTGATTAATACTAATCACCTAATTAATTCAACCTTCTAACTGTTTTAAATTTGAACGTCCTGCTTGCTTACGATCTGTGGTAGGTGATCACGATACTACAAATGCAAATTCATATTTGTTGCTGCCAACATCTCTGCTTTGTCGTCTCTCTCCTGCAATTTTTTTTTCACTGCCAGACACAGTTATTAGTAATATCTTCGATGTGATCCGGTGAAATTTAGATGCCATGGGTACTCATTATTCTTCATTTTTCAAATGTTTACTCAACTGCTTTATGATATCAAGTGTTCCCTGTTTCCCGGTTTCATCGTTGCTGTTAAAGTAGGTAGTGATCCCCCAATCTTATTAGGGAAGTCCGTGTAAAGCATTGAAGTCTGTGAGTACCATCCAGGACCCATTGACAACCTCAGCAATCGCCCGAAGAGAGCAGTTGTTTCTGTCGGGGTAGTTTCGGCATATACAAAAATAACCACGTGTTGCGGTCTAGAGATTACCTTAGGTTTAAACCTCATCCTTATATGTGTTCAACACCTTACTCTCAGGTGGAGCTCTGCAGTGAGCGATTACTCACTTACGGGTGGTAGTGGTAATCTATATAAAATAAATAGCCATAAAGCAGTTTTTAGACTTTAATATCAGTAATTTTGCAACGAGTGAGTTGTATATTTGAGAAAATATAATCACCTGAACTCGAAAGTCATCGCAAAACATCCAAATACCCGCTATTAAAACCCAACTTTTAACAACTGTCACCCCAATCCCTCTAACTCTAAAACATCAATGCCATCATTTTTTCAATCTTCTTAACTGTGCTCGAAAAGGTTCTATCCGCGGCACCTCTACAATTTCAGGATGCATCCATCATGGATAGCAACAAAATAATAATAATAGAAAGGCAAAATGCGCGTTTACTACTCAATGGGATCATGATCAACCCAAAAAATTCTGGTCATTGACTTCCATTACATCCACTTGTGCTTCAGTGTAGGTTGAATTGTACATCAAAGCCTCTTAGCCCTGGGTTATGCCCTGACTTTAGTTGGGGACCGATATCGAATCTATCTAAATTTTCTATAACCAAAAAATAATTTGTCCATCAAAGCTGTCTCCGTTGTCCTTAGCGCATCTTCTCCCTTGGGCCCTCCTAATAATAGTTGGGCTAATAATATTCCATTGGTCCAGATCATGTGCCACGTGGGTCCTCTCATGGTTTTGGGCTTTCTTCAACACATCTGGCCCATTAGGCTTTATATCCTACTTCCCAAAGGGCTTATACTTTATTGTTTTTGACAAAATCCCAAATACCAATGGGGTTGATCTGAGTGGTAAACAGCTCGATATCGCTTAAACGAAATCTTGAGTTCGAACTTTAGCGTATATAAAAAATCTTTATTGGGATAATCACTCACCATAGCAAGGTGCATGATACGGATCAGATCCGGATGTAGTCGGGACAAAGTTCTGGTGAACCTGGTGACAAAGAAAAAAATCGCAAATGGCTTATACGATGCCATAGTTCGCTGCTGCTCTTTCTTCCCCACTTCACGTCTCCAGGTCGCCGCTGCTGTCTCCTGCCAGTTACAAGCTCCTGACAATTTTTCTTCTTTGAATATTTGCTAGATGAATATTTTCATTGATCAATTTTATTGCACATTTGCACCGTTCATTTCTGGCAATCTTGGACATTGTTTTAAAAATAAAACTCCGCGGGGTCATCGTCTTTCGTCTTCTTTGCTTTGGTTTCTCTTTCTATATTTTGTCGAGTTTTCCAAAGGACATACAATTTTTTCCGATATAGAGTAATGGCAGCATGGCCCAAAATGAAAGTTGACAAGATAAAACGAAGAAAAAATGGCTTTGCAGCTAAACTAGTTATCTTCTATATTATGTGCAAATCTTGATTAGATTTCAATATTCACTCGAGTTCTGATAGGCTTGAGCTTAATCCCTAGACTCTCGGAGGAGAGGAGTTCTGGCGCTATTCGGGTAGCCGGACTAGACCCATTGGTCGACGACGACCATGAAGCAAATATTGGTTCTCTGTGGTACCCAAATTCCATTAAGAATAACTCGATCGGAATTATCATGGCATATGGTTGCTCTTCTGTCACCAATGACCCACAAACTTTAACCTGTCAAGGTAAACACCACAACACAATCACTTAATTTCTTTCTCTGTTTCAGTAATTATAAAAGGTTGTTATTGGTTTCTTCGTTGTTACATTGATATTGTAGTGCCTTTGCCTACCTCAACAAGGGCACAGGTCTTCTTGTCCATTTTTGCACTCATGTGCACAGATTCAGCATGAAATGGACTACTGGTCCCTGCAAATATGAGCGTCTTACACCGCAATTTATTGAGACCATCGGTGAGGTCATGCCTACTGCGAGTTAAGCCTTTCTTTATTAATAAAAGGTGAAATCTCTGCAGGGTTGAGTCAAAGGTAAAATGAAAAACACGTTCCTCAGCACAACAATAACTTACTTATTAATTGCCAGAAGAAAACGCATGACATTCAAACTTTGCCTTTCATCCAGGAACTGTAATCATAAATCAAAAGAAAGTCTACTTGTCAGCCAGGCTTGCTCACCTACAGAACTCTTGTGTTCAACAATTTCAAATATGTTTCGATGCAGCACTACCAGTAGCAACCCCTTTAAAATGGCATCAGGCTTGTGTACTTTTTTGTTTTGACTCCCAATGTGTCGCACTTGCTTGGATTATCTTCCTTCATTGAAAAATAGTAATGTTGACGATACAAGCAGGCAAGCTAATTACTTATATATACTTGAATTCGAAGTGTGCAAAAGGATTTAGGGATTGTTCATAAGGGCACTTATTCTTTGAAATATAAAATGTTATTTCGAAGAATAAGTGCCTTTATAAAGAATTCCCAAATCACTTTTGTCATGCTTTGAATTTAAGTATGTACAAATCTTTAGTCTCTTTGCTTCTCCCGTCAACATTAATATTTTTCTTTGAACTATAAATATTATTATAATAATCTTAGAAAAATAACAAATCATTGCTCCTCTATCTATAGAGGTATGAAGGAAGATAATCCAAGCAAGGTGATGCACTAGAGGTGAAAACAAAAGAAAAGCCAAATCATGATAACATTTTAAAGGGGTTGCTATCTGTAGATACTCAAATTGTGATACTCTGATGTTCATACCCTTCGGCAAGTTAGTATCATGTCTGGTTCTGCTCCCTCCACACCGCACCTAAGTTCCTAAAAGAAATGCACATAAGAGATGTTACATAATGAAGTAATGTCACTCTTCCTCCCAATTACTCCTGCAGAAGGGGAAGTTCACCTTGCTGAAGTAACGCTGCAGAAGGCATTCCTTCAATAAACCACTCATGCCATAGAAGTATAGTAAATTCTTTAGAACCTGTATCATTGGAGATATAAAATTTTAGATATACATTCTATCCGTTGCAAGGTTAACAATGAATTGACCTATTTCATTTCCTTATGTAGTTACGGATGATGAAGGCTAAGCTGACCAAAGATTAAAACCTTATTGTAAAGCCATTCGGTCCACGAAGGTGCTCTGCAAAGAGGTGAAACAAGAATCAAGCCAAGCAACCGTTCTTTGTGTTTCTTCTGCCAAAAGTGAGAAGTAGCATGAGAATTTACGATATTAGATTATATGACAGAAAAGTTAGAACCGGTATTTGCCAACTTACAGCAAATAGCGTGAGGACGTAAGCACCAGCTGTTACCCCCAAGCATAAAACCTCTCTCAGCCTGATACCAGAAAGTCGTCTGTTGAAACATAGAATAATACGTACTAATGGTGGGCTATCGAGGCAAAGAAAGAGCAAAGGCGACATACCCAAAGAAATCAAGCACTTCCGCGACCTGGTCCGCAAGGTCATCCACACTAAGCAGTGGTTCGTCTGAAGGAATCGCATCAGCTCCCAACTGCAAGAACTCTTGAGCAAATGAGAACGACTCTATTAGATTCAGTAGACTGCCTATCACTTGGTCATATTGTTAGATATAGGAGTATACTCTAAAGCTACCGTGTGATATCAGAAATAATGAGCGGTATTTTAGCAACTCATGTGCTTCCCCCCACTTTTTATACTCTGGATGCGAACTCAAGAAAGCCCAGCCATCTAACGTTCCTCTAAGGTCCTCGTTAGCTACCATACACAACATGGAAGAAGGATACAATTTCTTGCATAGATTGATACTCAAGGTTGTGTATAATAATGACTAAAAGATAAACACGCATACACTAATGCCTTGAAAGGAACATTGATTAGGGACTTGATAGCGACCTCGTGCCCTGGAGCATCAATGTGATAAATGCAGAAGTTGTGAAGCAGCAAAGAAGATGCATCTGGGCAGCAGAACAGACCCCGAAAACAAGAGATATCTGCAAAAGAAATTTACCAGTCTCATAATGCATCAACATACCCTAAGTGAGTTTGAATGCGACCAAAGGACGAAAGGGGCAGGTTAGAATGTTTTTAAAAAAAGAGAGAAAGTATTGGAGATGGATACAATTGAGAGCCACATCTGGATAAGTTATTAGAGCAGGCTTCTCTTGGTCTCCGCAAACCAATACAGAGATGGAACCTTTGGTAGTTTTCACCGTGAATTCCTGAAGAGCTCCAAAAGCAAAGTCATAAATTCCAGTTTTCTTACAAAAACCACTAGAATCATAAAGGACGAAAAAACAGAGAGGCCGAGGACAGAGTATGATTGGTGGATGTTGATGAATTACCTTCCCTCCTAAAGGTATCGAATCAATGTCAATGGAACCGCTGGAGTCGGCCATGACTCAGTTCTATACACTCAAGCTGCACCAAAATCGATCGCAGAATATTATTGCGTGATATCGAAGCTCTTGTTGTTCCTGGCGTCGCTCTATTCTACGCCGGGGTTATTATTTATAGTAGTGATAATCAAATTACAGAAAGAACCTCGGAGTGGGATGGAATTACATAAGAGACCTTCCGTGATTAGTTTGTCGGAATGCGAGGCGTGGAGGGAGTAAAACAAAAGAGTGAACGTTGGAGGGGACAGAAAGGTCATTTGAAGAAAGAGTTGGATGATGAGCAATCAGGTAATATAGCAGAGAACAAAATAAGTAGCGGCCGGGGGCAAGTGGAAGCAATTTGCGAGGGGCATAATATGAGCTGGGCACATGCGATGGGAGGGAAATAAATGGTAAACAATGCCCTTTCTGGTCAATTCATCCAGCTGTATGCCACCTGGATCCCTATACTGCTAGATGTCGCTCCATTCACCTTCAAATTGGAGGAATGATATTGATGAACCACGTGCGATAATATTGACTGCACTCTACGAGTATTTTATTTTAGTTATGTCTGTATTCATTCTGATTACTGTCCCTGATCGTACATTATATTCTCTTATTCTGCATTTATTAGGAATTTTTCATTCTTATCCTATGTAAAACCAGGGTCATGGAGAAAGGGATACCCACAATCATTCACAATAAATGTAACAAGTCAACATTGGTCAAAATAAGCAAATTACATTTAACCATATTAACAGATTGCTTTAATCTACGTTTATTTTTTAAAATGAAAAGGGCCCCCCGTCAACCACCGTCAGAATTTATGTAGAAGTTGCCCTTTTTTTCTGAATAATAATATCAAGGAAGAAAATTTTCACTTAATTTTTGATTAATTTTCTGTATTAATTTTTTGTTGATTAGACCTTACATAGGAAGTAACGGAAAGATGAGTGGTGAATGAAAGGATGGGAGAGTGAGAAAAGGGAATGATGATGACATGTAACATGTTATGAGGACGAAGCTAACAACGGAGCAGAGCACTAGAACGCGCTTTCTTTTAGCCCGCTCATCACGGCGGCATATTCCTATTCATCTTTTCTTTTCTTCTTTCATAACACCATTATGGATGCTTCATTTGCCCATGCTGCAACAACGTAATCATCTCATTCCAAATAGGGGAATGCCTTGTAGATATTTCAACACCATACCCCAAATATGCCTTTGACTTTTTGTCAGCTTTACTCTGTTCCCCCTTTCTGGGGTACCTCTTGTGTTGAAATCCTAACTTTTTACTTACAAGCATGTCTGTAATAAATATGTCATATACCCACCACCCACACTCAAAGGCCTTAATTTTCAATCATGATGACTGCTCTATCACATGTCTCTCAAATGTCAAATCCCGTTCACTTTTTCTCGTCCATTTTTTTATCGTTCCTACCAACACATTCAAAATGACGCATTGCTTTAGGCCCAGGCCTTTCTTGTCCGCTTGAAACAAATGAAGTGTGCTTATTCCGTGTTCTGATTTCCCATTTACTACACCAACAACCCACAAAAAAACGAGGGGCGTAGATTGCTCAGTTTTAAGTTTGATCCATTCTCCTATGGATGAAGTGATCTAACTGCTAGCCAGCTCTAAAATTCTTGAGCCTTTCCCCTCATAACCCTTCTCCCACATGCAAATCCAACCTATTTCCACCCAATACAATAATTTAAATCGAGGCAAGAGCAATGGTCACACCGAATGATGATCTAGTGCTTCCTGAAATAACATGTTCTATTTTGTATAACCGAACCCAGCTTTGACAACAAAAGCAGTCCAACGTAGCACAAACATAATTATTTGGAATAGGAATTCAAGCAACTTAGATATTTGCGAAGATATATATATGGAGAAGACTTTATTAAGAGAAATAAAGTCTATTTCAGCGATCTTTATGCATTAAAAGGGATTAATTTCCGTCTTTTTGATCCTCTGGAGGACATCAATCAAAACTAAGTAGCTGCAGAAGACGCGATCATCCTCGTCACCGAACTGGGACTCAAAATCTGGAGACCTCAAGCTCCATTCAGCGCAGAATATGATTTCCTTCTCTCCTAATAACTTGACACTCAACTTGCCAATCCAAGCGATGGATTTCGTTGTGTCCACGTATTTGAATTGATTAATGTCCGGGGAAGCAAGCTATGGGACTAAAGGGGCATGACAATTATATGAGGCAAATCCAAATATGAATGGCGAACAAGATTAGAGAGAGAAAGCAAGTGAGGGTCAAAATCAAAACCTTATCCCCTGTCTAATCGGCAGCTCAATCATGCCAGACAATTTCTGGTCTCTCAAGAGGCTCCGCTCCTCAACACCATCCAGGACCACCCAGCTATTTGGTTTTATTATTTAAAACATTGGACATGTCCAAGATGTTGAAAATTGTGCCATAAAGACCAATCATTGTATTATAAATATTGTTGATTTATGAATTTTTTAATTATGTTATCACATTATTTACATGTTTACTGTGATGATCATCCTTAGATAACTCATGATCTTATCCTAAATGTCCCTGGTCGGTCATCTATGCGGGAGCAGAGATAAAATAAGACCAGTATGACTTTGAAGATATATAGAGATATAAATCAAAGTCATAGGCACATGTAAGAGTACAAGGTGTTGGACCGACCCGCTGTAAGAGAGCTACATGGGTTAAGTCATAAGCTTCTCTTATATACACACCATGTCACTATGCCCTTTGACCTGAGATCATCATGGATTCCTACATAACAAACGCTCAGTTTTGACCTAGACAAAAATTACTTTTGACCGAGTGATCATAAAGATTATGTTCGGGCTCAGTGGTTTTTCATACGGAAGAATGTCAATGGTCAAGATGGAATTTGTTCCTCACATTCGTAGAGAGATATTACTGGGCCCCTCGATGAGTAAGTCTGAGAAATGTATGGCCATACTGTAATGGAAATGTAGTTCCATTTCTATAGTCAGACTACTCAGGGATCGAGAAAGTAACGGTTAGTAATAAGAGGATGACGTTCTCCATGCCTCATTCATGACCAAAATATCGTGTGACAAAAGGGACGTGATGTGGTTGTATGAAATGTAATATCATTCAACGATCCTCATATGATTTGGGTAGTCGTAATGTCTTGCTAGAGACCGCTTTCGACTTGTGGGTCAGTTTAGTAACTGGCCTACTGCCAACTTCATATGGGCCTACAGGGTAGCACACAAAATAACCCAACACTAGCTGTGATGTCCAAATTTATTGAATCTAAGATATGTCCAGATTCAATGAATAATTTAGGATGGTTATATATATTTTATATATATATAAATTCGTATATATATTATATATTATAAGAGATATTTGCAAGATTTAATTTATAAGGATAAATTAAATCTCTATCACTTTTGAATTTGAATTTAAATTGATATGATATATTTGAATTTGAAATTTAAATTGATATGATATCTCAAATTTGATTTATGAGAATAAATCAAATATAATTTTGTCTTATCTTTATTTTAAATTAAATGAATAGGTGAATTAAATATGTGGGACGGATTTAATATAAATCATATTTATTTAATTAGTTTCTTATCAAATTATGCAATATATGATATTGTATTAATTTTAGAATTAATGTAAGATTAATTATGAAATCCAACCCAATCAGAACACCAATAGCATCCTATATATTTGACATTAGGGGTTAGGGTTCTTGATGAGACAAAAAGGGGTAAGGAGAGTGCAAAAGGTTTGAAGATAAGAAACGGCCAAAATAGAGACAGTGAGGACGGATTCTTAAGAAAGCCCTAGAGGGACAAGAGGCGCTAGCAAGTCGTTCGTGGTTGGAACGCTGTTCGTGTAGATACCGGTAGAGGAAGCCGAACTGAGTTGTCGACTTCTTACGATCGAGAAGAGAGCACTAGGTACGACGACAAGTCGTGACTCGTAGACACTTAGGTCGCGATCATACAGGCATCCTGAACGTCAGAAAACCAAAAAGAGACTACTAGTCGCGACTAGAAGCTGAGGAAATTACGACTGACAACTCCAGAGACGACAGGTCGCGACTAGAGGTTGAGGAGATCGAGACAGAAAACTCCAGAGGCGACAGATCGAGACTCGAAGCTGAGTAGGTCGCGACTTAAAACTCCAGAGGCGAAGAGTCGCGACTAGTGAATACGGAGGTCACGACAACAGTTCGAATACTGAAGATAACACTTCTTTCTACTTGACTTAAACACATTCGGTAGATCCTGGCAAGGAATGAAAAAAAATTTAAAGTTAATTTTTGCTGCGTATCTTTCAATTCCCTTCACAATATTCCTCTGATAATAGATGCATGGATTCGAGAAGCCCCGGAGGCTTCCCAATGGCTGGAGGACTTGGAGGGCAGAATCAAGCATAAAGGTCTCGTCCATTCCACTTCCCTACGCTCTGCCCGATCCAATTTTGTTACATATTAATTGCAATTATATAAGCTTTTCCCTACGCAACCTACCTGCTAAACCCATCTTGTATGCTCTCTCTCTCCCCTGACAAATTGGTTTAGTGATTTGGTGGATTTACAATAAAGATTTGCTTGAGTCAGTAACGAATATGTACAGTTAATTTTCAGAACGGAGGAAGATATGGAATATCGGTGGAAAATGCTTAAAGATATCCAGCTCAGAACAAAATCATTGGTTCCCAGTATCTCCGCAGCACCATCGCCAAACCAGTAAGTAGGCTATTTATGGCCAATTTTAATTCAGCCACAGTTTGCCTGCCTGTACTGAGTCGAAAAACAAAGAATTGGATCATCAAAATGTTGTACTTTTGTGGGTGGTCATTATACATCTTCCTTTCGTTTTGGCACCTGTGCTTGTGTTCAGGCCAAGGGATGTTCCTGCACCAGATTCCCAGGAATGCGACGTAAGCCCTGATTGTTATGACCAAGGTGCAAAATAACTGTCTTTTTTCTTATGGCCTCCCTTTCGTACATTATTTAAAGCAATTTTGTTATGATCTGGTTCACCCTGCACTCTGCCCCATAATTCTTATTTTTATTTTTTCAGATCAGACGAAAACCTCGTACTCCATAGATAACTGCACTGGCCGTACTCGTATTTTTTCTAGCTCTTCTCTGCACAGCCTAATTCTCACGTTGCCCATCAACAACAAACTATGTGTATATTTATATAGCAGAACCATCCTTTTTTTCCAAATATATGCTTGTGCGCATATATATTCTCGTCTCTCAATTAATGTGCCGTATATAATCTGATGAGAATTAAGTCTTATTAATCATTAATTACTTATATGCTGTAAATCCAATATTGATGCGTTTTGTGGTTCCTTGAATCATGTTAAGAAAATGATGAGGCTTTTGCTACACAAAATATTACCAAAACGCACATTGCATCCCAAATCCAGATGCCATAGAAAATAAATAATCATATATATTCTCAAATGTGAATATGATTGAAAATACCAAATGAGAACTTTTATAAAATTCGAAGACACGTGATTCCAAAAAGAAGAAAGGAAGAAAACTACAAATAAAGCTGCATGGAGTAGTAGCCATGAAATTCGATTCTTGTGTAAGGTAATAAGTTTTGGGAGTGGCCAAAGAAAAAAGGGCAAGTCGGTTACACATGGTCGATGTGACATTGATATTCATAATCTTGTTAAAGTCAAATTATATGGTTGAAGCGTTGGAAAGGCCAGCGTTTTAGGGCGTTCATCTTGAAGTATATATATAAGGAGAGAGTGAAGACGCGATCCCTGATGCTCTGTAGACGAAGCATTTCCAAGCCTTCTTGAAACCACCAAATCTGAATTCCAAATCACAAAAATGAACATCGCGGTTGTGAATAGCTCTACGATCACGAAGTTTGTGGACCACAAGAACACGTTTGATAAATTCGTGAAGGAATGGCTTGCGGTGCTTGACTAAGACGGCGACGGACTGCTTTCGCCGGACGATATTCGCGGCGCATTCCGCAAGTTATTGCCATTAGGTTACCATCCGCGAGAAAGGGACGAGATCGATGGGCTATGCGGATCGGTATTCGAGAGGTTTGATGAAGATCGAAATGGATCGCTGGACGGCAACGAGTTCAAGTCCTTCATGACGGAGATCATGAATGCCCTTGCTCGGGGCATCAGTGGCTCTCCCCTCATTGTCGTTCTCGAACAAGGTAGCTTCCTTTCCAAGGCTGTTCAGACGAATTGGCCAGAGATTGATCCTGCCTCTCTTTTATTTTGTTTTGTTTTGTTGATCCAGTTACTTCTCAACTAAAGGCATTCATATTGTTTAAAGACGTATAAAAAAAACGGAACGCAGATTTGGACGTCGACCTAGTTCTAGCCTCAATTTTTTGTTTTATCTTCTGATTATACAATATCCCTCGTATTCATCAGATCTGAACTTTTTAGTTTAAATAATTCATTGATGGGAATGATGCACTGACAGAAGACCGTGAAACCAGGGACAAACTGACAAACTCATATTAATAGGGGGACTAGTGTCAGCGATTAAGAAAAACATAAATCTGTCTTGCAGCTAGCTAGCCCTTCATTTATGGAACAGATTGTCAAATTCAGGGCCAATTATGAGAGAAATTCCACCCAACCCACTACGAATTTTGATTGCAAGTAATGCTAATTAATTTGTTCTTTCAATGACGAAATTCCTCCCAGTGATGGTTTAACGCTTTGGTGCAAAATTTCTCAAGAAATGAGAAACACCTAATGAACTTTTCCCCCGAATGACTCTAGGCTTGTATTTTGAGCGAGCGAACTCTGCGCGAATTTCCTCACCGTGATAACTGAAAAGCGAAATCAGGTCAAGCATAAGTTTTTTTTTTTTGTCCACCTGGTTCATAAGAACTTTTCTCCAACTATATTCAGATCCGAGCTGCGTCGCGCACCTGGCTATGGTGGATAAGTCTCTCAATGAAAATTTTCTGTATACGCTAAGACTCGAACTCGAGACCTCACTTAACCGATACCAAGCTGCTTATCACTCACATCATTCCCGTTGGTCATGCAAAGGATTTTTGTTTGTTCAGAAGAAGAAAGCAAGCTAAAATGGCTGGAGCGGGCCAAGTACTGGGCCATAAAGCCCAATTAGACCAACATTTTGGGTCAATAGTTAAATTTTGGGCCAATACTAGACGGATCGCTCTGTCTGACATTGATATCGCGTAAGAGGAAAGGAGACTTCGCTCTGCCCTTAAATCGTGGGTGAGCCCAACCCTTTTCTAAAATTTTTCTTATCAAGAAAAAAAAAAGTTTGTCACTTTGTCTTTGCTTTTTGGGCTACAAAGCAAGCTTAGGAAATGGATAAGTAAAAATTGATCGTGTAATTTAAAAAATAATAATAACTCGTAAATGAAAAGCGCGAGAGCATGCAACATGGGATGATGTCTATTTTGGGTTAATTAATCAATAGATAATACGCTTTGCATTGTATTGAAAGAGAAGGAATTAATCAGTTTGTATAAAATTATAGGAAACCATACTCCTATGCGTGTCTGCATGAATTGGAATCGACGTGAAATGACTTTCAAAACTGGGCAGCCGCCTTTTAGCTATTGGACGGGACGATGCTCCATCACGTTGTTATTTAGTTGTCTTAAATTGACTGTTGTCTTTTAGGCACCTGTCTTTCTTGATGTTTATCTTAGCTTTATGCTCTAGACAAGGATTTATTTTCTAAGTCATGTTTTTCTCCCCCACTTGATCATATAGTTTATCGATTAAGTCTCTAAAATATTAGCTCTCTCTCCCTCACGTTTGATTTTATAACATCAAATAATCTATTTTACACTTAAGACAATAATTTGATAAATATACATCCGGGAAAATAGTGAAACGCAATTAACGTTTCCAAGTAGTGTTAGGTAAAAGGGGCATTTTATACCAATCCATATATATAATCGCCAGGAAGATAATAGAAAGGGTCGGCTCCAATACGCGCACGCATCGGTGTTGTTTGGTGCGCCCGCCACATGTTCATTCGCTTCTTTCAATAGTAATAAGTAGGTTGGCTTTTGGTTAACCATAACATAAATCCCTTCATTCGCCAACCGTTGACCCATCTTAACCTCCTCTTCTCCCCCTTTTGATTCCGTTGTGACTGTTGCTCTGCCTTGTTTGGCCATCCTTTTCTCTTCTCTTCTCTTCTCATTTTCTTTCTCCTTCTTAGACTCTGTCAAAGCACGGCGTTTCCCGGAATCAACCCCCGCAACATCTCACGGCATCTTCAACATACCGTCGCTGACTCGCTGTTTATATCACGACAATAACTTCACACCAAACTGAATATATGTATCCCAGACCCCACCAATTGTCATTTCATCCATGCTTATTTATTGTTTGTAATTCTCAAAAGCAACGCAGATCTAAAAGCTATTCTAATTTTAATATACGAATTAGAAAAAATGTAGAAACTGTGATCATCGTTTTATTCGAATGCATTGTATTTTCCTCTTAATCTTCATCCCTATAAATGCAAATAATGATTATAAATTATGAGATTCAATTAAATACTGCTCTTTCTTCTGTCAATAAATTAAAGACTACTCTACATAATCGTGTGATAACATTTAGTTTTAAAAAATTACTAAATTAATGTACGTATTGTGTAACAACAAAATTGAATGCATCTCTATTCGTTCATCGTAATGTTCGTTGATATTTTGATCCAAGGATTGCTGCCAACCCGAATAGAGAACGGGATTTATGTTATTTTGATTGCCGCGTAATCCTTCAATCATGTTTAGTTGGTATGTTGATATTCGATTCGCAGCATTGTACCAGAATTGAGAAAACCCGTTCCCACGTACTGGCATCCTGGGATTCCATACGGGAAGAAAAATAAAGTACGGGAATCAATATATAACAACATAATGGCCCCTATTGTTGTGAATCCCCCCCCCCCCCATCTTTTGTACCACCATGAGGTGCTGCTCGTCCGTTTCAACCTTCCGCTTGACTGATTTTTGTTTGGGTTGAAGTAATTCAATTATGCGCGTGTGCGTATGATATTATTTTGTCTGTTGTAGCAAATTAATATAATTTATAATTTTTTATGCTATTTATTTTATCATATTATTAAGTATCTAATTTTAAGGTTTGTGAATGCTTCTATGAATATAAGTATATTTTTTATAAATCGAACTTAATACTTAAAAGAATATAGCATGCCTGACAACGTTAAATTAATTTTATATTATTAATATATATGATTTATGATAATCATGCATAATTCATAAAATTTAAATAAATAATTTAATGTTCTTACATAGACTTTCTAGAAAATAGAATGACAGTTTCATTTTTTATGTGAAGGTCAATTTTCATTAAAGATAAAATAATTATATCAAATATCCATATTGACTAAAGTAACTATATTTTTTTTCAATGCAAGTAAAGTATTGTTTTTGTTAAACTGTATTTTTTAAATTGAGATTTCCCAACGTTATGTTTTTTTTTCTTTTTTTACGATTGATATCTAAACATGCCCTTGGCTTACTTAGTGTCTGTATTCAGGAAAAAATTTCGTTTTTTATGACATGGAATCTAAATAATTAATAATCATATATGTTTTTGTCATTATTAGTGAGTAATAATAATTTTTAGTTATTATATCTATTGAAAAATCCAAAAGACATGCCTCACGGACGCATCCACTTGTAATATCCAATTCAATTTCGGAAGCACAGGATTATGGTTTTTCAAAGAACAAGAAGTCATACTTGTCTACTTACAAATGGGGAAGAAATCCAAACTTTCTAATCTCACAGCATTAGGTATGTCTACATCTTTTGTCCTGCTTAGGTTAGGTAACTGACTTTACTGACACTTAAAATCGCAAATGGTTCCTTTTCTAAATGACATCATTGAAGTAATTTCTAGGTACACAGATATGAGCTACATTCATATATTAGCTTTCAGGCTATTTTACACGTCAATAAATATTTTCCACACCCTCATTTCAAAGATGGACATGATTTGAATCAAATGTTTTTTTTTTAATCCGTCAATCATTTAAATTAGAATTATATAGTTTGAGTTTTTTTTTTTTAATTTAAACAATTCAAACTTGTTTTGTTATCTTCAACTTATATAAAACTTAATTTGAAAAATATCCGTGAAGAATCGTTTTTAATTTACACGCGTTATTATACAAATGTCAAAAATTAAAATAATAAAATATTAAGAGTAAGATAAAATACAATTCTATAAATATGAAAGAAAAATTCTATATTATAAAATACAAAAAATGATTATTCTGAAGGTTATCAAATTCAGACAATGTTCATTAAAAAATTAGCATCCATGCTTATAATGATTTAAGATCAGCCTGAAATTTATACACGTGAAATTAGATTTTTTAAGCCCAAAAGTGTTAATAAAGAATTAGGGGGAAACTGTTTTTAGGGAATCTCCTTCTTTCTGATAAAACTATATTAATTTGAAAACAATTTTCTTTTCTATTTTGTTTTTTACGAACTAAAACAGTTTACAATATTCACTCAATGTCGATCCATCCATCCGGACCACAAACGGAAACACTGTAATTGGGGCGCAAAATAAAAAAAAAAACAAAAAAAAACATCAAATCTCATAAGTGCCTATCAATTTACATTAATTAATGTCTGAAACGTGGATCTGGCGTTGGGAACGTGCTTATGATGTATGATTACCGTTAAATAAAAATCAGTTCAGGAGCGATTAGGATTCAGACATGAGATATGAGGATGGAACGTAGTCGCCTGTCGCAGGTCGGACATATGCGTCCCGTAATTGTTCGCTGTTTTTGGTTTTATAGCCGTCCCCCTGATGTTCAGGCCGAGCAAGGCTCCTCTTCTTTCTCCATTTGTCCTCGCCATGGCTCCTCTGTTTCTTCACCCTCTCCTCTGCTTCTCTCGTGAATTATTTGATACCCTTTCTATCTTTCTTTGATTCTCTCTTTATTTTTTCTTTTCTAATCTTTTTATGTCCCTAAAGTATTATTTTTTCTTGTCAAAATAAACGTTATTCCTCTCTCTCTCTCTCTTCCCCCTCTCTCCCTCTCTCCTTCCCCCTTTCGACCTCTGTTCCTGTGTCATAATCACAAAGACAGAATCCATAGCAGAAACCAGAACGACTCATAGCAGAGCAAAAGGAGCTCAAATTAGTTTAGAGAATGAATGGTGTGGCACACCTTGAACCGGATTACTCTGAGTTCGTCGAAGTTGATCCTACTGGCAGATACGGCAGAGTATACCGCCCTTCCTCTTCCTCTCTTTCTCCATCTGCCTCTCTCAGTTGGATGATAATGTTTTCTTTGTTTGTTGCAGTACAATGAAATCCTCGGCAAAGGAGCTTCAAAGACAGTGTATGAATCTAAACTCATTTCGGAATCCGCATCTGATGGTTATTTTTATTTCGAGTTTTTTTTAAGTGCTCGAGTTGATTGTTTTCTGGAGATTCCCTCCGAATTTGAGCTGTTTCGTGATTTTCTAGTTTGTAGAACTGGGGATTTGATAGATTTTTCAGTGATTTGGCGGTTTGGCTCCTCAATTAATACAGATATAGAGCATTTGATGAGTATCAAGGGATTGAAGTCGCATGGAACCAAGTCAAGCTGTATGATTTCCTGCAAAGCCCTGAAGCCCTTGAGAGGCTCTACTGTGAAATTCATCTTCTCAAAACACTGAAGCACAAAAACATTATGAAATTTTACACTTCTTGGGTTGACACAGCCAATAGAAATATCAACTTCGTCACTGAAATGTTTACTCCTGGTACTCTCAGACAGTAAGTTCTTCGGATTTCCAGCCATTTTCTTCCCTCCACATTACTTCCAGATCTGTCTTATTTCTTCTTTTACATATTTCTTTGAACGACGGAATAGGTATAGGCTAAAGCACAAGAGAGTAAACATCAGAGCAGTGAAGCATTGGTGTAGACAGATATTGAGAGGACTTCTGTATCTTCATAGCCACGACCCCCCTGTGATCCACAGAGATCTCAAATGCGACAACATTTTTATTAATGGAAACCAAGGGGAAGTAAAACTTGGGGATCTTGGCCTCGCAGCAATTCTCAAAAAATCTCACGCTGCTCATTGTGTCGGTACGTTTATCTCCTCAAAAAACAAGTTGACACCGTTGATAGTTATTAGTTAATGCCTGATTTTTGGAAATTAATAGTAGTGTGGCTGTTGCTTTAAATATAAAAGGGAGGGTTGATTGAAGCAAGGATGAGTGATTATAGATTGAGTCTTATTTGTTTCTGTTTATCACAGGAACACCTGAGTTTATGGCCCCAGAAGTATATGAAGAGACGTATAATGAATTGGTTGATATATATTCCTTTGGAATGTGCATATTAGAGATGGTGACATTTGAATATCCTTATAGCGAATGCACTCATCCAATTCAAATCTACAAGAAAGTTATATCTGTAAGAGGTTCTCTTTCTAGGTAAAGTGAGATTTATTTCATTGGATTGGCTATAATTCATTGACATTTTACATCTCCAGGGGAAAAAACCAGATGCTTTGTATAAAGTTAAAGATCCAGAAGTGCGACAATTTGTTGAGAAATGCTTGGCAACAGTGTCTTTAAGGCTCTCGGCAAGGGAGCTTCTTGATGACCCGTTTCTCCAAATTGATGATAACTTTTATAATTCGGCACTAGTAGACAGTGGAGAATTTGATGACTTGGGTCCTTTTGTCCGGCATCCATTCTTAGATCTTCACCGAAGCTATAGCAATTTAAGTAGTGAATACTCAAATTATTATGGATCTGAAGCTCCAGGATGCTGGTATTCTCATCCAGGTGACACTGAACCAAGTGGAATTGAACTTTTCGAGCACCGTGATGATGATCCATCTGAAGATGTTGACATAAGCATCAAGGGCAGGAGGCAAGATGACGGTGGCATCTTTTTGAGACTAAGAATTGCAGATAAAGAAGGTTGAGATGTCATTTATTATAATTTTGTTTCCATGAGTTTATAGCTGCTGCATATTTCAATACTCAATTTAAACTTAGTTGCCAGACTTCCTATATTGCAGGCCGTATCCGAAATATTCATTTCCCGTTCGACGTTGAGATGGACACAGCACTAACCGTGGCAACAGAAATGGTTGCAGAACTTGATATTACTGATCAAGATGTGACCAGAATAGCAGATATGATAGATGGGGAAATTTCTTCCTTGGTACCTGAATGGAGGCCGGGACCCGGGATTGAGGAGACTCCTCGTTTCGCAAACCAAAAGCACTGTCACAATTGCGCGTCGAATCACACATCAAGTGGCTCCTTTATGAATTTTCTGCCACATAATTCAGGGGCCAAGAACTCGCAACTCCTTCCGTGTGCTTCAATTCATGGGCGGTTTGAGGAGATTATGTTCCAGTCTGAGTATGAAGATCACGTTAGAGAAGACGCTCCAAACACATCAACCCAATCAGACTGCTTGCAGTATGAGGAGTTGTGGAAACAACATGAAAGTCGCGAGATCACTCCCGTAGATTCGGAACGTAGCCATTCTGATGAACAAAATGAACAAGTAGATAAACAAGCAGCAGCAGAAGATAAGGGACAGGTTGTTAGGGAAAATAGAATTGCACCCAGCTCAAGAAACTGTCTATCAAATCTATCAGGATTCCATTACTTATCTACAATTCGTTCACTCTGTGTTGACCTTGAGGACAAGTGTGGGAAAGAGATCCAACAGGAACTTAGATGGCTGAGAGCAATGTATCAAATGGAGCTAAGGGAACTCAGAGACCGGCAATTTGGGATGACAACAAAGTCCTGTCAAAGTAGTAACAGGAAGCACAACAAAGAATATGGCCTTATGTCATTGAACAGAGGCAACCATGGGATTCACTCGAAATCCTTCACTAACGATTGGAGTTGTGGTTCTCTTGTCGATACGAAGAGCCCCAATTCGGACGCCCGAAGGGCCCGAACTTGTGAGGCGATGGATTTCACTGGTGAAGAAGAAGGTGTGGTTAGTACAAAGAGTTTGTATGGAGGGTCATTGCTTCCTGTGTCTCTAGGCAGGACAGTGTCCCTCCCAGTCGATGCTGTTGATATATAAAACATATATTAGATTCTTTCATACATTTTATATACCTTTACTCAGACTCTTTTCTTCTCAGATAAAATAATTTAGAAACAACAAACTCTATGGAGGGATCATGCCAGCAAATTGTGAACGGCATAGCCTTTTTTGCACATCTAAAAGTTTTCTTATCAATTTATTATTAATGTTATAAGAAATGACAGAATCAAGTTCCTTTTAGCTTCAAAATCATATTTAAATATAAGGTTTATAGTTTGATTTGCAAATGATTGGTGGACATTGATCTACAATAATGTGGAATTGGTGTCGGGCAATCCCTTATGGGCCATATCACACTAGACGACTCCTCAATCATGGAGTGCAGTCGTTTTCAGAAGAGAGAGAAATATGCCGAGAACAAGGGGAAAATATGAATCGCGAGGCGGGACCCACCATTGAATCGTATTCGGTGCTGTTGGCAAGAATCAAAGCAGTTGGATATCCCTTACATTAGGTCACCTTATTCATGCTGAATTCCTTCCTTAGAATTTTGTTTTATCGATTTATTTGCTGCTACTCTTTGAAATTATTGAGATCAGCGTCAGCATTTCATTTTCATTCGTTGGCGGATACGCCGAGTTTTTATGTTATATTTTATTTTTCAATTTCGTAAATATATTCTCAGTCCTGTCACCTGTGATGTTTTCGGCCATGGAAAAGGAAAACGACACCGTCTAGTACGAGGGATGGGATCGCCCATGTCATGGAACGATGGAAGCCAAGGATATGTTTTTTTAATCCCTCTATGTGCGTGCCCTTTCAGGGGGGGTTTCGTCAATCAATTTTTTCACCAGCATTTCTGTGAATCATTTTTTTATTATATTTCTAAAACATATTCATCATTCTATTATTTTTGTTGAGTATACACATTTTTAGAAAGGGGTTAGACTTACTCACGATCTAAGAGCAGAGAGAAATCTCCTTTTCTTCTAAGTAATATTAATGTCGGGCAGAACGAGCCGTTTATTACTCTCAAGCATAAATCTAGGTATTTAGAAGTTAAGATGCCTCTCCAAGTGCTGCGACTAGAAATACAACAAAATAATATTTTTTAAGATTTAAATACGCTCTAAATAATCGTATATATCACCCCTTCTAAAGTTAGTTGAACCCGGTGGTTATTTTTTTTTGTTGCCCATCCGATTCACCGAAGTTTTGCCCCGACTACATCCGGATCCGACCCGCGTCGCGTACCTGGCTATGGTGGGTGAGTCTCCTAACGGGGATTTTCTGCGTATACCAAGGCTCGAATTCGAGATCTCGTTTAAGCGATACCGAACCGCTTATCACTCAGACTAACCTCCGTTAGTAACCCAGTGGTTATTCATCAGTCTATTATAATTACCTCCGATCTGATCTTTTCTCAAGTATGATAAACGTTTCACTACATCTTTTGGGGTCTTTGGATCTGGTCCAGCTTTTAAGTGAGAACCCTATTCGATAGATTAAAGCCCAGTTTGGTTTTGCCTTTACTGTTCAAAGGAGGAACTACAGAAAACCCTGCACCCCAGCCCATGTGACTCGGTTATCCAACTATAATAGTAGTACATATTAATTTTCTTTATACAAGATTAATTAAGTTCAGGCCATAGTTTGCGAGGTCATTCTTAACTATTTAACCTCTCTCTTTTTTTCCCAAATGATATGGTTCTTTAAGCCACTTCACTCTATTTTATTCTACTAAAAAATACTCCCAAATATATAATAAATTCCCATAGGCAAATAATTGATAGGAAGCTAAGGAAAAGAAAGCGAGGTTGTGGACAATCCATTCCAATATATTTAAAATAATAGCTAGAGATAAATTCAGTTAATAAAATGTTTTTCTTATAATTTTACTTTGGGTAAAGGTGCATCCAGCACCCCAAACTAATTTTGGAGGAGCAATTAACACCCTAAAGTATTTAAAGGTGCAATTAGCACCCTGAACTAATTTTAGAGGTGCAACCAGCACCCTAAAGTATTTAAAAGTGTAATTAACACCCTAAACTAATTTTGGAGGTGCAATCAGCACCCTCAAATATTTAAATTGGTGCAATTTTACCCTTTCACTAACAAAAATACTTACTTTCATTTAATACATATCACATAATTATTTTTTGGATATATTATTGTTTAAAAGTCATATGTATAATATTATTTTAATAAATTATACTAAATTTTTTTAGGGTGCTGATTGCACCTCCAAAATTAGTTTAGGGTGTTAATTGCACTTTTAAATATTTTAGGGTGCTGGTTGCACCTCCAAAATTAGTTCAGGGTGCTGGTTGCACTTTTAAAATTAGTTTAAGGTACTAATTACACCTTTAAATATTTTAGGATATTAATTACTCTTCTAAAATTAATTTAAGATGTTAGATACACTTTTATCCCATCTACTTTTTTACCAATATTCTAGGACTCTTTTGAGCATAAGAAGACTAAAAACGCATTTTGATTAGGTCAAAAGAATATAGGGAGAGAATTCCCGGAAATCTGGTAGACTGGTACGGTGGCGGGATCACGAGAAAAAGCAGCGATGTGATTCGCCGTTGGTCCAAAATAATAAAATAAACATATAATGCATCTTGTCTATTTCCGGCTGAGTCTTTTCTCGCTCGCATCTGATAATTCGTGGTCCTGTTTTTCCCTCCTCCTCTGTTTGCTCCTTTCCTTTATCCCCTTCCTTCCATCTGTTCCTCGAATTCCTATTCCCTAGATTCTTTACTTTGTCCTCTTATTCTTCTCATGGAAGATAATACTGCTGCGGCTGCTGCTAATGGTAAATTCCTTGTTAACCATCGCCAGTTTAACCTTGTTTTTGTTTTCTTTATTATCATTTTTATCAATATTCTGAACCTTTTAAAGAAAATGTTCTTCGGTGGAATCAATTGCATGTCTTTCCTGCGCGTTATCTTAACAGAAAGTGCTTTAAGATGGAGATCAGAGCTGAAACTGCTTTAAGAAACAGCGTGAAGCCAATTCAATACTGAACCGATTCAAAACTAAAATGCCATATGGATTTGCAAATCCAGACGCATCCACTCACATGACTATGAAAAATAGTTGTTGTTTTTTTGGTCGGTGTATGTACTCGGAGGCTTAATGTCTATGGAGTTTTCTGCAAAGTAAAATTTAACTATTCTTCCAATTTTATTGGATGTTAGGGGAGGGACGATATTTAACTACTCCTGAATTACGTCTTGTCACGTACATTTATTTCTTATTTGTCTATGTATTAATTATAATATGAAGACCCGCATCATAAAATCTGACCGATGGAGTATTATATACTTATTATGCATTTTTCTTCATCATCACTTGTGGTAACTTTAAATTTTGTTGTCTTGCATTCTATAACTATTGTTAATTTTAATTTTCTGGTTGGAGGAATTTACGGTCTTCATTTTCTCTTGCTTTGTTTTGGATCACAGTGGTGGAAGCTAAAGATGGAGCGATTTCTGTGGCTTCTGCATTTGCCGGTTTCCAAGAAGGTATCCTCAATTTACATGCATGTTTTTACCAGGAAAAATGAAAAATTGCATCTCATATTATTTAAATTTTATGATAATCTTAATGTGTGACCTTTATATTAACGATACGGGACAGACGCAAAGTTGTTGAAAGGTAGTGTATGATAGACATTGTCGGCGTGACAATTACAAAATATGAAAGATCATAAGATAATTCTCGTTTGTAGTATTAAATAGATATAATTACTTTGTCACAACCATGTATATGTATTAAATATCGACATGTACTTTAACCAAAATTCATGCATCCTTTAATACTCGGAGGATTATACATATAAATGGTCCTCCATCTAATAAAATGTGCAATTGATTAGATTAATGAATGTGTGATGAGGAAAGTGAGGAGTTGTAACTCTGATAGATTGAGTCACGAAGTCGATATATATAGGGGCGCTCTTGTCTCTCTGTTTACTTATGATCTAAGTTTATGTGATTTCCATCATCATGCAAACATTATAACTTGATTTGAGTGAGAAGGAAAAAAAGCTTAACTTTTTGTTACAAACTCAAGTACCTTCCTTTTATGCTTATTTGTAGAAATCAAAATCTATTATGGCTCAAGGTATATGTTTTGTTTCTTTTTTATCTTTTATATATATTAAGGTTTTCTCTTATTTGTTTCCACATTTTCTCTGGCCTAAATATTTTGTTTAATTTCTGTGTGTGTGGGTGAACTTAATTATAGCCTTGCATCCAAATGTAAAATATTCTTACGATATCAGCCTTCAAAATTGTGTCATTTGTTGTTATTCAGGGAATTACATTCTCTGCTCAATCCGCATCCATTGAAGAATTGCTTCCTAAATTAGTGGGTTGAAATATGTGTCTTGTTGCTTTATCCAATATCCACACAGATCATTCTCTCTCAAAAGCAGTGTCACATAGGAAGTTAGAGGGGTTGGTTATTTACTGCCAGACATTTTATTCCATGAAGTTATGAGTGTTATTTTGTCCTGTCAAATCAGCTGTACAGGATAGAGACCACAAGTTCTTAACAAAAGCAGTGGAAGAAGCGTATAAAGGGGTCGAATGTGGCGATGGAGGTCCCTTTGGTGCTGTGGTTGTTCGAAATGATGAAGTTGTTGTAAGCTGTCATAATATGGTTTTAAGGAACACTGACCCCACCGCTCATGCTGAGGTTACTGCTATAAGAGAGGTCTGATTAATAATTATTGTTGCATCTTATTCATAATTCTCTTTTTATGTGCTCATAGACACAATTTGGATTCCATTTATTCATACATATAATGCCAGATTTTCTTTCTTCTTCGTCTTGGCATTCATTCAGTAGTTTAATTTAAAAATGACTTTATCTGTAGGCTTGTAGAAGGTTAAATCAAATTGAGCTCTCTGACTGTGAAATATATGCATCATGTGAGCCTTGCCCAATGTGCTTTGGAGCAATTCATCTGTCAAGGATTAAGGTTAAGTTTCTCCTCATTTCAATCTCATATGTCAAGTTCTTAAGAGAAAGAGTACGTTGGCCTAAAAAGTAAAGGAAAGGAATACAGAGTTCAAAATGTGTCTTGTTTTGTGTGCTGAAACAGAGGTTGGTGTATGGAGCCAAAGCAGAAGCTGCGATAGCAATTGGATTTGATGACTTCATTGCGGATGCACTGAGGGGGACCGGCATTTATCAGAAAGCTCACCTGGAGATCAAGAAGGCTGATGGCACTGGTGCCGTCATTGCAGAACAAGTCTTCGAGAAGACCAAGGCCAAGTTCTCTCTTTACTGATTGTTTTACTTCTTAACTATGAAAACAAATTACAATTCCTCAAGGTCGGTTTCTGTTTCTAACTAATCCTGTTGTCATGAATCTTCGATTTCGAGAAATATATATAATATTTACCAAGAGTTGGAAGTATCCGAGCTGATCACCAATTGCACTCCGTCCGTGTAATAATAACTATTCCTGAAGCAAAAAGAGTGCATTTTACATGTCACATTTTTCAAAACTACTCAGCATACACTAAGGAATGGCTGATTGTGAATAATATAACACAAGCCGGTTTTTTTCCGCGGGATAGTAAGGTGCATGGAGAATCTCCCAACATATTTATTTTTGTACGTCAGTGTCACAGTCCAAATCTTGTTACTTGAGACGTAGCAAACAAGTAACTTTATTCGGACCCCCTTTACATTACGTGCTAGAGAATTCTAGCCTTAATCTGATACTGCCATAAAGCCGAACGCTTCAAAAACAGCTGGAGCGCTCAAGGCCTCTGCTTCTCCCGTTCCTTCAAGGCACTGACTCCTCTCTTCAATTAAGGTCACTAGGTTCAAAGAACTATGTGATCCTTCGACTCCGAAATTCCTCGCTTCGCGACAACGCTGACATAGGACCTCATTGTCTCTTATGGTATTTCCCAGGCCATCTCTCGACCATGGGACCCTTCTGTTTAGTTTAATCTCTTATTTTGATCCTTTTAGTAGTACTATGTGAAGGAAGTCTAAGTCTCCCAAATAATCCAATCCTCATATTAATTTGGCGGTTAAAATTGAACAGATATTCATTGGTTGTGACACAAATCCACATACATAATATGATGTAGCATATTTCCAATAATATTTTTCATGCAATGGTGGCATAAATACTCCCCTAAAAGTTGTCGTGACTTTCCATATGTGTGTCATGGCTAAAGCTTGACGAAAGAGAATGGGATGCGTATTGAAGTTTTTTTTTTGGTATAAAATTTTTTAGAAAGGAGTTAGGCTATTCGGCGAAATCTCCCTTCTTCCTAAGCGATACTAATGTCAAGCAGAACGAGTCGTCAATTACCCTCAAGCGTAAACTTAAGTACTCAAGAGTTATGATGTCTTTTTAAGCGCCGCGACTGGAACTACAATAAAATAGTACTCTCTAAGGATTAAATATAATTTAAATGATCATATATCTTACTCTTTTGCTAACTAAATTTATAGACGATGAGAGATGCATATTGAAGTTCTTTGTCCTGGTTGAAACAAGAAAAAAATCATGCGAAGATGTCCCCCGACCATTTGGGTTTAACTAGGAGGGTAGCCCAATGGCCTCTGGGTAGTCGATTGTGATGCGTTTTCCACTTTTTGGGCCAAACAGGCACGTGGTGGAGGGGTAGGCGTTAGGCGATGATGCGTTGAGTTTCAACGTTTTCAGATCTCACGTTTCCACTCTTTCGCTACCTTTAAATTTTAATTTTTTTTAAAAAAAATTATAACAAACAAAAAAACCCTGCATCATGCCGTTAGTCAACTTCGCAAGGTCCCCAAGAGTTCATTTTATTTTAAAAATCGCAAGTAATCGGTCACAAAATTCATGACTCAAGGGGGAAAAAATGGATGAAATAAAATGAAGGTGGGGATAAAGTAGAAAGTGGGTTGGGTGAGGGTGGGGGAACTCATCACGCATCACGCATCACGCATCACGCATCCGCATCCAAGATGGCTCCAATCCCGTCACGCCAAAGCACCAACCAGCTCACCACCCTCCGTTATCCCTCTCCCCATAACATTACTCCAACAGCCCAACTCAAGCTAAAACTACACTAACTCCAAATCAAATCGCCCCCCAGCCCCACCACCTCTCTCTCCCCAATGGCATTGGCATCCGATCAACACGACACCGTTTTCCCCGAAGTGGACCTTGACGACGATGACGACGAATCTCAAGAGGATGAAGACGACGACGACGACGACGTCCTTGGTGAGCCAGAGGACGATGAAGATCGCGATGCTTCTCCTTCCACCTCTTCTGCCCTCGCCGTTACCGTCCCCGACCCTTCCTCCACCGTCACCGTCGCCGTCCCCGGTTCTGCTGTCTCCAATGGCGTTCCTGCCCCAATTTCCACCTCTGCCGCTACCACAATTGTCGTCCCCGAGTCCGTCGATCCCAAGCGTCAGCGAATTGACTCCATCGAAGAGAAAAGGCCTCTGGACGATTCACGTAGACTTTTTCAACGCCTTTGGACCGATGAGGACGAGATCGAGCTCCTGCAGGGCTTCCTTGACTACACCACACAGCGTGGATCCTCCCACCATAATGACACCGCTCTGTTTTACGATCAAATCAAGTCCAAGCTTCAGCTCGACTTCAACAAAAACCAGCTTGTTGAGAAGCTCCGAAGGTTGAAGAAGAAATACCGCAATGTTTTGAATAAGGTTAGCGCCGGCAAGGAATTGTCCTTCAAGAGCCCCCACGATCAGGCCACCTTCGAAATTTCTCGTAAGATCTGGAGCAATTTGGGTTCAACCAGCGCTGCTGCCGAAGATACCGCGTTGGATGACGACGAAATCAGCCCCAACCCTAACCCTAACCCTAATTTTAGCCACTCACAGATCAAGAATGAGGTAACAATCGGGATTCCCGCGGAGAAGAGAACGCCATCGTCCCGGAAGCGTTCACGGTCTCGATCCGGGATCAGAACCGATGAGAAGCGCGACTTGAATGATGGATTGGCGTCAAACAAAGATAATTATTGTATTAGTAATAACAATGCTAATACTAATAATAATTATTATAGCAATAACCATAACATACCGGGCTTGATTGAGGAGACGGTGAGGAGTTGTTTGTCGCCCCTGTTCAAGGAGATACTGAGTAGTACCATGGGTAGCCCATTTGGGGCCAGGGGGTTGGGAGGATTGGCATTAAATCCTATGCCATTGAGCTTCGGTGTGCCATCCTTGATGAATTACGGCAGCGGGGAAACGGTAGATGAGAAGTGGAGGAAGCAACAAATTCTGGAATTGGAGGTGTACTCGAAGCGGCTGGAGTTGGTGCAGGATCAGATCAAGACTGCGTTGGAGGAGTTGCGATCCACTGGGCGATGACCAAGGCTTTAAATTTAACGGTGTTTTTATTGTGAGTGTTTGTCTTCCCGTCCCTTTATGTCTGTGTTTAGTCTATAAATATTTGCTTGGTAATTTATCAATGGGTTGATAGTTTAGCTAGTATTTTTCTTTCCTTTTTATATTTTGCTGATTTTATAGAACGTTTGTCTAATAAAATGTCAGCTTACTGTAGAATATTGTTGCTCCTTATAATCTTATAATCCATGTATTGTAAAGGGATGCGATCGTATCGTATGATATGCTATAAAGGATGCGCTAGTGAGTGTTGTATAGTGGAACATTCTTACGGAAAGATTCACTCTTTTTTCTTGTGTCAGAACTCAGGAGGAGTTGCTTATCAGAATTCGCATTTTGTGCCATGTCTTTGGGGCTTGCTGGTTTGCTTTTTGTGCTGTTGTTATTTGTTGGATGGCAGCATATTTTAATCGAATTTTAGATCGGATTTCCTAATCCAAAAGATATTCTGATATTATTAAAAGTTTAATTTGTCGCTTGATGGGAAACGATCTATTCCTTAACCTTGGGCTGACGGAACATTTTCTTCCTCGAGTAATGAGGAAGTGAAGAAAGTCAATTTATAGACATTGCACGCATTCGCATTTCATGATTGACTCTGTGATTTCGTGCGTAGCTTGTCATGATCACTTAAACGGTTAAATCTGTATCTGAGTCTGATCAGAAATATTTTATTGTTTCTAATCCCAAAAGTAGGAGGAAGTTGTTTTGCCTGCTCTATAAGGTTTTTGTAACTAGGGAATTCTGTTAAGGTGCATCGACATAACTATAAGGATGGGTTGTTTATTCCCTATTGCGACTTTGTGCGATGATTAGATAGCAGATTCAGATGTCCATTGTTCTATTTCTGGGTTTATAACCTCACTACTGCATCCTGTTAGGATATGTTTTGTTACCTCACTACTGCCTTCATAGGTTCAATCCAGCTTTGAACTCAAGTTATGCTGTTTAACTGAACGCTGGGTATTCATAAAGAGTGACTTGTCTTTAATATTGCATCTCTGTTGGAATCTCCTCTACCTCCGATTGTGTGTTGAATGTCTCCTATTTCATACACTAACTATAATTTTCAACTTTCTGTTGTTGGAAAAAGGGAAGTTGGTTGTTCGAGCTGTTTATTTATTTTGGGTACTAGCTGTTTATTTATATATTTATTTTGGGTACTAACAAACCTGGCGAGATCCAAAGCAAGAGTTAATGAGTTAATAGGCAGACTCCTGGGACAGAAAGGTAAATTTCATTATTCATAGCCAATCCATGGCCTTGCATCTCTCTTCACCCAGAGCAGGCCCCTCAGGACCCCTTGTACAAATTTCCCTTCATTCCCGAGCCTCAAATGCCTTTACCATTTACCCGGTGGGTTCAGTTGAGGTTCAACTGGAAAAGGTAAAATATACAATTATTTATATTTTTTTTATTTTTAAAAAATATTATTTTATTATGATTTTAGTTACGATATTTGAAAAAATATCTTAACTCTTGAGTGTCTAAGTTTACGTCTGAAAATAATTGACAACTCACTTTATTTAATATTAATATTGATTTATTTTATTTTGGACTGTGAGTGAACTTAATTTCTTGTAGCAAAAAAAAAATTAAGCTACTGTATTTTTTGGATTACTATATTTGATGCATGGGGAATGGATTTATGAAAAGGTGAAGCTACATATAACTTTATATAGGTTTTTATTAAAAAAATAATTAATACTTTATGAATATTTTTTAATAATAGCAAAAAAATATTAAAGCAAGTCATTAAAACATTATATACTTATTTTAATTAGAGATTTTGATTAAAAATTAATCTAATATAAATTAAATTTCATAGGCATTTAAGCCATTCACTTTTTTTTTTTTGCCATCCATTTACTGTTTATAAGATCATGCATTAACCCTTTTATTTTCATCATCCGCATTAACTCCCTTGTAGATTTCGTACCCTTATTTTTTTTCAATTTCAAATATAATTTTTCTTATTTTCATTTAAACTCTTGAAAACCCAATCCTTTGGAGCAAAATTTCTTGAGCGATTTTTTTTTCCCGAAATTTTTTTTGATCGATAAACGCCCATAAACACAAACGCACCCGAAATTTTGCGAAAATGGAAAGGAAAGCAGTCCAATCGGCCCTTGGAGCAGCTGAGTCTTAGCGTGTGTTTGGATACCACGTTTAGGAATGAATTATGGCCAAAATCGCGATTTGGAAAATTTTTACACAAACAGCCATTTTTGTTGAGAATTGATTCTGAGCAAAACCTCGATTTGAAACCTAGGTTTTGAATAAGCTACTGAAAATAGCTTTTTCTTTGAAACCTAGGTTTTGGATTATCCAATTACTATTATACCCTTACTTTTTCTTACACCCTCTCTCCTCTCTCCTCTCTATTATCTCTCCCCTCTCTTCTCTTATCTCTCTTTTTCTCTCTCCTCTCTCCTCTCTTTTTCTCTCTCCTCTCTCCTCTCTACACTCTCTTCTCTCTCCTCTTTCTTCTCTATCATTTTTTATCTCTCTTACTTTTAATCATATCATACCCTTTTTAGTAATTTACCAATATAAAAAATGATTCTACTACTAATCATCCAAACATCTCTATTCCCAAAATCTATTATTCTCAAAATCTATTCTCCCTAAAATCTATTCTCCAAAATCTATTCTTCCCAAAATCTATTCTCCAAAAGCTAATCCAAACACACCCTTAATTCCAAGCAGTGACGTGAACAGTGGCCTGTGGCTTCGGCTACCAACACTGTTCCCACTCTCCAACCCCAGTTACAGTGTATAATAGACTGCTCCTAATTTATGAGTGTCTAGATTTATGTTTAAGAGTAATAGATAGCTCGCCCTGTCTGATATTGGTATTGCCTAAGAAGAAAAAAGATTTCGCCCTACTTTTAGATCGTGGGTGAACTAACCTCTTTCTAAAAATTTTTGTATATAAAAAAAACATTTACATCTGCAGCTAAAAACTCCAACAGTGTGCTATTCATACTAGTGTGATTCGACGATATAGGGCCTATTTGTTTTGTCTCCAAACTATAGTTTTAAAAACCCTTTTAAGCAAAACTTTTGTTTGGGAAAATTTTAAAACAAACAACTATATTTGTCCATAAGTGCTTTTGGACAAAACTATGGTTTAAAACCATAGTTTTGAATAAGCTATTAAAATTAGCTTTTTAAACAGTAAAAGAGCTTATGGATTATCCAATTGCTATCTTACCTCTACTTTTTCTTACTCTCTCTCCTCTCTCCTCTCTGTTCTTTTATCTTTCTTTTCTACCCTCTCTCATCTCTCTTATCTTTTCTACCCTCTCTCCTCTCTCTTATCTTTTTTACCTCTCTCCTCTCTCTTATCTTTTCTCTCTCTCATCTCTCTTACTTCTAATCAAATCATACATTTTTTAATAATTTACCAATATAAAAAGTCATTCTAAAAATAACTATCTAAACACTTATTTATTCAAAACTACTTTTTTTCCATAAACTCTTCTCTAAAAACCTTTTTCCATAAACTGTCCACAAACCTTTTTTTTTATAAGCACTTTTTTAAAATCTTTTTCAAAAATGCTCATAAGCAAATTTCAGTCCCTTTTTTTTTTATAAACGTCCTAAGGGGTTTTACATATACAGTGCACTACCCTACTGTCATGCTGTGGCCCACATAAAGAGCACACGAGCCAATTAATTTTCCCATCCGCCTATAAGTGGACATGTAAACAAAAACTACAAAAAAAAACAATCTCAGCGCTCTTGCGCTTTTTCACCAAGTGTGTATAGCCTGGTCTAGCATCAAGGGTGTACCTCCCTAGTTGAGCTCAGCAGCACTAAAGCTGTGAAAATCGGCGTTCAGGATTACCTTCATCATCTGTTGCTCTGCATTTGAGTTGTCATCTGACTAATGCCCGGGCCCCCCAAATTCAAAATCCCAATATTAGAAAAGGAAAAGGACCAAGGAACTTGGGTGACCAATATCTTGCAATCTCCAATTTGAAAACAGCAGAGAGGAAGGCCATTGCGGCCCAAGCACAGGCAAACAAGATCCACACCAATCACTACCGATCTCCTTGCTCTGGCACATATTGGGCATGACGTGTTTTAACTTGGTAAACTTTCTTCATTTGCTTATCAGAAGTTATGCCATGCGCAGCTTCATGATGTCTACTATGTATTCCATTCACAGTGGGTGCATTAGTAGTGATCCATTTCGGAGGTGGTATTGGAGGCCCCATGTTCTGCACATGTTGTAGATTGGATGCTGACCCTGAACTAGGCACTCTCGATAACATTGCAGTTGGCTTGCTTGAAACCATAGTAGATGATCTATTTTTCACACCTTCCTCCATTGAAATAGCAGAAAACCCAGTTTTCATGTTATGGAATTGTTCTTGGTACTGTGACCTATCTTGTATCCTAAAATTCTGTCTGTCATTATGTCCACCATTAGATGAGATCGGAAATCTAGGCCTGCTCATCAAGCCCTGATGATTATTATTATAATGCGCATAATAACTGCTTGCGTCCTCTGCATAATAATTTCCATATCCAGAAGATCCAGCTGCTCTGTGTCTGTTCATTGCATGATGGCCAGGACTGGCCTGATAAGGTTGCTCCAACAATCCATGGGATGCATTATTTAATTTAATATTAAGGGTGTTCTTGACAAGACGATGAGCTGCTTCTCCCAATTGAGGGCCCGCTATTGCTCCAGGTACTTGTGGCCTGTAAGATGCATCGGATGCAAAAAAGTAAGGTGACCAGCTTTCTATGGTGTGTCTCCATGCATAGGAATTTTAAGGGCTTAAACATTAATGATTACTTGCAAGATGCAGCAATTATGGCACAAAATATTTATTGATTAAAAACTGTAAAAAATTTGGTTCTGATATCATAGTAATACTGTGTATCAGAAATTTGTAAGCTTCAGCAATAGATCCTCACCTATCCCTTCCATATCTCCGACCTGCATTATCTTCATGCCATAGAACAGGGAAAGGTTTGATATCAATGGGTTTTAAAATCTGCAAACAAAAAATGCCAAATTAGCTGCGATCTACATTAGTGATCCAAGAATAAGACATAAGATCAATATGTAATTTTCTTCTTTGATTAAAAAATTGAAAAAACTAAATCCAATGACAAGTCAAAACGTATGAGTCCATCCCTGGCAACCAAACTGAGTTAAGTCTGACCCAGAGACCCAACAAACATAGTTGCCAGTGTAAAAGCAGCCACAATATGCACACCTTTTCAGGTATGACTACACCGGCAGGAGGCCTTGGGATGTGTCTATGGCTACGAGGAGGATTGAGATAAGTAATGTTTCTGAAATTCAGCCAAAAAAAAAAACTCAGCATAAATTGTCTTAAAGAACTTCATATATACAGGGGGAAGTTAATCGGCATGTAAGACAAGCTTACAGGACTTGGCTGTGCTCAATATCTGGCAATCCATTGATAGGGGAGGATACAACGGGTCTCAACTCATTTCTTTCATAAAGCCAAAGATATCCATTCATTCCACCACTACTAATTAAAAAAAGGGGAGCTGATTAAACACTACTTCCATTTTATGAATATTGACCATAAGCACATTCACCAACCTAGCATTTGTGTCAATTGGCCAAACAGGCCTTTCAGATGGAGCTGATTGATGATAAAGTTGGTAATACAAGAAAATATGTGGAGCTAAAGCATGTCCAGGGCTGACATAAAGCAAGTCCAGCATCACACTGTTTCGAAGTTGCTCCTCTGCCTGCAGATAACCAACTAATCTGTAAGAAATTTATATATCCCCCCATGTATGATATAAAATCTATAGGAAATTGCACTATTCATAAGCCATACACAATGTGATTCCCCTTAGACTCCAATGCAAAGTACAAACCCACATTTTAGCTGAACATTAAAAACTTAGAAATCCCCAGCTTTAATTTGATGATCTCTCATTTAATCCAATTTGAAGACAAACAAATTTGAACCACAAAGCTAATCAAGTCAAATCATAACTCGTAAAAGGAGACCCAAGTATAGTTAAGACCATCCATTACAGAAATAATAGTAATAAATAACTAGAACAAATTTCCTTTTGCAGACCGTTAATGTGCCTTCAAGCTTCTTTGTTGCAGCAAGTAGTTTCTTCTCATCAATGAATGGCAACTTGGCAACACCCTGAAAGACGGTCCATAAAATTATATTAAAAACATAAATTTTGACCCCCGCAACTTCACTCTACAGCATCACTAGTGTAAAACACTAAATATTACCTGCCAAGCAAATCGTTTACCATTCATATCAATCTCAAAATCTGTTGAAAACGAACCAAACCAATACCAGCAAAGAAATTATGTCATATAAGATATAGCAGGGAAAAATCAAAAGCAGTCAAATGAACTTACCAACAGGATAGAAGTCCAAAATAGGTGATGAAGGATCAGTCATTAAATTTTTATATTTTTCAGGCAGTGCATTTGAACTGTGACAAGAAAGTGATGAGCATATAGATCAGAATAAGAAGCGCAAGACAGAAGATCTAAGGACGGGAAAGGGGAAGAAACCTTGAAGCAGGTAAGGTCCCCATGAGCTGATCAAATGGCTTAAATGGTTCTCCCAAGAAAAAGGTTATTTCCAGATCAGCTAGATCTTTAAGATCAGAAGCAAAAGGAGCATAGTGGTATGGGTAGTACCTATAACAACAATCAGAGAGAGATTTAACAGTAGTCACAGGTGATATTTCATCAAAAAAGCTAATCTTCTAGCAGTTTTTGTCATTTGTGTTAAAGTAACTCACAAATAGCCTTGCTCTTAGAAAGAAGTCCTCAAGAGTAGAGCATTGAGTTTCAACAGGTATAGAAATGTCAAAAATATCATTTGTAAAAGCAACAAGCACAAAAATATTCATCAAGAGTTCAAGGCACCATCAGACAATCTAGTAAAGTTGTGAAAACAAAGTGAATCATTCCACATTTTTGTAACTGCCTTGTCACCTTTTAGATAAAAGCTCATATTCCAACCATACAAGCCTCCAAACCATTCCAGAATAGATTGAGGGCAAGATATATTCCAGAAACTGTAGACAATTAGGTTTGTACAAAAGTAAGATTCATGCATGAGAAAAGGTCCAACAGTATTCAATCATCCAAGAAACAGATGGGTCTTAATGGCTATATCATGTATGTAAATCTAGCAACCCAACAAGCCAATAGAGGAAAACATAGCAAAAGCAGGATAGAATTTTTATAACCAATAAAAGTCAAACTAACCATTGCCATGAGCAAACACCCTGATAGTAGTATCGGCAAACCCAACATAGGCCTTCCACATATTTCAAAACCTGCTCAAGAAATCAAGGAGAATTAACCGCCTTCTAATATAACATGAATGTTTTAAAAAACAAGAAAGCATGGGAATTGAGTAGGTTTGATTAACAAACAATAACAACAAGCCTTATCCCACTAGGTGGGATCGGCTAAATGGATTGTACGATGTCATTGTGCTCTATCAAAAACCCAATAAATTTAGGAGTTCGAACACAGTAAATACAGCCAACAACTAAGAAGTTAACATCAAATCTGTAGCATGTGTATGTAGGCACAAGCATGCATTGCGTTGCATGCGCAAATTTTTTGGGGAAGGGGGGATGAAATCAATGAACAACAAAAGAGTATATTAAGTTTATTAGCCTGGCTCCGAACTTTGAAGCCACAAAGCCTCATAATAGAACTCACAACATCTTTCTTAATCTTGTCAATCTCTTCCGGCCCTGACATGCCAAACTTCTCAGCATAATACCTTTCCTTGTATCCAGGCTCCCCTAACTTAACCTGAGAAAACAATAAACAGTAGTTAACAACATAAAAATTTTGACGGCAATTCTGGATGGCTAAAGTCACAAGATTTGTAATATTCCCACAATGGCCCAGCTTTAGGGTCTAACTGCAAATAAATTTCACATGAAGATCCTTCTAATCTTAAAAAAACATGCCATACGATTATAATCACAAAGAAAAAGAACGATCATTTTTTAGGAGTCTGAAAAATTATTATTGAGTTGCTCCAAAAGAGCCTCAAGCATAAGGCCCACCTTATTTCATGGTGAATCCAAGCAAAGCAGTTTACTTCCAAACAAACACTAAATTTTTTCTTGTGTTCGTGTGTCCATGATTAAAGAAAGTAAGGGGGAGGGAGGGGTAAAATACATCAAGCACAACAAACTCTCCATATGGAATCCTGCAATATACCCAATGAAATTATTTGTGAAATCACAAAAGCAACCAGGAAGGCTTAAAAAAAATCTTCCAAGCTCTCCAACCAAACTTACTTCTAAGAGAAAACGCTTTTTAAATGTTACCAATTCCCAGATGCAAAACCATTGTAATGTCAGCAACATCAATACTAAATATCCTCAAATCAAAATGCTAGAAATATCCTGGAAAAAAATCTTATTATTGAACCTTATCAACAGCTGAGGCCCGTGGCTCTTCAGGTATTTCACCTCTTGCCCTAGCTCTCATCTCTTCATTGTTTTCTGCAGCCTGTATATGGAATCAAAAAGGGAAACAAAGCTTGCGCACATTAGTTCATGAAAATATTAAAGAGCCTTGAGAAAAGTCTGATGTTACAATATAACTTGTGATTGATTAGTAGCACTTTTTGATTAACATAGTATGAGCAAGACCAAAGGAATAGATAATTGTATGTGTATGCACATGTTGAAAACCACTTAAGTGAGAAATTCGAGTGAGTAAACAATTTATATGAAAAGTGAACAATGAAATATCCCTCAGTGCTTTTTACGAGAAAAAAACCCTTGTTTAAAAAATCTGTCCAAACACTGAACTCTGCTTGCCATCCCTTCCTCCCCTCAACAAATAATTAGAAAGATTTGATTATCTCACTCTTAGAGCAATTATAATGCAACTAGATCAAATGCCAGCAACAACCAAAGTAAGTGGAGGCACATAAGTGCAGCCACTCCTCATCTGCTTGATGCAACTTTGTATTTAACCAGTAAGCAGTATGGTCACCAAGGAAGTTCTCAATTATACTTGCAATAACGTTACTAGATTTTTCAAGCATACAAGTAATAGTGGTTAACTCAAATCCCCAACAAGATCAGAATTGGCTAGTAAAATAAAGCTCGACCTGAGGTGTTTTACTTTTAAAATAAAGATTAAAGAATGCAAATAACAAAGGAGTTTCCACATTAATATCAACAGACCACACAATAACTCTCACTGTGTATCAAGCCAAATAAACCATCTAAGGAGGTATAAAACCATGGAAATAGTATAAATCCAGTGCAAAAGCTCACAAGAATAATTGGCACAAGGATTCAGAGAGCCAAGAACCATAAGTCTAAAAAGTTTATGATAGTAAGACGTCCCGGAAATTAAAAAAAATAAACAGAAAAAGCAGAACACCTGCTGAATTCGAACTCGTTTCTGAAAGATTTGATCTTCATAAACAGCAACAGCTTGGATAAAATGTTCCACTCTATCCAAGAAGACCTGACAAATAAAGATTCAAATAGAAACAATCATGGAAACTTCCAGGCTGATTACTTATGAGTTCATTCTTTTTTTAATAAAAGAATTAATTCTAAATCACAAGAAAATAAAATATGATAGCTCAAGAAGAAATTAACTGAACTTTAAAGAGGTAGATATTTACCTCACCCGCATCAGTAAGATAGCCACCCATGGAAGTGAATTCCCTTCTATAAATATGCATCAATAAATTTATGGCCCCCTGAATTAGTGCAAAGTTAGAAAGCAGCAGCATAAGCAATTTGGTAAAAAGAAAAATGCACATCACTAGAAAATCACTATAAAGAAACAACAAGCTGACAGACTTGAGATATCTTTTGTTACAGGCAATAACTCAAAAGAACTCAGTTCTGCTAGCTGCTTACCTCCCTGATCTCTAATGTTGGCATATGTGGAAGAAAGTCGTTGCCAACAAAGAAGCATAGAAAAACAAAATCATCCACTAGGCGTTCAAAGTCAATCTCAAAAGGCGGGTTGGGTAGATCCAACTCATATTGCAAGTATTCCCGCAGTACCCAGATGTTGAGAAACTGTACACAAGGGGTAAGTTAATTTAAATTCCAAAGGATAGCAGGGAAAAGATCTAGCTCAAGTTGTGGAGCATCACTCCCCCAACCTGATATTTTTTCTTGTGAATTGGGGTGTCATCTACTGGATTCCAATCCTCAGCATTATCACCAGGTTTATTTCGACAATCGGCTGCAAGATGACCAACTTGGCCACATGAAAAACACTTCTCCTGTTGTCCAGGAAAAGTAACCATCTGTGTATCCAGGTAATCATTTAGACTAACCATAGAGATCAATGAGCTAATACCATCATAATGATTAATTGGAAACTAACCTCCCTCAATATTGAAAAGTGAACCTCGTGAGTAGCTAAAGAGAGCATAATCAAATCAGCATCCTGATTCAAAGACCATGCCATGTACAAGTCAAGGAAAGTAACAAAAAAAAACAAAAATCAGATACAATGAAAACTACTCACCAACCCATACAAACAATGTCGAGTGTTTGGATTAAAACCAGGAAGGTTGCGTTGAAGTCGAATGTATTGAATGATTTTATGCTCTCCCTCACCAGGGACATTTGAATCAGAAAGCATTACCTGCCAATGATGACCCAATGGAGACCCATAAGTAAAATAAACGGAAACAGAGTATCATAAAAATTCATTTTTTTTTTCAGGAGAAAAAAACACGGAAAGGATCACTTAACAACAAATACATCATTAACTCTAGAAGGGGCCAAGGGAAGTAAAAACTACATGGCCTCAAAATAGTAGCACCTTTGTATCCCGCCAGCCAGGGTTGTGGTTCAATCTAGTCCGTATATAATACTGAAGGGCCACAGACAGCACTGCCATAAATTGAGTGCCAGGAGTGATGACGTTTGAGTCAGAAGTTTCGGCCTTGTCTTTAGAAGGTAAAAGCTCTCCCACAGCCTCAAATTCTCTTCTCAGTCTTTCTTCTTCAGCTTCCTTCAGTTTCACACATAAAAGCACCATAGGTTCAAAATGTTCATCATGAAAATAGAAGAACCATTGTAATAACATGAGAATAGTATCTTACAGCTTCAGCTGCATCTTTTGCAGCTCTGAAGCGCCGAGAACGCTGCTGATTCATTTTGGCTCTTGGTGCTACACCGTCTGCGAAATATGGAATAAGGAATTCATGCAAATTTTGAAAGTGGGGAAGGTGCACGTGAAAGGAAATGCATGAAGAGAGGAAGTGATTCAACTTTTAGTCGTAAACCTCTCTATTCAAGCATACAAGAGTCCCTTGGGTCAACTAATCCTCCTAAAAATAAGGGCTACAATAAAAGAATATCTTCCTAACTACATTCTTAAAAAGGAAAATTCAAAGATACATGATTCAAATATCCTGAATCAATCGACAGCCTAACTCCTTGCTAGCTCAACCCCTCAAGTTGGTCCATAAATATCACACATGCCCAACTTGGGTGGTGATGACAATAGAGATCCGCTAGGAACAGCATGAGTCATAATGTCAGCCACCTAGTCACTGGCTGAGCTTCTAGTATACCATGACTGAACCAAGATTATCTTTAATATAGTTCCAAATTTCTTGTCAAGCTCAACATGCCTAGTTCAATCATGTTGCACTGGATTATTAGCAGTCTCACTCTCAATAGCTGCCATGATATCACAGAACAACACTATGAGCTTCTGTTGACTGAACCCAAGTTCTTCCAAAATAATTTTCGGATAAGACAGCATTCATGTGTTGATCACTTGGGTTGTGCATGAATTGACTCACATCTCAAACTGCACGTGCTAAATCTGGTTTGGTATGGGATAAAAGATACCGGAGTCCCTTAGGTCAACTATACAATAATATCCTCCTAAATATAAGGAGTAGATTAAAAGAATATCTCCTTGACTACCTCCGTACAACAACAAGCCCTATCCCACTAGATAGGGTCGGCTACATGGATCGCATTATATCATTATGTTCTATCAACAAACAACTCTTTGGATATATCATACCTTGACTACCTCCTTAAAAGAGGAAAATTTGAATATGCATAATTCAAATATGCTGAATTAATTAGCAACTTGTCTTTTCTCTAACTAACTTCAATGCAGAAGAAAAGGTGAACTAGCAGTTGATGACCCCACGGAATCAATAGCCTTAGCATTTGGGAAAGACGCAAAGATTGCCTGCTAGTAAAATGGGATATATAAAGCCTTCCCATCTTTGTTCTTTGATATAATTTTCCAGACACATAACTGAGTATTTAAATGATAAAATTTTCACCAAATTTAAAATGCACAGTACATACAGATACAGTAATAGGCCTGATAAGTAAACATTGAAAAGAGATGAAGAGATTATTTGGCTCTTTGACATAAAGTTCTCATATTTCTTGGACTCAACCTATAATTGTAGGAGCTCTGATATAAATAGATCTGGCAACAGAAATGCAATACCCCAACAAAGGATTACATTAGAAATAAATTTTAAAAAAATAGACATATGCACCATACCAATTGCAAGATAGAGAAGCTTCCTCGGGCGAACCAACGAAAAGATATGGTCAATATAATCAAATATTGATTTAAATACACCATCATAGGTAGCAGGTGCAGGCTGCAATTAGAGATTTATCAGAAACAATACAGTTTTTAAAACAACAATGCAAGTTTACAGAAATCATGTCACCATACAGTCGATTGACAATTATTTTCTAGACTAGACAAACCCGCCAACTATAGCATCTCCATAACAACCTAAACTAACCCGTTTGTCTCCGTTATCTCACTCTCTTAGTGTTATGGTCCACCAAAAACCCTGAAACCGCCGATCCCAACAGCCTTGAGATGGAAATCTTTTATGAGGTTCTTCTACGCTAGTCATATAATCTTTAGGAAGTTGAAACGTAAATTTCACCACGATGAATTGAATAATGATGCTCGATTCTAGACAGAATATGGGATAAATAAAAACAAAGCTATTAGAGAGTCTGTTATGATATAAAGCGGAGTGGGGAACCACCCTCAAAAGACGCCTCGTAAGGGGGAAGAACCACACCACTTATATACCCCAGCGAGCAGCCTAAGCTACCCGATGTGGGACTTGGGTCATTACTCCGTCCCATAACAGTGGCCCTCCCCGGAAGAGCCGGCGTGCAGAAGTCGCCGCTGGGACGAGCCAACGGAGCCACCCGGGCAGAGGCCGGTGCCAGCTCTGATACCATCTGTTATGATATAAAGCGGAGTGGGGAACCCACCCTCAAAAGATGCCTCGTAAGAGGGAAGAACCACACCACTTATATACCCCAGCGAGCAGCCTAAGCTACCCGATGTGGGACTTGGGTCATTACTCCGTCCCATAACAGAGTCCGGCTTTCTGTCTCTCTAATTTATTTTAGCATTAGCTGCATTTACCGAATTTCTAGTTTCTAGGACCAAAGAAGCAGAAGTTAGCATGAGAATTACGATACGGAAAACGCATATTCATTGAGAGGTGTTGCAAGAGAGCGTAAAATATACAACTCCACTTCTAAAGTATATGAAACTTAATCCCATAAAATAAGAATGACTTGCAAATTTGCAGATTCAAAAGAAGATGAACAAATTAACATATGATTGGGGGAACAAAAGGAACGGATAAAAGTGAGTTGAGCTGGAGCATGTACCTTGCCATCGGGGTGGAAACAAGGGTGAATGATACCGTTCATGTCCAAGTACAAGTTGTCAAACTCCATGCCATTGGGATTAGGTTTCGACACATCCACAGGGTACGAAACACCAGCATCGCCGGCGGGCGGCTCTTCTTCTACTACGTCGGAAATCGAGAGAGGATAGCGGTCGGCAAGCCACCGGTAGAAGGCCGGAACTCCCATGGCTACGGCTCTGTTGGACCCGGTCCGGCAACGAAGAAGAGAAAATAACGTAGAGAATGCAAGATCTGTGTTGCCGTTTAGAGAATGTACGGATCAGTGGTGAAGGAGGGGGTGGGGACGATATTGCCCCTCTGGATATTACGTCTCCGGTTCCCTCGACTCACCTAACTCCTGCCAATTACGCCATTTGCCATTTGCCATTTCTTCACCCTTTCTTACCAATCCCCATCCTCCAAGTTAAGGATAGTTGGAACTTGCTCTTGCTTTTAGCATATTCTTTTATTTTGATCGATATTTTAACCGGGTGTACTGGGTACTATTTGTTCATGTCCTTAACATTCTTTTATTTATACTCTTGATTTATAATTAAAGTAATTAATATGACATTGTTATCCAATACATGGTTAATAAGGGAAGTAATAAAAAATGCTGAATTTTTTAAAAAGATTAGTTATATTGTTAGCTAACTTGAAAAATGACAGTTATTTCTGAATATATTTATACTCTGTTATGTTACTGTCAAAACTTACAATAAATCTATTCAAAACACTTTTATCTCTTTTATTAAGTTTTAAATCCTCGCTAGCTCAGTATTAGGGGACTAATTATTACTATAATTCCAACTCCCACGAGTGGACTAAATATTATAGAAACTGGGAGAGGAATATCATGAGAAGGAAGTTTGTTAGCATTCTACCAACGGGGTTGATCCGAGTGGTAAGCGGCTCGGTATCGCTTAAGCGAGGTCTCGAGTTTGAGCCTTGGCGAATGCATAAAATTTCTGTTGGGAGACTCACCCACTACAGTCAGGTACGCGACGCGGGTCGGATCCGGATGTAGTCGGGGCAAAGCTCCGGTGAACCGGGTGGGCAATAAAAAAAAAAGTTTGTTAGCATTCTGCATTGTCTTTCCTCTTGGGCCAAAAAAACAAATAAAGCTTTTAGAAGTTGCCCCACAGATAACATCAGAAGGGGTAATCTTCAATTCACCTTCTAAAGAAAAATACTCAGGTCCTTAATATGCTCAATACACATTATTTTTTTTATTGGCCAAAAGAGTATCTGTCAACGTATCTTAATGAGAAGGGTGCTATTAACTCTACTCTTTTTAAATTAGTTGATATTAATAACACACACATACGTGTGTGTATATATATATATATATATATATTCGGATTTTAGGACTATTTGGACTAGAAAAAAGCTCAATTATAAATAGAGAGAGAGAGACCCTTTTTTATATATATAAATAAATTTATATAAATTTGACACTAGTTATTTATTAAAGTTAGAGTACAATCACAATATTCAAAGAGTACTTACAGAAAATCTACAAAATCGCCTATCAAATGAATTCTCACAACGATAGTAGAAATTGAACTCTTATTCTTATGGGATATAAACTCGATCCTTATCCTTTGTGCCAAAAGATAATCAAATTTTCAAATATATACTAACAGGGGTTGATCCAAGTAGTAAGCGACTCGGTATCGCTTAAGCGATGTCTCGAGTTCGAGCCTTGGCGTATGCAGAAAATCTCTATTGGGAGACTCACCCACTATAACCAGGTGCACGATGCGGGTCGAATCTAGATGTAGTCGGGCCAAAATTTCGGTGAATTGGGTATACAACAAAAAAAATATTTCAAATATATTCATGTAGATCCATCAGGTTTAGCCCAAATTACCGGTTTATTCAAGACGGGGAGTTTGGGTAGGGTTGGTTGGGATTGATTTTTGAACTTTTTTTTTATAAGAAAAATTAAAAAAAAAAACGGTTTAGCTCAGTCACGATCTAAAAGTAAGATAAAATTTTTCTTTATTCTAAGCGATACTAATGTCGGATAGGATTAGATGTCTATTACCTTCTAATATAAATCTAAATACTTAAAAACTAAGATGCTTCTCTAAATGTTATAATTAAAATTATAATAAAATAATATTTTTTAATACGCTCAGGATCAAACAACAAAGTGGTTTGATTTTTTTTTATACTAAAGAGGGCTAACGCCTAAAAATAAAAAAGTTTTAAGCTACTGAGGAATTTAAACCTAAACTCTCTAAAGTCATTAATTGACACGTCTATATTAGACATATTTTAAACATAACAGATCTTGATAGACTTTCCTTTACAAGAGCATGTACCACTTAGTTTATTTCTCGCAGTATAAACTGTAGTCTCAACTCCTACTGTTTGTTTAGAAATGCCATAATTTTCTCAGTTAATAAGCTGCCTCTTCGCATGACATTATTTTTCTCTAATATATCAATAAAGTATCTGGCATCTGATTTAAGAATAATTTTTTTAAATTTTTTATCCTATATAATTTGGAGTCTTTTAAAAGTAGTAAAGTGGTTTGATTTTTGAACACGGCCCAGAAGACGACGAAGATCTCCGAGAGTTTCGTCTGTTTGGAAGCCTGGATGCGTTGACGGCCTTTTTGTTTGAGGCGTCGCATTTTAGTTTAGAAAAACAATGTTACTTAGCAGAAGACGAATGTGGGAGTAGTTCAAAAATATATATATATATTTGGCCGCAGGTCATATCATAAGTAATTAGTTAAAATATGTTTGATTTTTAAAAATATTATTTTATCATAATTCTAATTATAACGTTTAAAAATATATCTTAACTCTTATATATTTAGATTTACGTTTAAAGATAATTGATGACTCGTCTTATCCGATATTGATATCGTTTAAGAGAAAGAGATATTTTACTATACTTTTAGATCATTAATAAACATACTTTTTTTTAAATATTTTTATGATACAAAAATTTCTTTAGACGCATTATTAATATGGAGGGACGCCGCAAAAATATCATCAAATGATAATTATGAAGACATAATAAATATTTTTCACAAATATTTTTAAAACCGTTCATAATACGGAGTGACGTCGCGTCTATTGAACAAGTGCTGTGTTTTTAAAGTGAAACAGAATCTTGTGTTTCTTTTTCTTTTTTTCGGGGTTTAAACGCCGTTAGTTTTGTTGTTTTATGAGCTGAGTGTTTGACAGTCCCTTCGTAACAGAGGATTTAAATCCAAAATAAATTACATATTTATTAAATATTTGGATAAATATCTTAAAACATCATTTCGTATCATGTTCCCAGCATATTTACAAGACACATCAACGTAAATATGACTATTTTTTATACAGTTGAGTAGCCTATAATCTATATTCTTCTGTTAAATACAGCTGAGTATCATATTATCAACATGTAATGTTGATGAAAGGGAAAATCTCCAGAAAAAAGTATATATAAAATCCTATCCAAACATGCTTATATTTATAAATCTCAAATTTAGATTTTAAATACTATAACTATAAGATAAATGTCAGGATTTAAATTGAGATTCTAAAGATCATAACCAGATCACTAAAATTCCCTTTGTTTATTTAAAATAAAGTCAACTTATTTGATGTTTATAGGTATTTTGATAATTTGATTCTAAATTTTAAAATTTTAATTTAGGTCTTAACACTTCTATTACATTTATCATATTTAAAGTCTTAATTTAAAATTTATTAATTTTTAGAGTATTTTTTAAGAATTTTTCCTTCACATAAAGCCTTTTTTAAATTATAAAATAAAACGTTTAGTGGAGTATTTTGGAATTTGGCCTTTTGACAATCAGGGGGCGGTGGAACCGTGATGCAGGACCTCTTTCAGCGTCTTTTTGAGATGGTTTTTCTTACCTGTTAAGTTTCTAAGAAAAAAAATACGACTTTTTGTCATCGCTGAGTGCTAGATATAGCTTTTTCCACCTAATTTAAAGACAATAGGTAACTTTAAAAATAAAACTACTTTAAAGTGCTTATAAAAAAGCTACTTTGTCATTGTAAGAGATAAAATAAAATGATAGAAGAAAGAGACCTTAAGACAAAAAAAAATACTTTTTAATAATCATATAAATAAACTCGCGCTGTAAAAGTCAATTTTTTTTTTTTAATTTCCAAACATAAATAAAATAAAAGTCACCTATTGTCAACACTATTCTAAACAGGGCCGACACGTTTGGTTTCACACGCTAAAAGGTAAAAATTGTCATGTTTGGCAAAGTCTGGAAAAGAAACAAGCACACGAGACACCGCCCATTCGAAAAATATACAGACATTGTATTTTTGTGTGAAATCGAAATCTAACAATCCTCGTAAGTTTTAATTAATAAAAGGGTAATAAAATATATGATTATTATAGTATATTTAAATTATGAAAAATATTATTTTATTATAATTTTAGTCGTGATATTTATAAAAATATTATGACTCTTTAGTGTTTAAGTTTATACTTGAGGGTAATAGACGATTTATATATTAGTATTATCTAAGATAAATATATATTTTATTTTGCCCTTATATCACTAGTAAGTTTAACTTATTAAAAAAAAAATACCCAAACAAAAATATGAGATGAATTGTATTTTGAATAATATATTTTATGTGTTTTACACTAATTGAACGATAATCTAAAATAAACTAAATAATGAAGTGATATAAGTCTACTTATTTAAATACCCTTAAAAATTTCATTAAACCATGTGAGGTTAGAGTGGCTCGCCATTTATGTGAGGCTCGGCGTAAATTGCGGACTTACAAAGGACGGGATTGCTGCGATTTCTTATTTCTAAAATCACGACGATGATAAGTAAGCTTTTTTGGCATATTATAACAATGAGCCGCTGCTCGCAATATGTGGCCGTGAATGAAAGAGTTGCAGGTCATCTCTAAAATAGAGGAGCCAAAATGGGCCTGAGCTGTCCGGAACATGGGGTAAGGTGTTTGGTTTAGTATTCTGTCTCTTCTATACGAAAATAAAAACACGGGTTAGTCCGAGTGGTAAGCGGCTCGGTATCGTTTAAGCGAGGTCTCGAGTTCGAGCCTTGGCGAATGCAGAAAATCCCCGTTAGGAGACTCACCCACCATAGCCAGGTGCGCGACGCGGGTCGGATCCGGATGTAGTCGGGGCAAAGCTCTGGTGAACCGGGTTGGCAACAAAAAAAAAACTAACGGGATTAATTCGAGTAATAAACGGTTCGATATCGTTTAAGCGAGATCTCGAGTTCGAGTCTTGGCGTACGCAGAAAATTCCCGTTGGGAGACTCACCCACCATAGTCAGGTGTGCGACGCGGGTCAAATCCGGATATAGTCGGGGCAAAGTTCCGGTGAATCGGGTGGGCAACAAAAAAAAAAACAATTCAGTCCCCAACTAACAGGATTAGTCTAAGTAATAAACGATTCGATATAGCTTAAACGAAGTCTCAAGTTTAAATATTAGCGTATGCAAAAAATTCCCGTTAGGAGACTAATTTACCATAGTCAGGTGCGTGATGCTGGTCGGATCTGAATATGGTTGGAGTAAAATTCTGATAAATTAGGTAGAAAGAAAAAAAATCAGTCCCCATTGTTCGTTTCAGTTTTTAATTTGATGTGAGCCTCATGTATAAATGAAAGTATATTGGGAGAACTAAGGAAGAGTCTTCCGTATAAAATTTTATTGATAAAACTAACCTAAATTAAAATATAAATATTTTATATATATATTAAATTTATAAGTTAAAATATATACAATTTTATTAAATTTTAAGTGTGCTGTGTAACGTTATCATGACTTTTATAAGTTTTAAATGAAGACCTTAAAATTTTATATTCTCACAATCAATTTTCTTGCTGTTAAAATTGTAGTCTGTCCTATCTCGCTTATTTTTAAATTGGGTAATATACCTTGTCATTATAATAAATGACACTTGGATTGACTACATGGAGTATTTCAAATATTTTGTTAATATTTTTGCAGTGTAAATAGCAAGCCATACTCAAAGATCTATACTTGAAAATAATAAAACGAGTTTGAAAGTAAATTCCAACTACTCATCAACGAGGATGTAAAAGGCGAGATTTATTTTGGCATTGCCATATTAGTGTGTACGTTTTAATTCCTTACATACAACTTGCTTGATTTTGTACTTTATTTATTATTTTTTTTAATATCGATGATGGGATTTAAATATGAATAAAATAGGTATAAATAGATATTAATTAAACATTAAAAAGTCTTAATTTTCATTGCACGTGATGCAGCCTTGGTATTTTTAATTTCATCAAAAGGGGATGGTTTGACTTTTTCCTCTCAGATCCAAAAGGACAGGATGATCACTAGCTTTTAATATTAAACAAAATACTAACTAGGCCTGAGCAAAGTGCCCGCTACCCGGTGCACCCGCCCGGACCCGTAGTCAATTTGCCCGGTTTGAACTCGCCCAAATTAAGCCCGTAACTGGCGGGCTTAAATGGGCGGGCTACATGCATTATACGGGCGGGGCACGGGCACACCCTCGGGCTGCCCGTGCCCGCCCGTATATGTATATACATTTTTTTTATATTTTTTTTTATATTCCTTTTCCTTTACACTACATTATTTTCTTATTCCTTTTCCTTTCTCAGTTCCTCCTGCCGCATTCAGTATTGACTCCAGTCTCCATAAGCCCTAATTCTGCCTTTCACTCTTTCAGCGTTAGCAGCGGCTGCAGTACCCATTTGGTTTGGCGATTCCTTCCTCCACAGCGACAGCGGCTGCAGCCTTGAGCCTCCAGCTCCACCTGAGCTTCATTTCATCCTGTTCGAACAGAGCGAGCCAAACGATCGGAGCTCACACAGGCAGTCGGCAGTTAGTCAGTAGTCGCCGTTGGGAGCAAGCAAGAAGCAGCGGCAAGAAGGGCCTCCACTTGTTACCGTGGTCGCTCGCTCTCGGGTCTCCTCGGTGTCGCTCTCGGGTCTCCTCGGTGTCGCTCTCGGGTCTCCTCGGCGTAGCTCTCGGCTTTCCTCAGCGTCGCTCTCGGCTTTCCTCGGCGTCGCTCTCAGTGCTCTTGCCGCCACACCCTCTGTGTCTCTTGTAAGTTTTCCTGCTCTTGCCGCCACACCCTCTGTGTCTCTTGTAAGTTTTCCTGCTCTTGCCGCGACGTCGACCCCATGGGAGGGAGACCGAAAAAGCTTCGTTGAGCTTTGACGGCGAAGGAACTCCTCTGTCATATGGAAAAGCTTTCCCCTCTCTCTGTATAAAATGCTGGCTCTGTTGGAATTGCTTAGCTTGGAGATCCGAACTTTTCTTGATTTGGAATTGCGTCGTCACCAACAACAAAAACATTGATTTGGAATTTCTTGATAGTGTCATTGATGTTATATCTGTTGTTCCTTGCTTTATCGATTAGTATTGTTGGAATTGCTGTTGGAATTGCTCAGTTAGTATTTTGGTCATCGGGCAGTGATTTGTTTAAGTGAACTCTGTTGCTGTTGGAATTGCTCAGTTAGTATTTTGGTCTACTATTGCTTCTGAATTGCTGTCGGTTGTAACAACATTAGGAGGTATATTTCTGTATTGCTTCTGTCTGTTTAACAAGATTATAGATATCTTTCTGTATTGCTTCTGTATCTTTTAATTTGGCATGCTGTATTGTTTCTGTTTCTGCCTGGTTTCACTTGACATTATGTATTACTTCTGTTTCTGTCTGGTTTCACTTGAAATTATGTATTGCTTCTGTTTCTGTATGTTTTAATTTGAATCTGTCTGTATTGCTACTTTTGAGCAGGAAGGAAAATGAGCTCGGAACAATCTCCAATCACAACAATGGAAGACGCTATTGAAGAGGTTAATGAAACTGAAACTGAAGGTACTGCCACCTCACCAAATAAGGAAGGGAAAGGTCAAGCACAAGCAAAGAAAAGAAGGAGGCAAACATCTGACGCATGGAAACATTTTACTAGGATGCCATTAAGTGAAACTAAAGGTAAACATCGGGCAAAGTGCAACTATTGTGGGGTAGATTACGCAAGTCATCCAACTTTGCATGGGACAAACCAACTTTGGCGACATTTGGCAAGGTGCCCACAAAATCCAAATAAAGCAAACAGTCAGGCACAGAGTTTTTTCTCTAGTTCTGGTCAAACGCACGTATTTAGTCAAGAGCGATGCAGAAAAGCACTTGCAAGATTCATCATTAAGGATGAGATGGCTTTTAAGACTGTGGAAGGGGAGGGTTTTCAAGAATTATTGCAAGAGCTTCAACCTAGATTTCAAATCCCCTCACGATGGACAGTTGCTAGGGATTGCTACAAGTTGTATGTTGAAGAAGCAAAATGCTTGAGAAAGTATTTTAAACTATCTAAAGTTCGTGTCTCCCTTACTACAGATTGTTGGACTTCAGTTCAGAACTCAAACTATATGTGCTTGACTGCTCATTGGATTGATGACGATTGGACTTTGCAGAAAAGAATTTTGAATTTTTGTGTCACTGAGAACCACAAAGGGGATACGATTGGCAAGCAAATTGATGATTGTTTGTTGAAGTGGCGCATTGACAAAGTCTTTACTATTACGGTTGACAATGCTTCTTCCAATGATACTGCAGTTGCTTGTTTGAGAAAGTGCTTAAGGAGTTGGAATGGTCTAGTTCTTGATGGAGAGTTCTTGCAAATGCGGTGTGCTGCTCACATACTAAATTTAGTTGTTTCTGAAGGATTAAAAGAGATGAACAAGTCCATTGAGCTCATTCGGCATGCGATTAAATTTGTTAGATCATCTCCAGGAAGACAACGCATATTTAAAGAGTTGGTGAAAAAAGAGAGAATTGATTCGAAGAGCCTATTATGTTTGGATTGTCCTACTAGGTGGAATTCGACATACCTTATGTTGGACAGTGCAATTAAGTTCATCAAGGTCTTCACTAGGATGGAGGAATAAGATGCAGATTATAAGGATTATTTCAGGAAGCAAGTTAAATTTGATTCAAGGCAACATGATGATTGGGGTTGGGGTGTTGATGTTGATGATACTGATGCTGATGCTGATGCCATTAATACAGCTACTGTCCTTGTAGTGCAACCTCCTACTGCATATGATTGGAGTGTTGCGAAGGAGTTTCTTGTGTTTTTGAAGTTGTTCTACTCCATGACCCTAAAATTTTCTGGGTCAAATTATGTGACGACTAATGATTGTTTTCAGCATATAGTCGCCATTCAATCAAACATTTCCACAAGTATAGCTAGTTCCTATTCTCTGTTGGGTGACATGGCTAGAAGGATGCTAACCAAGTATGATAAGTATTGGGGGAATTTAGAGAAATTGAATCCACTTCTGGTTGTTGCAGTGATACTAGACCCTCGATACAAGCTCACATATGTCAAAGTTGCTTTTGAAACAATTTTCCCTGATCTGACAAAGCGTGAAGCAAAGTTGAAGCAGATTATGGATGTCTTGTATCGATTGCAGGATCAGTATGCAAGTAATTTTAATCTTTCTAACAAGGAAGCCTCTACATCTCAGTCTGAGCCATTATTAGAGCAAATCGATGCCAATGCTTGTAGGGGGAATGTGATAGTTCCAGATGTTGACCTTGGAATGTCGTTATCTGCCATTGATCATACTTTTAAGAAGTTTTTAGCTAATGCCAAGATTGTGACTAAAAGGGTTGAACAACTTTCAGAGGTGGATGAATATCTTCAAGCTGATTTACTTGACTATTTTGAATCAAAATTTGACCTTCTGGCATGGTGGAAAGTGCATTCTTCTAAGTATAAAGTTCTAAGTCTGATCGCCCGCGATTTATTGGCTGCTCCAGTCTCTACAGTGTCTTCTGAATCAGCTTTTAGTACTGGAGGTCGAGTCATCGATGCTTTTAGGAGCTCTTTATCCTCAAGCATGGCCGAGGGACTCATATGTGCTCAAAATTGGCTACGAATGACTCCCCCTAAATTGCAGGAGTTTGATGTTGATAATTTTGAGCAGTCAACAAGTCTTGTTGCAGGTAATTTCAATAGTATTTTAAACTTTTATTGTTCCATTTTTTTAATTGTAGACTAATATACTTTTTAAAATTTGTTTTGTAGAGATAGAGGCAGCTCCGTCTACTACCATCACAAGTGAATCTGATGAAGATGATGCATGATCATAGTTCAATTAAGAATAATTATATTTTGTGTGCATTGTGGACTGTGTGGTTACAAATTTGTATTTATGATTATGTTTTCTTTTAAGATTTTATGATGAACAATTATATCATTTGTGCACTGTTGTTTTATTCTGATTGTTATTAGAACTTTAATTAGTTTAAATAGGAAAAATTTTCACTTTTCGTAAACGGGCTGCCCATGCCCATTTGAGCCCAAACGGGCTCAGCCCAACCCGTTTATTACGGGCTTAAACGGGCTGAGGTACGGGCATGGGCTAACCCGTGCCCATTTAACCTTTCACAGGCGGGCTACGGGCTGACCATCGGGCCAGCCCAGCCCGCCCGTTGCACACCCCTAATACTAACCCTATATTTAAATAGAAAGAAAATTATAGATTAATGAATGCCAAGAGAGAGGACTTTTAAAAATAATAATTTTTTTTATTATTTTAAAAAAATTGCTATCATAATACTCATTCCCCTCGAGTATAAAAGTAAAGAAGGACAACGTAATGATATCGATGTCCTATCCAAGTTACACGTTTTATATATTCTTTTGCCAACTGTCCAGGATCGTTTATGGATTTTATTCTATATTTTTAACGTTATATTGATAAAATTTATTTTGATGTCAACACTCCGATAATTCGATTAAATAAAGTGTAAAAAAAAGAAGAAGCTATATCATTGCATTGATATTAATAAAAAAATTATTCATAGAAACAAATCGAACAATCAATATATGTTATAAAAATATAATTTACAATATTGTTTTTAATCTGTTCATATTATTTTTATTGTCAAGCCTTTGTCTCATTATTAATTTTAAAAAAATTAAACTATAGAAAACTGTTATGAATTTTAGATCACATATAAATAACCCCTAATTTTTTATCAATGTATGGATAATCTTCTAAATTTCAATCTTTAAGGGTTAATGCGTAAATATAAGAATTTGTGTCTGTGATAAACTTTTAAAGAGTATGGAAAGTAAGGAAATACTCATATACTACTCTTTTAAAGTATCACCATTTACACTCTCACAAAGTAAAATGCACCGTTTTGGATCAATTGACATAGAAATCAGTAATTAAAAATATCTCTACATTCTGAGTGACAACACGTGGAGGCCTATCGATGGGCAGAATATAGCTTGCCACCCAATAAATAGATCTGTGCAATTTTTAGAAGCAAAATTACTGCAATTAAATAAAAAAAGTGAGAGTGGATTATAGGAATTTTATATTTATAAGACACAGTGATAATGATTCCAATTGGATGTCTGATTTCTTCCAGGGATTTAAAAGGGAGGAAAGGAAAAAAAATTAAAAAGGAATTTATAGAAATTAGAGAAATGAGATTAAAATTTTTTAATTATTTTTTTTCTTTTTTATTATATATCTTTTTCTATTAAAATTTTACAACTCTATTTTTTTATTTTTTTAAATTTAACTTATAAAATTTTTTTCTTCCCTCCTTTCTAAATCCTTAAGAACAAGGGGTAACATGTAACAGTCTTTTATAAAAATAGGACTAGAAATAGAATTGGGAGTAAAAATAAAATTAAACTAAAAATAAATTTTAAAATTTTATTTAATATAATAAAAATAAATATGAAATTAATATATATTTTTTTATGACTTGGAGTAAAATTATCTATTTTTTTAAAAAAATTTAAAAAAAGATAAAGTTATTAAAAAATTTATAACTTAGGATAAAATAATTTTAAATATTTTATTTATATTTTTATCATACTATTTTTTAATTTTTTTATAAAACTAAAATAGGTAAAAATATTAAAATAAAAATAAAAATAATTTCTATTATACTAAATAAAAAAAATAAAAATTTTTACTTCTATTTTTATACCTTACTTTAACCTACCAAACATACCACGTAAGTTTAATTAAAAATCGCTTCCCCCATGTCATTTTCTCACCAAACGCAGGGGGGCGAGCATATCAAAGAGCCCATATTCGACTTTGTAATTGTTTTTTTTTCCTGATGCACTTCGACTTTGGGTGTGTTTGGATTAGCTTTTGAAGAATAAATTCTGAGAAGAATAGATTCTGGAGAATAGATTTTGGGTAAAATAAATTTTGGGAAGAATAGATTTTAGGAATAAAGATGTTTGGATGATTAGTAGTAGAATCACTTTTTATATTGGTAAATTACTAAAAAGGGTATGATATGATTAAAAGTAAAAGAGATGAAAGATGATAGAGAAGAAAGAGGAGAGAGAAGAGAGTGGAGAGAGGAGAGAGGAGAGAGAAAAAGAGAGATAAGAGATGAGAGAGGAAAGAAAAAAAGAGAGATAAGAGATGAGAGAGGAGAGATAATAAAGAAAAGAGAGGAGAGAGGAGAGAGGGTGTAAGAAAAAGTAAGGGTATAATAGTAATTGGATAATCCAAAACCTAGGTTTCAAAGAAAAAGCTATTTTCAGTAGCTTATTCAAAACCTAAATTTCAAACTGAAGTTTTATCTAAAATTAATTCTCAACAAAAATTATTGTTTGTTTGTGTAAAAAAATTTTAAAATAAAATTTTACCATAGAATCCATTCTCAGACCAAACAGGCACTTTGTAATTATAAGTGGGAGGAAAGCGGCGCTGAGGGCTTTTTAAGTTTTTTAATTTAATCTTAACTTTTCAATTTTACAAATGTTAAAAAAGGTTAGAAATCAGTTTTTTGAAGTTGATGAAAACGACCCTGAAAGTCAAAAGTGAAAAATAGGTGTCAAAAGTTAAAAATGAAACCACCGCCATGACGCGGCCACCAACTACATTTATTTTTTCCGGGACCCCAAAATTTTTTTAACCTTACTTTAATTAGTTCATTATTTAAAAATTCAAATGACAATTTATAAATAAAAAATAAATATAACATATATTATTTTTTTAAATTTAATTACTAAAACATATTATTCATTTAATTTTTTTAAAGAAAAATATTTTTGCCAACAAGAAAAACTAATTTCAAAAGTAAAAAATCAAACATCAACTAATTCAAAAGCACGCGCTAATCATATTCATCTGAGTTAGTATTGATAAGTAAATTTTTTTGATTAAGTAAAAAGATGACTATTGAATTTTAGAAAATTTTAAAATTATTTTTATTTATACAAATTGTTAATTGAGGAGTAGAACACTAAAAATAAATAGTAATAATACAAAAAAATTAGAGAGTGCTTTCGGGCCGGCGCAGCGATTGTGGAAGCATTTTGCCCGCCCAAAAACTATTTATTTTTCAAAATAAAAAAACTGGTCCTTTGTCTTTGATGATGAGTAATTAATTCAAGGCCAGAAAATGATGAGTAATTATTTAGTCTGAACTCTGAAATCGCACTCAACTATCAATTTTCAAAGAGGAAGGACAGCAGACTTTCATAGCATTTCTCGTCCCTTGCGTCTCACAAGAGTCCAGGTTTTAAGCTTCTCTTATCTAATTGTCACCCATTTCTGTAATAAGATTCTGCTGGTGAGCTACTCAACTTCTCCAATCCCATCTCCCTGCTTTACTTTGTTCGAGCGGTCTTTCTTACCTGATTATTCTTTGGAAAAATTGCTCCGCTATATTTTCCGTTCTATCATGCCTCCAGCTTTAGAATATTCCTGATTGGCTGATATATTTCCTTTCTATGGGCTAATTATGTTTTCCATGATTCTTCTGTTTTTTTTTTTGCCATCGTTTTCCATGATTCTTCTTAATCACATATATAAATATTAGAGCAGCCTTTCGAAACGCAAGTTTCAATATTTTTTTCGGGGATTGATTCATCGATATGTAATGTTTTGCCCTTTCGATCCTTTGTGTTAACTCTACGGTTAACTTCTACTGCTCTATTTTTCGTGTTCTTTTGGATTTTTGCTATATAATTTTCCCGCCAATTAAATCTAGATTGGTTCAAGACACTGGAACTGGGATTTTGCTACTTTTGGCTTGTAAATTGCAATTTATTTATTTGTTTTTAAGATTGTAAGTGCGATGTGTTTGTCGGTCAAGCTAATAGCTGAACTTATGGTATTTCAACTCCTCCACCTTTTACTGTATGCTGTCACGATCTCTTTTTGACGAGTGAAAGATATTAAGGGAAGTTTCGGTATTGCTTTAAAATCAATTCAGACGATCCAAGTCCTGCTTACTTTGTTTTCTAGATCTTATATCTATTTGTTTACTGGGATCTCCTTCTCTTTTATGATTTTTCAGTATTTTGCTAAAAATGGCGCAAGAGACGACAACCATCGCAAAAGATGTCACTGAAGTAAGTCATAATCAGCTATATATATATATCCCCTTTTCTTTTCCCTGTCCACGTGCTGAATTATTATAGCTTTCAGTAATTGTAAACTCATTTTTGATATGTACAGTTGGTTGGAAAAACTCCTTTGGTATATCTCAACCATATCGTAGATGGTTGTGTTGCCCGAATTGCTGCAAAGCTGGAGATGATGGAACCCTGCTCCAGTGTCAAAGACAGGTATATGGGTCTCTTTAATGATCTATTTGGAAGAAAACTAGTAAAAATGCCATCTTACAAATTTTCCATTAATTCCTACTTAAAGGCTTATGTTCATGCCCATCTTAATATGCTCAAGTTGATAGTTTGTTTGGAAAATCTATTCACTTGATATCATGCAGTCTACAACTTTGAAATAGATGTTGCAGTATGGTAGGCCAAGGCTCTAATCTAATTCATGCAATAAAAGGTTTCTTGAAAGTTTCTGTTATTAGGATACATTTCTTTCCTTTGCTGCAGGATAGGATATAGCATGATTGCAGATGCTGAGGAGAAGGGACTCATTACACCGGGTGAAGTTAGTTTTTGTTCTAGTTCTTGTCCTTATCTGGAATTCATGTTGTACATCTTGTTATGCCATACATCATATGTTTTGAAGCTTCCTTCCTACTTTCTCACCAATGAAACTGTTCTTCTTGTATAAATATTGTTCTTGCTGACATTTATATTATATTTCTTTTGAATTTTAAAAGTGAATGCAATTTACTGATCAACTTAAAAATAAATCTGCTGGAAGTCTCTCTCTTCAACCTCAAATTAAACCAAACAACAGGATCCATTGCTGATTCTAGATTCATAAAATGGAATTGATTTTACTGACAAGTTTGTTACTTGTGACAATTGCATGGAAATTTTGTATATCTAGTCAATAAAGTGAAGAACATTAGTGATAACTTCACGGAATTTAATGTCGACATTTAATGTTGCCTGTGTTGTAGAGTGTCCTGATTGAGCCTACCAGCGGTAACACTGGCATAGGTTTGGCATTCATGGCTGCAGCTAAGGGTTATAAACTTATTATAACCATGCCTTCTTCAATGAGTCTAGAAAGAAGAACAATTCTACTAGCTTTTGGAGCTGAGTTAGTTCTCACAGATCCAGCCAAGGGTATGAAAGGAGCTGTTCAGAAGGCAGAAGAAATACTGGCAAAGACTCCTAATGCTTATATGCTTCAGCAGTTTGAAAATCCTGCCAACCCAAAGGTATTAACTTTGTCATGTGCATTTTTTGGGGAATGAATTGATCCAAAAAAATAATACAGTTATGCGCACGCACACACTCTTTCTTAGATCCATTATGAGACTACTGGACCAGAGGTCTGGAAGGGCACTGGTGGGAAAGTCGATGCTCTTGTTTCTGGGATAGGGACAGGAGGGACAGTGACAGGTGCTGGGAGATATTTGAAAGAGAAGAATCCTGATGTCAAGGTGGGAATTCAATTTTCTGATTTGTGTTTTTTTGCTATATGAATATCTAGATGTGTTTTCTTTTTGTTAGCTTTTCCTTATTACTTTTTTTTTTTTATGTTAATTAGCTATATGGTGTTGAACCAGCTGAAAGTCCAGTGCTGACTGGGGGAAAACCTGGTGAGTCCTGATTTTCTCATTATACTCTCTAATCATTTCATTCATGTAGATGCTTTGACAATTGCTTGTTGAGTCCAATAATGTGATCTGTATGATGTGGAAAGTGGAATATGTGAATCTCTTCTTGACTAGTAAACTTGGTTTCATATAGTGCTACAAAAATCTTATTTCCTCTTGAATTTAAGCTTAATTACTTAAATATAATTCATGCTATTCAATTTAAACCTCTATTTGTACTATATAGAAGTTGTCTGCCTGGCTGAGAACTCATTGCTCTGAGACCTTAGAGCTTGGTAGGTGTTCTTTTATATGTCTCTGGGATTTCTGCTACCTTTGGGTTTCAGAGACTTTAGTTGCATCCCCCAAGCTGGGGGCACCAAAATAGCCTGTTGGTTGAACTTCTAGGTGTTCTTTTATCCATCACTGGGATTTCTGCTGTCCCCAGGTTTCAAAGACTTTTGTTGCATCCCCCCAGCCAAAAATGATCGTGTCAATCGAATGTAATTTAGTGACTATTTCTAATATGTTTGCTAATGTTCCTGGTTTCATTCTCATAACTGAATGTGTTTGGAGGTCATAATGACACTTCAATCTCTTCCTTCTCCTCTATGCCCCTCTGCATCCTCCTGACAAAGTGTAAAATAGTTGTATTTGTTGCAGCATAGTTTACCTTCTATTTTTCTACGTAAGTTATTATGGCTGCCTTGATATTTACGGCATACCTACCCACAATTGTGCATACCGTTCATTCTTCTGATTACTGTATGGCTGCTGATGTGTAAGGCCCACATAAGATCCAAGGACTTGGTGCTGGCTTCATCCCTGGTGTTTTGGACGTTGGTTTGCTGGACGAAGTTATGCAAGTGAGACATTAAACATTTGATCCGTTTTATTAGTTTTAAATTAATTTTTATTCTATTATCTCCCCCACTCAATCCCTACTTCATGAAAAAAAATAATTAATTAAAGATTTGATTTCATTAAAAAAAAGAAAGATCTGTACTTCCTTCTTCATCCTGGGGAGTTGGGAAGAAGGTAAAATAATTTGAATTTATATGCAGGAATATTGCTAAACAGGAGCTTAGATAAGTTGTCTTGGCTCTGGATGTGTCAGTTTGCCTCTTTAACCATTTTCCAAAAAAAAAAAGAGGAATAATGCCTTTTTCTTGTGGTTATCTTTCTCTTTATGAGTTTCTTACCCATTTCTTAAGTGCAAATCCACGTTTCATATGCTGATCACTTAATTTTGTCTGCCTTTGTAGATATCAAGTGAAGAAGCTATTGAAACTGCTAAACTTCTTGCATTAAAAGAAGGCTTATTGGTAAGTTCTTTGGAAAGATACATCTCAAATATGATTTTCAGGTGTCCTTCCATTCTGTGTGTTCTGAAGTAGATAAAGAAAAATTGATTTTTTGTAGGTGGGTATATCATCAGGCGCCGCGGCCGCCGCCGCCTTGAAGATTGCCAAGAGGCCAGAAAATGCTGGAAAACTCATTGTTGTAAGTTTGTGGTTGGCTTATATGATATCAGATGCTCCTCTGTGATTGCTGTTATAAGAAATGCTTTAGTTGCAATATCGATATGCTTATGTGGCACAGCAAGACCTCTATGATGAGCTTCTGGCATTAGCTAATTAAGATGCCATTTGCTTGTTATGATGTTATCAACCCAGTTGATGGCTTTGGTTAGAGCTTTATTGCTTGATAACTGCAAGGTGTAGATTGAGAAGTATTCATTTTCTATGCGCTTTTGATATTAATGATCTTACTGATTCTGGTTATGCAGCCTATGTTCCTGCTGTCATTGTTTTTCATTTATTGGAATAGAATTTTTCATTTACACTTTTTGAATGATAGATGTATGCAGCCACTGGATCTTTAAATAAAGTGCTATTTTTTTTAATCAGATTCTCTAGTAGCTGTTCTGTAGTTGGCATTGGAAAAAAAAATCCATCTGTTAGTTTTCCAGATTTTTTGCCATATTGCAGCTTAATTTACTGATTGAAAACCTGTCCAGGCGGTGTTCCCAAGTTTTGGAGAGCGTTATCTCTCATCTGTGCTCTTTGAGTCTGTGAAGCGGGAAGCAGAGAACATGGCTGTTGAGCGCTGAGCTCAAGAAAAAGGTTTTATGATTCTTGCTGCTTGGATATGAGGAGGCCTACTGTTGGTTTACAAGTTATAAATGTCGCCCTTTAATTTTTTGTTTCTTGATGCTGGGATTTGTAGGGTCAACTCTTGTTTGTCTTCGGCTGGGATGCTGTTGCGTGTAAATTTGCTACTGTTCAATAAATACCAACAGCATGTAGCTATGATAATCAAACTCGCGCATATGGCTATATTTTATCATTGTTATGTTTCCAAGAAACTAGTTTTCTTTGCCTATCACGTCCTAGTTTATTTAAGGGCCGCAAGCTCCTTGGTCAATTATTAAGTTAGGATAGAATTAAGTTAGGATAGAAGAGTTTTTGATAAAAATAAAAATAAAAATAAAAATATTTTAAAAATTTGTTTAATAAGATAAAAATAAGTATGAAATTAATATATATATTTTTTATAATTTTAGATAAAATAGTCTAAAATATTTTTTTTATAATTTAAGAAGGGTTAAAATTATTTAACAATTTTATAATTAGGATAAAATTATTAAAAATTTTATTTTTATTTTTATTATTTAAATTCTTAATTTTTATAATATAATTAAAATGACTTAAAATATTTAAAATAGAAATAATTTTAATATATATTAAAATGACTTAAAATATTTAAAATAGAAATAATTTTAATATATATTAAAATGACTTACCTACTATACATGCCATAATTGCAAGGGGTTTAAGAATTTTTTTTGTTGTCCACCCAGTTTACCGGAGTTTTGTCCCGATTATATCCGGATCTGACCCGTGTCACGTACCTGGCTATGGTGGGTGAGGCTCTCAACAGGAATTTTCTGTGTACGCTAAGGCTCGAACTCGAGATCTCGCTTAAACGATACCGAGCCGCATACCACTCGGACTAACCCCTATTAGTGGTTTAAGAATTGATTCTAGGTCATCTTTAGATTTGGAAGCTTTCAATAGTAATGGGGTGGCCTTGTTGCCGATTGATGGTCCATGACAAATTGATGCCTAAGCACAAATTTTTAATTTAAAAAGACCCCAAAGCAGCGTGATTGAAATTATTGGGTTGGATACATTTAGCTTAGAATTATTTAAACTTTTTTGTGAAAAATATTAAAAGTGTTTGATCAACAGAAACAGATTAACATTGAATGAATTATAAAGGGGAAATGATTATGGTCTTTTTAAGAGGGAAAAAGTCGCAGAAACATATCAACACAGCCATGGTCTCACATATCATTCATTTTTGTCCATGCTTAGGGATGTTTGGATTAATTAATTCTAACTTACTTTAGTTTTGTTTCATACATTACAAAGCTAATCCAGTCATTTTTGTCCATGAACTCCCTTGTATTTAATAGGGATGAGCAAAGCTAAATCGAAACTGAATTAAATTTGGTTTATTAAGTTTTATAATTCACGTTTTCGTGAGTTTCGGAGTTCGAAACGTCCCTTTTGTCGTTTTCTATGTAATGGTCGCCATTGTGAAAGCCCCCTTCCGCCGTCCTTTCTCTGCTAGTCTCTCCCTATTTTCTCTTCTTCGATTTTGCCGCTGCTTCTTCCATTCTCATTGCGACACTCCCATTGGATAAGTTCAGCTGACGTGACCATCGGCCATTGGGCAAGAGCAATTCTGACATCGCTGTCGATGTAATCTAACCAATGGCCGAAAAGAAAAAAAGAAAAGAAAAGAAATCCAGATCAATTCTCCCGTGACGCTCGGTACCTCTCGTCACTCGCTCCCGGCCGGTCTCCTAGTGGACAGAATGTCTTTAGTTAGTTACCATAACTTTTGGGTTTTCATCTTTTTCTTTTGAGTTCGAAAGTTTCAATATTTCTTGTTTTTGAGCTGCTTGCTAGTTCTAACGGTTCTGTCTTCGTTTATAACGTCCACGAGGATTCAAACAACGGAACTTTTGTTTTCTGATAGTTGAGAACAATTTAACCTTCTTACAAAAGTAATCAAGCTTTCTGCTCAAATATTTTCTTATCTCTTCACTTTGTCTCACTGTGCAGGCATTTCTGGGTAGGAGACACGGAGCCACAAAGTGTGCAATCAAGAAAGATGTCACGGAAGTAATATTTCTTCATTATTGTCCTGATATATAGGTTTGCTCTTGTCCTGTCTTTCACTTATATTATTTACTTTTCTCCTTTTGCAGTTTTTGTTTTGTCACCACCCGGTTCATCGAAATTTTGTCTCGACTACATTCGGATTCGACCCGTGTCGCGCATCTGGCTATAGTGGGTGAGTCTCCTAACAGGAATTTTCTACATACGCCAAGGGTTGAACTTGAGATCTCACTTAAGCGATACCGAGCCGCTTACTACTCAGACCAACCCGTGTTGGTTCTCCTTTTGCAGTTGATAGGTAACACCCCAACGGTTTATTTGCATAACATCGAGGATGGGTGCGTGGCTTCGTATTGCTGCTAGAGTAGTCCATGGAGCCCTACTCCAGTATTAATTAAAGATAGATACAGTACAGATGTCCTTTCTTTGACTATACAACGTGGCGTTAAAACCTAACTCTGGTTAGTCAGTCTGTTAGACCGGTCAATCAATCTCCTGGCGGGTCCTGTAAAAAATTCATCTAGAGGATGTTTACTGACTGCTTTGTCACTTCCGTGTGTCAAAGGCCAGCATCTAATCCAACGAACTGCCGAATTCATGCCGAATGTAGTGGAATTTGATCTGCTTATGAAGTTGTTCAGGTAGCTTTCAAAAATTAGTATATGAAATTCAATTGATCTGATCCATTGAATGTGCGTTGTGTATTAATTGACGGTCACATACGTGAAGCCCATGCTATGTATTACGTACGTACGTGAGTGCATGCATATATGTATGTTTTATACGAGTGTATGTTGTCTCCAAGCATGTCAATATTACATAAAATTGTACGTAGCTAACGTGTGGTTTCATATATATATCACGTGGAGTTTAAAAAGTGAGTTGGCTAATCATGGCTCATTAAAAATGCGGCTCTTTGGAGTTTAGAGTTTTTATATTGTATATAAATATGTATCGATCGTGGTTCTTTAAATTGCAGGTATCAAGTGAGGAAGCCATAGAAACTGCTGAGAAGCTTGCTTTTAAAGAAGGTTTACTGGTATATATGATACCAAATTAAACTGCTAATTATAATATATTGGTTTCCTTTTTATGGAAATTATGCAGAATGTTTTGTGTTCCAATATCGCTTATGCCTATTTGAGTATAAACGATATTTCAGTATATAGGCCTGTCTCGTTGCGGGGGTCCATTATTTATTTATTTATTTTCTGATATGAAGCTGCAATAAAGTTAGGTTATCTTTTAGGGTAAGCAATGAAGTTAGGGTATCATTGCTAACTTCACTATTGTCTGTTAGAAGGTTCGTTAGTTGCTAGACTTTGCAGGATCAGCGAATTCCAAATAGTTCCTGGAGATTGATTTTCAGTTTGCCACGTAACTAAAGCACAAGAAGAAACCCAAATAATAAGGAACACACACGTTTATATATATGTGTGTACATTTAGAAAAGAGGAGTTTAACTAATTATGAATTTGGTTAAGCCTGGCTGCAGCGGTGACGGACACAGACACGCCGGCGGGATGAATGACAAGGTTAGGGTTATTTCTCATCTCTGCACCGGTTACCCCTTCCGCATCTTTCCTCGTCGCCACTTTGTCTGACGGTAGCTTTGAAGTCGCATCCTGCAATCAATCAATTTATCAAATTAAACGTAATGAATTTGCCCGTGCACGCAAGGACAGAATCATTGAAAAGGAAGAAATAATCATTTACTGTGAGAATATCAGCGAGTGTGGTCTTTTCGGCGTTGTTTGTTAGGCGGGCATTGAGGGTAGCCGCAGACTGAGCGGCAGCGGCAACACCGCCGGGCACAATGTTGGTACGGCCTGTGGCCCTCACTTCGGCTGCCTGAATTGCGGCGGCGTCACTCCACTCCACAGGCTTGTTGCCGGCGGTGACAGCAGAAGCTTCCAGTGCTTCTCCGATGGTAATTCCCCCGCAGCCTCCAAGCCCAACTCGAGCTTCTTGTTGCGTCTCAGAAGGTGGCGTCACCGGCTGCATCGTTACCTTTTTATTGTAGTGCTCTACTACCTGTTCCTTTTCGCCACGTCAAATATCCAGATAGTCAAAATTACTACCCCTGTTTTATACTAATAATTATAACGTCCACAAATTTCCAATTTAACGTATATAAATTTTGTGTCTATTTTAAAAATTGATGGTAATTTTTAAAACTTTCACTTGTATTCATATAATCTTTTTATTAAATAATTTTTCTTGCATGCAATGATGCACTAGAGATATAATTTAAATTTTTTCTTGAACAACTATAATCTTTTTGACATTGGAAATGATTTCACTGAACCGAAATTCTCTGTTTTGATGTTTGTTTTGCGCAAATATATGATTATATATATGCGTTGGTAAATTTGCTCGTATTGATTTTCATCAAACAGTTAGAAAAGGGTAAGTACCTCAACCAATTTATGGATTTTCCCTGCGTTTCCTTCTAGTTTTTGGACAACCTGATGAAGGAAGTGATACTCGGTAATTAAGAAAAAGGCAAATGCATTTGAAAGAAGACGGAAGAAATTGAGAGTGCCAAAGAGGGACGAAACCTGTCCGCCGAAAGACTCCACGATGACGCGCTTCCCTTCAAGATCAGTCTCGGTTACACTAACGCCATGATCGGCGACAGAAGTGGTGATATCTTTGTGTCCGACATGGCCCGCCCTCTCGTTCTTCATGGCTGCCGACTGCATGACGGCGGCGGCGCCACCCCTGAGAGTCTTACCCAACATGGCATTCTCCGCCGACTGCATCATGGCCGCATCTTTTGGCGTCACCGGCATGGCTGCCAGCTCCCCTTGTACGTCAAACAAATCCCCATACTTGATGGGTGCCAGCTGCAGTGGCCTCCGCGGTTGCTCTTGACTCATGTCTCGATATTAATTGATCGTATCAACTAATTGGATGTTCCTCTCCTTCTTTACCTTTTGTTTTTAAGAAGAGTGCAGCTATAAAGATATGATAATTACTATACATATGCAGCGGTAGAAAATTGATAGAGATAAACACGGTGGAATGTAAGAACTCAGAAATAATTGACCTCCAATATAACGTGTTTTATCGCTCAGCCGTTGTTTTCTTTTCATGTCTAGAGCGAGGGAACAAGGACCAGTCACTGATCCTTTTTTAAAAATAACTATAGACATGTCAAGTTTTTAATTAAGCACACCAATGGCCATGTGTTTATAGATTAGATAAGGAAAAATAAATGAATAAAAGATTCCATGAAGGCATTACGCCAGACTACAAACATCCTAGCTTTTCTGCGGCGTAGATATATATTGCGCATCTATATACGTGTTTGCTTGTCTCGGAAAGAAAAAGAAAAAGAAAAAGTAATTAACGTTTTAGTTTCAAACATAGTTTTAAATATGAGATTCTTAATTTGATCAATCGATATTTATAGATATAGACGAATTGTTGTATATTTCTTTATGATCTATATAAATCTCACATATATTCTCATGTAAGTAGTATGGGCTTTATTTTTTTTTACATTTTTTTATTTCTGCCTATTCGAACTTGCCATTTGTGGTTTAGTTAGCCAGCAATATTAAAATAATTAACCATAAGTTAGAAATATTTTACTTTAAACTAAAGTATTAACCTGATCATAATTAAAATAATACAATTCCCATGAACAATATAAAATAAAATGAACTCTGGGTCGGAAGATGGCCGAGATTCCCTGCAAATGTACAGAACGTGATTCTTAAACTAGCAATATAATCGAAGATATGGCAATTTCTCATGTCTCTTGATCTTAGACTCTGCACTCTTGATTGGTGCCGGTTTAGCTGCTAAATCCCTCATCCATCTCAAAGACACCCTCATTCCTACAACCACCATTAATCTTCCTTATACCAACTCTCTCATTGCTAAATTCACCTACATTCCTCCTACGCTTCTCCTTCTCTCTTTCTGCTACGACGACCACCAGAACATGAATCCTATGTATACGGCGTTCCTAATCCTCTTCGTGATAACTTCGTCACCGAATTTTCAAGCACAGGTCAAATCTCAGTTCGTGCCCCCTAGATAACTTCAGCAACGAAGGAGCATGGCAGTTCTTGCAGGCAAGCATTGGCATATCAGCGACGCACATGCAACTTAGAAACGACAAAGTTATCATGTTTGACCGTACAGATTTTGGCCCCTCCAACATCTCCCTTCCCGACGGTCGTTGCAGGACGGGTCCCTCCGACACTGCTCTCACTCTTGGTTGCACTGCTCACTCTGTCCTTTACGACATTCCCACCAATACCTTCCAACCGTTAAGGGTCCAGACAGACACTTGGTCTTCCTCTGGTTCTGTTCTCCCTAACGGCACCCTTGTCCAGATCGGTGGCTACAACCCTGGTCAGCTTCGCATTTGCATGTTTACCTCCTGCAACGGCCAGACCTGTGATTGGGTCGAATTCCCAGATTACTTGTTGGTATGCAACTAATCAAATACTACCTGATGGTCGAATCATGTGGTTGGGGGAAGAAGACAGTTCAACTACGAATTCTATCCTAGAAACAACCCCACCCAATATTCTTCCTCATCAACGGCGGATCATTTCTCTCTCCCTTTCCTCCAACAGACTACTGATCCGAACGAAAATAACTTGTACCCTTTCTTGCACCTTTTACCCGACGGAAACGTTTTTATTTTTGCCAATATTCGTTCCATATTGTTTGACTATGACCGAAACCTCGTCCTCAAAGAATTTCCTCGCATCCCAGGTGAGGATCCTCGAAACTATCGAAGCACGGGTTAGTCGGTGCTTCTCCCTATAAACGATAATAAACCAAGTGTTGAAGCGGAAGTCATGATTTGTGGCGGCGTACCACGAACTTCATTCAATAAAGCCCGTCAGGGGGCCTTCATACAAGCTCTCGCCACATGTGGACGCCTCAAAGTCACTGAACCGAACTCGAATTGGGTGATGGAGACCATGCCAATGCCCCGAGTACTGGGCTACACGTTACTCCTCCCAACCGGGGACGTCATTATCATCAACGGAGCAGGGCTAGGCACCGCCGGGTGGGAACACGGCCGTGGGGCTGTACTTTCTCTGGTCATATATCGGCCTTCTGAGGAGGACTAGCGGTTGCGGTTCAGTGTAATGTCAACTATTTCGAGGCCTAGAGAAAAAAAATATTATATAAATATCATTTTATGCCATTTGACTTCTCTTTGCTAGGCAAAATATCAAGTTTAGAGTTGGTGCATTTAAAAACGTCGCTGTATGTTTTTTGTCCGGTGAGGCTTGCTTGCAAAGCCTAATCTAACTCACTCCATTTTTTTTTTAGAAGCAAAATGTTGCTATTCAATAGCAAGTAAAAATTTGGCTAATCTTCGAATATAAACCCTGGCTAAAATGGGAATTAAAGTTAAAAAATCGGATATAAATAAACAGCGCGTGTGACGTGTACACGGGCATCCACGTAATCATAAATGGACCGCGAGTTGTCGTGGCAAAGTGTAGTTGGTGGGTTTATTTTGCGCGGGGTCTATATCATTTCCGTAATTTCGAGGAGAAGTATGACCCTTTTGATTAGACGCCCTCACTTGTTCTACCGCGTTAAGTTGTCGGCTTTCCCTCCTTTTAGTTTCCTCTCTAGTCTGGAGTCTTGACCCATCCTTTCCGAGAGGCCGGTATTAAGAAAATTAAGAACGAGTACGGAAGCGGAGAGTTCCAAATGAACTACTAAACTGAAGATACAGTGAGAGAAGTGTCTCATTTGACCGTTGAGTGAGGGAGAGAATTCGTACTCAAAATGAAGAACATTTTCAAGAAGCTTCACAAAGGGAGCAACCACGACCCTAATCGATCCAATGAAACACCGGCTTCCGTCGCATCACCTTCTGCTGCCTCAGATCTACGTACTGCACCCCTTCAAAGCTCTGCCCCCTCTCCGGCCAGTCCCTCTTCATTGTCTCCCTCCACGGCACCGGCTGGTGCTTCTCAACCCCAACCAGCTACGCCCAATCGACAGGACTATTTTTCGTCAGAGGAGGAATATCAGGTTCAGCTTGCCCTAGCCATCAGCGCTTCCAAGTCCGATTTTCGGGATGATCCTGAGAAGGATCAGATCCGAGCGGCAACACTGCTGAGCTTGGGAGGCCGTCGAATTGATTCAGCAAGGAATCATGATGAAGTGGCGAAGGCGCTGTCCCGACAGTACTGGGTAAGTTCGGTTCTGGTCACGAAAATTCAATTTTTGTAACTGAAATGATGACATGAATCAAGAGTTTATGCTGAATGGTTTGTATTGATGTTAATTAGGGTTTTTGAATTCTATAATTGAGTTTCTCATGTAGTAAACTGTGTAATGGAGCTTACATTTCGGGCTTTAGTGAGCGTAAGGCTAGTGATTGGTGTGAAACTGCGGATTACGGATTGTATCTTGGCCATTTGGTGCATCCAGAAAACTGAATGATCTGTTGAGACAAGAAATAAATAAAGCTGACAGAACTATGAAAAGTCAGAAACTTAATTTAGCTTTTTATTCGAGTCTTTAAAATTCTGAAATTGGAGTGTCACTCAACAAGCTAACGTTGTTGTGTAAGTGAGCTTAGAATTGAATTCTTCATGTTGTACTGTTGATTGAACTAGTTAAAATGTGTAATTGGTGAACCTTGAACTCTTGCTACTTTTTTCTGTCGCCATCGCCCCCTCTCCATATTTTTCTGATTCGGGTTGTCATGCATCTTTCTCTTGACCAGGAATACAATGTGCTTGACTATGAGGAGAAAGTAGTTGATGGTTTTTATGATGTATATGGTCTTTCTACTGATTCATCAATGCAAGGAAAGATGCCCTCTCTGGAAGACCTTGAAGCAAATGCGGAAAATTCAAGTTTTGAAGTTGTCATAGTGAATCAAGCAATTGATCCTGCCCTGGAGGAGTTGGTGCAAATTGCACAATGTGTAGCATTAGATTGTCCTGTCACTGATGTTGGTATTTTGGTGCAAAGACTGGCTGAACTTGTTACAGGGCATATGGGTGGCCCTGTAAAGGATGCTAATATTATATTAGCAAGATGGACAGAACGAAGTACAGAGCTACGGACGTCTCTTCAGACAAGTATATTGCCTATAGGGTCCATAAATGTTGGCCTATCCAGGCATCGAGCTCTGCTTTTCAAGGTCAGCATTTGGGCTCTTTGTGATTGAATTCTCTTGAGCCATAATTTGATATTTGATGATATACTATTCTATAGTCTAGTTATCATTATTGCAAACCCGTGGTATGTCCATATTATTGAAATTTATTGAAGATGATTTCTGATTGCTTTTCAATTTACTTTAAACAGTTTGTAAAAGAAATCAATAATGAAATTGATTAAAATCCAAAACAAATAAAATTATGTTATTCATCTGATATAGAATCACATTGAGTAAAGTTTACCCTGCTAGGCCACTTTGAGAAAGTTCTACCAAATAAAGTTTGCTTGAATAATCAGAGTATAGGTCAGGTGGGCCCGTTATTATTTCTGGTAAAACTATTTTTGTTATAGCACATGGAAAATAAATATTTTAAATTATTTAGTGTTCTTGGGTCATAGACGATTATATTAAGGTTCTCTATTAATGCTACCAAGATCTTCAGACATTCGTGTAGTCCTTTGAACATCCCACCTTTTGACTTGTTGGCTGCATGATGCAACTTGTTTTTGTGCATGTAGGTATTGTCTGACAACATCAAGATGCCTTGTAGACTGGTAAAAGGTAGTCATTACACTGGTGTTGAGGATGATGCTGTCAACATTATAAAGTTGGAGGATGAAAGGTTATAGTGTTTGTTATTCTTTGATTTGTAAATCTATTTCCTGTTCTTGTTTTTCGTGCACATGAACAAGTGTATGCGCAGTTATTTCATGGTGTGGTATTTTGGCAGTTGTTCTCGTTCAACATGGCATTAATATATCCTTTTCTGCTTTCAGGGAGTTTTTGGTTGATCTTATGGCTGCTCCTGGTACACTTATTCCAACTGATATTTTTAATTCTAAAGACCCTTCATTTAAGCCATACAATCCCAAGAATTTTCCAACTCTACAATCCACGAATGACAGTAGATTTTCTTACTCAAGGGCTATGCCATCTGATGGTGAAGGCAGTAGTCAAAGTTCTGCGATCAGAAATGATTCATTATCATCAAATGTAAGACCATATTTTGGGAAGTCTGATTATATGTCTTCAAACTTGAGTTCGAGTGGAGAAACTAGTGTTGGTCCTTCCAAGGTTCCTGGTAAAGCAACTTCTAGCCAACTGGACAATTTTCTTCCATCGGCCAGTAGTTCTCTTTACAAAGGAACTCGTGGGATGAATGCTATTGGTGATGGGACTAGACTGAATGTCAATGTTGTACCATATGGCCAGAATGGTCCAGATGACTCTAGGAACCTCTTTGCAGATCTTAACCCATTCCTGATAAAAGGAATGGGTAAGACTGGTGTACATAACAAACCTGTGGAAAATAAAGTTCCTGAACTTCATAGTACTAAAGAACACAGTTTTTCTGGTCGACCCCCGGTGCCTTTGATGTGGAAGAACCAGTATGCTTACAATGAAGTTCCCAGGAAACTTAACCGTAATCCCAATGAATATAACCCTTCTTCATTAGCTTCCAATAGTTCTTCTGTATCAGAAAAAAATGATGTCAATAATTCCAATTCATCATACTATGCAAATATTAATAAAGATAAAGATAGGAGCTCGATGCAAATTATTGGTACAGTATCAGCATCTGGTTCTGGCGATCTGAACAAGGTTGAAGATTTCAATGCTGGATGGAGCAAAGGGAATGTGGAAAAATCTCAAAACAACATAGTAGATGTTGTCAAAGAAACGGAAAACAATGAAATTGGATTTCATGACTGGAGAAAAAACACTCACGACAAATTCATGGGGAGCAATTTGAAACTAAAAGAGCCTGAGAGTACTAGTTCGTCAATTGATTCCATCACAAATAGGGTTGACCAAATCTTGGATGATGTAGATGTGGGTGAATGTGAAATTCCTTGGGAGGATCTGGTTCTTGGTGAAAGAATTGGTCTAGGTAATCTGAATAACCTGCTTTTGTTTTCTTGTTGGAATGTTGTTATTCACTGGGAGGTTGATTTGGTGTTGTTTAGTGTAAGAGTAGCTTATAACATTTGCAAATCAACCATTTGTTAACGTATATTTACTTAGTAGGTCACTTGACTTCTTACGTGATCATGTGACTTTCAAAATGATGATTTAGTTCTATTCATGCAAGAATGGTTGTAAGGTTGTGGTGAGCTCCACTAGCTCAAATTCACTTAATTTTCCATATGATATTACTTTGTAAGGATTCAAAGAATTCTTGTGGATCTTTTGTTGTGTTAGTTCAGAGTATCTTTTAATGTTCATGTTTTCTTTTAATAGGTTCATATGGCGAGGTATATCAGGCTGACTGGAATGGCACAGTGAGTATCATAATTGCTTTGTGAACTTGATTGGGAAGAATCTTATTGTATATTGAATTGGGAAACGATTAAGGGACATATAAAATAAGATGGTGGTGTTACTGTCAAATCTCAACCGGCCCTTGGTACCTCAATTGTTGTTTTTGCTTGCTACTATTTTCTTTTTCCTGTTGACGCATGTTTCAAGGACTTTCTTTGTATTTTATTTGCTCTATATTTCCTGCAAAATTAGTAATAGCTGCCATTAGAGTTTTGTTGCCTTTTCATGGGTGTCTCATCAAATGGCACAAGAAAATGGTCCCTGGCAGTAAGGGAGGTGTTTGGATAGTCTTGCTTGACTAGTACATTCTCAGAATTGTCTCATTTTGCTTTATTCAAGACTTTTTCCAAAATGGAATTAATTATATTCTCTTATCTTCTGACTGATGATATGTTAAACTTTCAGGAGGTTGCTGTGAAGAAGTTTTTAGATCAGGATTTTTCAGGTGCTGCCTTGGCTGAATTCAAAAGAGAAGTAAGCATTAAGTTGGCCTTTTCTGCATCCAATCACCATTAACGATGATCTAAATGATAATTTCTTAGAAGAAAAATCTAACATGTCCAGAAGATTTCATCTATAAAAGTAAGGAAAAGTTAAAGTGAACTGCAATGAAGTTCTGATGCCCAAGGATTAATCATCTGATTTTGGTTGATCTGCCAACCGTGGGTTGAAATTTGATGTTCAACTGAAAACAGTGGCTGGGCAAACGAATGGTCAAATGGCCTTTATGTCTAACTGTGGTTGATAAATCATAAGAAGATAGAGAATAGTGTTGTTATTAGTAATTAATTAAGGCCAAAATTCTAATCAATTTTCCATTTGTTTTCTGTAAGGTACGGATAATGCGTAGACTGCGTCATCCTAATGTTGTTCTTTTTATGGGTGCTGTTACTCGACCTCCTAATCTCTCAATCATTACAGAGTTTCTTCCTAGGTAAATCTGTGCGCCACCTTTTCTTTTTTGCATTTCTTGAGTTTATACTGTCATTATTGCATCACAAAATTATGACCCTATTTGTCCAAACAAGACCAAATACAATAGTGACACACACTTCATATCTGTGTTGGTCTCTAAAGTCTAGAAGGTTGTGGGACGAGGTGAGCAATTTTATTTACTCTTTTCACAGATATAGCTCTTTTGTCGTTGATGTTTGCACTTAACAGGGGAAGCTTGTACCGAATTCTTCATCGTCCTAATTGTCAGATTGATGAGAAACCCAGAATTAAAATGGCTCTGGATGTGGTAAGAAATAATTTATTTCACCCTTTTTTGACCAACATTTTCATTGTTCATCTGTCAATTTTTGATTGCTTTGAGTTGCAGGCAAGGGGCATGAATTGCTTACACACCAGCACACCTACAATTGTTCACCGTGATCTGAAGTCACCAAATCTTTTGGTTGATAAGAACTGGAATGTTAAGGTGCATATATTGAAACTTAATGCACTTAATGCATTATCAATGTGCCTTATCAGCTTTTTCATTTATACCTATTTCCGAATTCTTTCTTTACCCATTAAATTAGATATTGTTAATGGTGGACCCTGGGCCAAGAGTGTTTTGTGGGCGCAGTAAGAATCAGAGAGAAGTAGCTTAGGATGAGGTGGCAGAAGGGACATGGGAGAAATTATGTAGCAATAGATAAATTGCTTACAGGGACAAGGCGTTTTACAGGCCTTGTGCCTTTAGTGCGCCTTTTGCCTTTGACAACACTGTATAGCAATATGCATTCTCTTGAGCTTTAACTTTTGGGCGGTGGTCTGAGGGACTAGATGAAAAATTCTCTTTTCAAAGTAGAGTCTCTAGCCTTATTTCTTCATCATTTTCCTACTGCAATCACCACAATCTGCTATATCCTATGTCCATTTCTCTTTTTGGAGGAGGATTTACGCTTCTATACATAAATAATACCATGAATTTACAAACTTTTACAGACTATGTAGGTTGTATCTATGACACTATCTTAGCTATTCGTTCTTTCTTTTGGACCTTTTTTGGGTGGGGAATGATCATCTGCAGTGAGTAGTTGTGGATTTTATTGAGGAATGTACTTTGACAGCCTGCTCTTTTATGTATCTGCAGGTTTGTGATTTTGGGTTATCACGACTAAAGCACAACACATTTTTATCATCCAAGTCAACTGCTGGAACGGTGAGAATTTGAACCAATTCTATGTTATTCTGGATTATCATTTATTTATCCGCAATCTCTATGTTCAACCCTTACTTTTTTTTCTTCAACATGGTAGCCTGAATGGATGGCTCCTGAAGTTCTTCGCAATGAGCCCTCAAATGAGAAGTGAGTTTTCTTCAACTAAACCATTTATGTTCTATTTTTCAGCTCTCGGTAAATGTTTTATAATTGATTTCTATTGATGGTGTGTCCGTTATCAGTTCCCAAATATTATCTGTCACTAACAGGCTGTTTGGTATGCAAAATAGAATGAAATGAAAATAATTTTTTCTTTAAAAAAATGATTTTATACTTGAGAAATGTCTTTAGTGTTTCTGAATTAAAAAATAATAAAAACATGATAGTTATTGTTAAATAACGATGCCAAAAATATATTAAATATTGCATATGTCGTTTTTTATATAGTGGAAAGGGATTCCTTTTCTTGTAGACTAACCAAACGGTAAAAGTGTGGGAAAGCTTTAGTAATATTTTGGTATAAAATTATTCAAATGTCTCCAAATCTGAAGCTAATTAGGTTCTGTTAGGCTTGTTTTACCATATCTCTTGGGAGATATTTTTTTCCCCCAGCAGAAATAATCTCTTGGCAAGTTTTTCAGTAATTTGATAAAATTTATTAAATTCTTGTTTCAATAAAGAAAATTTTGTGCTAGTTAATGCCACAACATCATTTTAACAATATGACAATTTAAACATGTGAAATTGCGCAAGGAAAAAGATGAATGAAAAGTTTGTGGGGTTGCTGTTTATAGATGTATTTATGCCATCGTATGATAGCAATAAAACTTGGTTTTGGTTCTGACCATTCGGGTGCATCTATGGATTTCACCATCACGAATTCACGTTATATTTCCTCTGACTTGAGGCTTGGAAAACATGGCTGTTGAAGGCCGTGAGCCTGTGACTGTATACCAATTAACGCACGTAATGTTAAATGCACAGGTGTGATGTGTACAGTTTTGGAGTCATTCTATGGGAGCTTGCTACTCTAAAGTTGCCATGGAGTGGGATGAATCCCATGCAAGTTGTTGGTGCTGTAGGTTTCCAAAATCGTCGGTTAGATATCCCCAAAGAAGTTGATCCTTTAGTTGCAAGAATTATCTGGGAATGTTGGCAACAGTAAGCGTAACCTGTTTTAAGTTTTATCTGTCGTAATGCTTTTTACAACATTAAATTGTTTTGCAACATTAGAGCTAAATTTTCAGTTGATGAAAATTTCCTTTCCCCAGGGATCCCAATTCGCGACCCTCATTTGCACAGCTCACAGTAGCGCTAAAGCCCCTGCAGCGTCTAGTTATACCGTCTCATCAAGACCAGCCAGCTTCACCTTTGGCGCAGGAGATTTCTGTAAATTCTACCCCTTGAATTGTCTCTATTTCTCAAGTGTGGATAAAGAGGCTTTCTGCATAGTTTACTTCTGTGAATATATATCAAAGGAAAAAGGAGAAGTGAAAATCACACCAAAGCTTGTACGGCAAATGTTCGTATTGAGTAACATAAGGATTGTGCTGCAGCTCAAATGACTGCAAAACCATTTTGTGTAGATAATCATAATTTCACCAATGATGCAAAACTGACTTGTAAACTGCCTATTCTCAAGTCGCTCAAGTGAGTTTGCTGTCATCTTCGACGTTTCACTCAGTGCAGCAGATTCTAGTAATCTACCCAGATCATGTGAGATAATTTTTTACGTGATGTAACGACGAACCCTTTCAATAATTCGTTTTCTTTGTATTCAAAGTAAGTCACTCTGTGGGAGTATGCACAGATTAAAAAACCTAATAAATAACCAGAATTTTAACAAAATGTAATGTTATTTTGTTAAAGATGCCTTATTATAGACTTGAAATAAATATTTCTCAATCATTGAAGGGTTAAATTATAAAGAAAAATAATTAATTCTTTCTCAAAAATCTGAAGTCATCATTATTCTTTTTAAAAAAAAAATTAGGCAAGATTTACACCAGTCTTTTAATAAAATTAGAGTAAAGCTTCAAAATTTAAAGAGTATTTATAGGAAATTGATGAAACCGTCTATTAAAAGAGTTATGAAGACGGAGAATTAAATTCATATTTTTGTGTAATATAAATTTATTCTTTATCATTTGTTAAAATTGAACTCGCGTCTTTATAGAATATATGAATTATCTATCTCTCAGTGATTATTTTGAAACAAAGCTAAACTTTTAAATTGACATTGAACATCTCTTCAACCTTGTAATGCCTTTGTTTAGACGCTACACAAGAAGATGAGTGCAACCGTGCTCGTTTTATAAGATATCATGGTCACGGAACATGGTGGATATCAAATCTAGTGCCAAACAACTCAATGATAAAAATGCAACTTTACTCTTCATGATTCATTCTTTGATTGAGTGGATCATTAAGGATTGATATTATCAGTAGATAGAAGACTAAAGATGAGCAGATCCTTGAGGTTGCCCTTCAGATAAGTGTACTTCCTGAGCAGGCCTTCCCTTTGGAACCCAAACTTTTCCAGTACCCTCTGAGAAGCCTTATTCTCCGCATCAGTGAAAGCTTGTAGCCTTAGCAAGTGAGGTAAATCCTTGAACACTTGTGACGCAGCCATCTTCCTTGCTTTTGTGGCAATCCCCTAACCCCAGTACTTGGCTCCCATAGCATATCCCAATATCTGCCTTGCACCTTTCATCACCTGACCATGGAAACACCGAAGCAAAGCCGATCGAACGGTCGTCGAGGCATATTGAGCGTCGCCATGGATGAGGTATGCAAACATCTCTGATGAAAGCCAATGCCTCTTCCTTAGAACCCCAAGGTCTTCCATGGCAGGTTGAGTCACTTGATCGTCTCCTGCCCATAACAAGAAGTCGTCGGCGTCGGTCAACTTGAACGGCCGCAGTGAGATCCTTGACATTTCAATTGCCATATTGCTCCGCTACGTCTCCATTATGGCGGTCCTTTTGTGCATATTTTATATAGCCAAAATTTTCGGAATATTATATCAAATGGTCGCTGGTCAGGCAAATACCAGAGTTACGAAACTTCCAAATCCCTGCTCAGGAAAAAGCCGTATGATTAATCAGTCGACTCAAAACAGACCTGCTCTGCTTTGCCTTCCGAGCTCACTATGTTTTTGGCTTTCTTACATTGTAACATTGGTCCCTCTCTTTATGATTTTGGACGGCAAATATAGCTATATAAAATTAATAATTATAGTCTATTAGCTTTGCTTTATGGGGCGTATGCACGTATAATTATGAGTTTGGACTTACAACTGGTTAAATTTTGTTGCATCTGTGATTAACTGAAATGAGTTAAATTTCTTATAATCGCACGTAAGTTGCAAATGAACGAGAGTGGAACTAGCTTATTCCTTCCGAGCAATCCCGAAAACCATGTTCTGGACAATGAAGAGCTCTCGACTACCCATTGATTGAACAACCACCTCAAGGAATCTGTCTATTCCCCTACCTGAGAAAACAAAGGACATCTTCTGATTCATAACTTAAGACCTTAGAAATTGACTCTTCATTACGACAATGGAGCGGACGTCCCTGGTAAGAGTCAGTATCCAGCAAATAATACCTTATTGCGGTAAATTGAACAGATTCACTAGGCGGTCTTCAAAGTATAAAAATGTGTTTTATATTTTTATTTTTGGCAGTTAAGTAACTGCCCAGGATGAAGAACAGTACATTCTGGCAAATATGGGAAGATAATCAACTCACAAAGTTTCAGCAAGTAACCCAAACATAACTAGTTATCTAAAACAACCATTTTTTGTGCTTAGGAAACAACCTATTTGTTTACCGTCATCTGACGTCAACCTCTGTTTTCCTAGTTTTATATTAATGCTATCGAGTTTAAATCACCTCAAAGATTAACTTTTGTTCGCAGTATATTGAATGTGATTTGACACAGCTAACCTCGTAAATTATGCATCTCTTACCTTGCAGATGACATGTGGATTCCCGACCCCTATAAGTAGTGACTTGGCACGAGTAATTGTGACATCGAATCTCCTTGGGTTACTAAGAAATCCCAGACTGTAGGCTTTGTCAAATTTGTTATGTCTGTATGTGGATCTAACTGTAGATACTATGATGAATTCCCTCTCTTGTCCTTGAAATTGTTCGACACTCCCGACCTTAACATCTAGCAGATCCCAGCTTTCCGATACATTCTTAATCTTCACCACTTGCTGGCGATAAGGTGTAATTACCCCTATATCACACTTATTTGTATTTGAGCCATCTATGAGCTCAACAACTTTGCTTGCCTCGATTCGGTTAAACCATGAAGGGTTGTTTCTTTCTCTCTCATCACATCGAACTCCAATGAATTGAACAGGAAATTCTTTGTTGGGAAGGAAGTTCAATTGAGCATACTAGTAACTTCTTTACATGCTAGTAACTTTCCTTCATAGAAGAGCTTGGAAGGTAGGTCTAAAATTGCCGGATGACATCTGTAATTTCTCAGTAGTTTTATCACAAAACCTTCATGCTCATTGCGATAACATCTATATTCAAGTAGCCTTTGCAAAAAGATTTTCTTAATCCAAAATTCTCCGCATCCCTAGAGTGGACTACAGGACCAAGCTGCTTTGGATCTCCGGCAAGAACAACTACGGTTTCTCTTTCAACAAGGTTAGATAAAGGAACCATGGTTTCAGGTTCTGAAACCTGACCTGCCTCATCCAAAAATATATGGGAGAAGTACGAGTGACTCCTGATGGAAGCATAGAAGAGCTAATATAAGTAGATATGATTATCCTGTAACCCCTCAAGCCCTCAGGTGGTGGACACTTGAAAATGCAATCTTCAAAATAACAAAAACGAAGGTAGTCTTGTTGTAGATCCTCAAAGGACGGCTTGCAGCATTCAGCCTAAAAATCTCATTATCTATTATTTTGGCAGCAAAATTCTTGGTAAGCTTCTCAAGAACGTGATCAGCAGCACTATTTGAAGCAGCACAAACAAGAATGCGTTAATCCCCTCTGGTACTATATTTGTGAGAGTCATTGTTTTACCAGTACCTGGAGGCCCATATATAACAAAAGGAGGACCGCCTCTGCAACTAAGAATCTTTTTTTTTTGGTAAAGAAATTTTAAAAAAGAGGTTAGGCTTACTCACGATCTAAGAGCAGGGTGAAGTCTCCCTTCCTCCTAGGTGATACCAATATCGAGCAGAGTGAGTCATCTATTACCCTTAGGCATAAACTTAGACATCTAAAAACTAAGATGCTTTTCCAAGCGCCGTGACTGAAATCACAACAAAATAGTATTCCTCGTGATAGAACACACTCTAAATAATTGCATATCTCACCCCTTTACCAGTTGAACCTATGGACAGTAGGTCTCTGCAACTAAGAATTGTTTCAACAGAATGCTGCTCTCTTTATTAAGTCCAGAACTGAAAGGAACAAAAGGGCTTGCTCTGATCAGTCTCCTATTAGTAAATTCAGATGGAAAGAGAACCAAGTGGATGTGATCTAAACTCTCTGTTGCTTGAACAGCTTGATACATCCTCCTCATGTTTACCTATTGTAGGCAAACCTTATATTATACAAGTCCCCGTTTTGGTGACTGGCATGGAGCTCGCTGGGAAATCTGAGAAGCGCCTCATCAGCTTCAACTCCGTAAATATATCCTTAAAAATAAGACACATAAGCATCAGAAGAAGTTAGTTCTGGACTCAAAACAACTGATGGAGCTAATCTGTCGTCTCCTTGATCCCATATAGTGAAAAGTGATCTATATTACGCATCTAGGAATTGCTGGGTAGACATATAAAAGGTAAAGAATATGGTGCGCCATCAACCATGTGATGCAAAACAAACCTCACAAGAAGTACCCTCATTTGTACTCCCAGAGAGAAGCATTGCGTAAACTTTATCGCCATGAACAAGAGAAGGCCTTCTCTCTGCAAGCCCGGGGACTTCAAGAGCCAGTAAGTGAATCCCTTTCTTCCTTATGGAAACACCCTCCATATCATAACATCTTATTTCGTTCTAAAGCAAACAAATATGATATTGGAGTATAATGCGATAACTAATAATTAAGACTTAACCTTAGAAAAATTCATAATTACCTCTAACTGTAGTTCTTCCATGATTAGTAACGTGCTGAAGTACATGGCATAATTTTCCCTTGTTAAGCCTTCATAAAGAACTTCCGGGAGTTGCTTATTCTCCAGTATCACTCTAACATTCTGGGGAATCTCATATTCGGGAAGATTATACCGACTTTGCTTTTCCTTCGTCCTTGATGAACGTGTGGAAAACTAAGAGACTCATCCGGAGCTAATTGTTTTCTTCTGGGAAATTTAGCATATGATGACCTGTTACTAGCAAGAGACTGAGAGACCTTGTCTTCGGCCAACACAAAAACAACACGTTCAGTCCTTGTGTCGTCCACATCGACATGCAGAATGGATGTGTGCATTCCTATTATGGTCAAAGTCTCATATGGCTGAAGTACTCTATCCTCTATGAAAAATGCCTCCACGAAGCCACGACTTGGTGGTTCTATTAGAGACAGGGTAAACGAGTCTGCAGGATTAGAGCAGAAAATGTTGACACCCCCCATAGTTCTACTGGATCACTCGTGCTATTTTTTATGGTGATTGCACATTTACAAGTGGTTCCAACCAGTAAACATCGAGGCATTCCATTTACCGATTGAAAACGGTGCCGATATAACAACTGGATCTTCCTCATTAACTTCATTACAAGATACAAATTCATCATCTTTGTAATCAACATACCCAATTTGGTCATTTCCTCTTGTGATAGAATATTCATCATCCCATTTTTCCTTTCGGATATTGTCCTTCTCGAACAATGGGTGGATATTATAAGCGGAGGCTCCCAAATACTCTGATTAGGTGCCAAATGGGAAAAAAAATTGATGAAACTACACACCCAGCGACCAAAATAGGGAAATGAAATAGACAAAACAGAATGTGACTCCAGTTCTTGTGAATTATGAAACCCAAACGAACCAGATATCAAACTCTGATGATCAATAAAAAGCTTATCACTTGATGAAAATTTAATTTTATTTTAAAAGTAGAGACTCCAGCAAATAACATATATATCTTCACTAGGCTATCAGGCGGTTATTTGGAGAAGATATTGTGAGCGGTGAATACCAATGTCATGTATCAATACAAGAAATAGAGTGGACTGATATTCACACATAAAATATCCCTTGAAATCATGTTCCACGCGTGAAGTTTGTGATATAACTTGTAAACCCTGCTTATGCCATTTTCTTTTCATTCTTTCTCTTTCTTTCTTTTCCTTTTCAACCATATCCCTTGGCTAACTAAACAACTTAAAAAAAAAATGAAATGCATGCACAGTTAACGATGTCATTGTGTAAATTGAATGGATAAAGGAACGCCCATCATCGCCTCACTAAATTCAAATCCATTTCAAGCATCCATATTACTTTGGAGATTAGAGTTTCTCCACGTTGGAGGAAGGTCAAATTGTCCTTTCAACTGTTCACTCCAATCCCATACCAATCCTGCTGAGTAGGAATCAAAGTACTTATCCATTCTTAATGGCATAAGAATGAAAACATGTGGCAAAAAAAATTTATGAGTTCAGCACTAATCTCCTACTAAGACCAGGACATAACTTTAACGCCTATCAAATGAGCTCTCATAACGGTAACGGGAATCAAAATTTACGTCCTTATAAAATATAAACTCATTATTTACTATCTGTCTCAATTCTATCCGTGCCCTAACGAAGATTCCCGGGCGAACTGACCGGGAAGCATAGCAACAAAATATCATTAAGCTCCACCCCTCCCCCCTCTCTTTTTCCCGCGCCCAAAACCACGTTTTTCAGTGAGAGTGGAGGAGATACGGGAACCAGCAATTAACTCAACAAAATCGCTTTCCGTCAATTCAATGTGCACCTCAGCAAATTAGAAAAATAAGTAAGCGTAAGCATTAAGTAAGGAATGATCCCGTCGTAGAATCAGTTTCCTGCGAGCGTGCTGACAGTAATGCGCATCCGGTAGTTTGTCCAACTGAACCAATAAAACCAGAGTACCCGTGCATATTGATTCTAGTATTCTGGGATCCTAACAACCACAACCTGGAGTCTCGCCCCTTCGATTGTTCAATAGGTAACTTCTGAATTACTTCAATCCTTTCCACAGCACCTTCGTCAATAAAGAAATACAGAGCAGTATCAGCCGATCAATCTTGAAAATCTATTCACATTGAAATATTGAATCAAGTCCAACAGAGAGTTTATCTTTCAGTAGAAAATAGAACTAAATAATTGGGAGGAAATCAGATTTTATATTACTACCCATGTCTGTTTCTATTACCTTTGTAAGAGTTTATTATCTACCATTAGATGACGGATTTTACACTCTGAAGTGCGTATTCTTTTCTTTTTGGCCAGCTCTAACGCACATATTCAAAAGCCAAATTCATCATATTTTTATTAAGATGCTACAAGGTAGTGAGGTGCTTCAAAACTAAGTTCCACAAATAGTATGAATACATATACGTAGGGAAGCAAGGGGGGGGGGACACCGGGTAGCAAAATAATACAGTTAAAATAGAAAGAAAGATGGTCAAAATTGTTTCATTAGTATAATTTTAATCAGTCTTCAATTTTGTGAGAATTAAGGCATATGTAAATTTGAATAACAGTTTATCACACAGAGAATTTGAAAACGGGGCCAAATTACCGTTTGTATCTCTTCTTGGAACCACATGGACAGAGTGCATTCCTACTAACTTGTCCACTTTTGGCCAAATTAGACCTAGCCAAATCCAATGGAGATGAGCCCACCAGCTTTTGCACCTAAACATAAAATGCATATTTGGATATGCTCAAAATCAGCATCAATGCTAGCCCCAGGAGAATCATCTACACAATTTTTCTTAAAATTTTGGGTTTTGACAAAGCAAACGAGCGCATCTTTAACAAATTCTAACATATAATAGTATTTATAAATCACGCACACTTTGTACAGAAGAAGATTGATCTATTCCCAACATATATCAACAATAATAATCACAATGTGCAAACAAAAAACACACCAAGGCTTATATTGTTTCGTTCTATTTGGAGCATGAGGCTGTAGTAAACTGCAAGTTATACTACCTCAGCAATGCTTTTTGGCATTGGTTTTCCTTCTTCCTTGAGCTTCTCTATCTTCTTTTGTGCTTCTTTAGCCCAAGTAAACTTCGAAAGTGAATTTTCTACATCAGAAATTGTGCAATTACAATGCTTTGCAGCTTCTTGTTTTTGAAAGGTCTGGAGATTCTGAAAATGAGAAATAATAAGGTTACGATACAGTTAGGTTCAGTAGACCTGTCAACAAATATAGATAAATAAACAACTGGTGCAGAAATTAATCAAATTCACAAACTTCAATCATATAAGAAAATCAGATTAGTCTCAAATGTTCAAAAATGATGTTTGGACCGAGGAACATTTTGGGCCGCAAGCAAGTGACGGGTGCACTACAACAAGTTTTAGACAATCAATTTCATACGTTACTATGGCTGTTTTCCTAAAGGGTTAATATCAAGTAGCAGATTTCCTATTCTATCTTAGGGCATTACAAATTCAGGAAAAAAAAACGACAATATTACCAGGCACCTATTAAGATGACTGACGTGTGCAATCCAAGAGAAAATTTGAAATTGAAAGCATAGCCTCCTATTAATAGAACGAGTGCTTCAAGTGTAAGCGTCGGCTCATAGGCTGATCGTCCCGACGTTAAAATATACAGGAATGAAGAAGCAGAAGAAGGCGTCACGACTGAGGAATAAAAAGAAGAAGAGCAGAGAAATTAACCTCTCCTGTGGGGTCAAAACCTGCTAAACATCGAATTATCGCTTCCTGTTTCTCGAACGCATCAGAAAAGGTCGCTTCACTACTTCGACCAACTATATACTGCTTGAACGTCCCAACTCTTCTTGCTTTCTTCATTTCATCCGCAAAGCCTTCAGAAAAGGGGGAAAACATAAAGTTGAAGGACAATTTTCTATTAAGAAAATGCGATCATGTATTACGTAAGATGGCTGAAGGAGAGATACTAGATGGTAGAAGGGTAATGGAACTCACGGAGGAGCGTGAACGAATCGGAGCTGATTTCGGATTCGTTGGAATCGGAAGTGGTCTTTTTGCCGGTGAAGGCGCCCTTAACCTTCTCCATCCAGGAGGCATGGACCTGCGATGTGGAGAAGATTGAGCGGCACTGTGTCTTGCTTAAGATGCGAACTCCAGCCATCCTTGATTCCGCGGCTATACACACTTGGTTCGATCTCACATTTTCTCATTCCCCACCCTGAAATGTTTTCGATTTTCAACCAGGCAACGGCGTCGTTTATTTGCTCCAAATCAAATGCCTCGCACTTAGGGGTGTCCATTTTGTCCCGTCCCGGGTATCCCGACCCGGTCCCGATGATTTTGGGACGGGTCCGTCCCGTCCCGAAAGGGACCAGTCCGGGACACTATCGGGACGGGACAAAAGGAGGTCCGGGACGGGTCTTGGCCCGTCCCTCGAGAATCCCGTCCCGTCCCGAAGTATTTTTTTTTTTAAATATTACATTATCCTATCTTTCTCACTCTTATATAGATATTTTTATATTGATATTTTTATTGTTTCTTACTATTATTTTTTTTATATGGGTAAGTTATTATTTTCTATTAGGGAAGAATGTTGGTATTTAGAGGAAGTTGCTATGGCATTTTATATGAAATAATTTATTGAGATAATTTTATTATAATATTTTTTAAAAAAAAATTGGGAATTCCCGTCCCGTCCCGAATGGGACCGGGACAAATTCGGGACGAGACGGGACACGGGACGCATTTTGCTTCCCGTGTACTGTATCGGGACGAGACACGAGACGGGATTGTCTCGGTCTCGACCCGTCCCGTGAACACCCCTACTCGCACTTACTCTTGCAGTGAGTAGAGGGTTGTTTGGATACCCCTTTGAACTTGGATGTCTTTTTTTAGGTATCCTGAGCTTCCCCCAAACTAATTTTCACTTAATCTATGTTTAAACTTTAGATAGAAAAACTTATTTTTTTTTAGAGCCCATTTACATATCTTAATAAATAATAGTCATTAAAAATCAATTTAAAAAGCTTGAGCGAGAGTTATTTTTAATGTTTTAAAAGTCAGTTAAACTGTAACTTTAATAAAGCGTAAACCAAACATCCCCGCAGTAAACGAAGGAAGCACCGAGCAGAGCAATCATTCTACATTGAAGATCCAAATACATACGCTGCGAAGAGAGGGTAACTGATGTATATAGTCCGTTTGGATTAGAGTTTAGAAAAAAATTTATAAAAAAAGAGAACTTTTATACCGCTTTTATAAAAAGAATTCTGAAAAAAAATTTATAAAAAAAAATGGGTCTAAAAATTGAGTATTTAGATAATTAATATTTTTTATAATTGGTAAATTATTGAAAAGAGTATGATTTTATTAAAAGTATGTTAAAGGAGAGAAGAGAGAGGGGAAGAAGAAAGATGAGAGATGGTTGAAAAGAGAAAGGAAAGAGGATTAAGAAAAGAGAATAAAGATGAGAAAAGAGGGAGTGTAAAAAAAATAAAAGTAAAATAATAATTAGGTAGTTCATAAACTATTTACTATTTTAAAAGTTAGTCTAACTAGTTTATTTAAAATTTTAGTTTTAAACTATGGTTTAGTTCAAAAATCTGTTTGAACAAATATAACTATTTATTTTAAAATTTCTCCAAACTAAAATTTAGTATCTAAGTTTAAAATGTTTCTAAACACACACGTAGCCTGACTGACAAGCATTGATGCCTCCAAAGTCCTAACCACGTTTTGCCAGGGCTGTTTATGCGTTTAGTTGGCAAAACGCAACCCACCAGCCCCCTCCCCACTCCAAACAAAGAAAATCCCCGCCAGAGTTTGCTCCGCTGCTTGCAAAGATTATGTTACGTGGCGTTGGTGCAACTTATAAAAAAATAAGATATAAAAGTAATTAAAACGTATTTAAATTTTAAAAAATATCACTTTATTATAGTTCCAATTACGTTGTTTAAAGAGACATCTTAACTCCTAAGTACCTAAATTTACACCTGAAAATTATAGACAACTCGCCTTACCTGATATTAGTATCACCTAAGAAGAAATAAAATTTTACTCTACCTTTAAATCGTGACTGAGCCCAATGTTTTTTTAAAATTTTGTAACAAGAAAAATTATGTGACTCTTCTTGGAGAATACTTGCGGGAGCGGGCACTGGGAGATCCATGGTTTGAATTTTTGTGCTTAATTCTTTAGGCCTGTTGGGCCCAAGTTATCCCCCAAAACCAGAGAGGGTGAATGCAGACATTAGTGTATGTTTGACATCTCAGTTTGAAAATCAATTTTCATCTCAAATCTAGTGCCTGTTTGGCACTTAGGTTTTAAAATCAATTTTGCTCAAAACCGCGGTTTGAAATTTTTTTACACAAACAGCAATTTTTGTTGAGAATTGATTTTAGGCAAAACCTCGGTTTGAAACCTAGGTTTTGAATAAGCTACTGAAAATAGCTTTTTCTTTGAAACCTAGATTTTGGATTATCCAATTACTATTATACCCTTACTTTTTCTTACACCTTCTCTCCTCTCTCCTCTCTTTTATCTCTCCTCTCTCATCTCTCCTCTCTTTTCTCTATTATCTCTCCTCTCTCTTCTCTTATCTCTCTTTTTCTCTTTCCTCTCTCCTCTCTCCTCTCTTTTTCTCTTTCCTCTCTCCTCTCTACACTCTCTTCTCTCTCCTCTTTCTTCTCTATCATCTTTCATCTCTCTTACTTTTAATCATATCATACCCTTTTTAGTAATTTATCAATATAAAAAGTGATTCTACTACTAATCATCCAAATATCTTTATTCCCAAAATCTATTATTCTCAAAATCTATTCTACCCAAAATCCATTCTCCAGAATCTATTCTTCCCAGAATCTATTCTCCAAAAGCTAATCCAAACACACCCCTAGATTTTGCCAAATTTCACCCAAACACCAATTTTAAACCAAAAATCAATTTTTTTCAAAACCATGGTTTTACTTTGTAAAACCATGGTTTTGAAACAATCTGGATGAGTGTTGATTTTGTATACGGAGCTTTTCCATGGTCTTGGCTTCAAACATGGGACCCACATATTTTGGCCTACCCACGTGGACTCTGAGACCCATTTGAAAAATTTAAAGTCTTCAAACATTGGATAATCCATAAAAGAGAATATTATTATATAAAATTTTAATTATCTACAAAAATTTTACATTAAAAAATATTATTTAAGTGAAAAAAAATTAAAATTAAGGTAAATATTATAAATTTTTATCTTCCTCAAACCCATATATATATGTATTATTTTTTTTCTTTCTCTTCTCTCTCCCTCTATACTCTCTTCTCTCTCCTTTTTCTTCTCTATCATCTTTCCTCTCTCTAACTTTTAATCAAATCATACCATTTTTAGTAATTTACCAATATAAAAAGTGATTCTACTACTAATCATCCAAATATCTCTATTCCCAAAATCTATTCTCCCCAAAATCTATTCTTTCAAAATCTATTCTCTAAAATCTATTTTTCTCATAATCTATTCTCCAAAAGCTAATCCAAACACACCCTTAGAAGCATTACCCCAGCTTAGAAAAGTTATAACTAGATATAACTCATTCAATGTCACTACATTACACGATTTAGAATTAACATCCCCGTTGGGAGACTCACTCACCATAGCTAGGTGCGCGATGCGGGTCGGATCCGAATGTAGTCGGGGCAAAACTCCGGTGAACCGGGTGGGCAACAAAAAAAAAAGAATTAACATCGATCAGTTGCAAAATATAATGAAAGCTAAATTACATCTTCTATATCAATCTCAAAATAGAATTAACGAATTTAGAAAGGAAAAAAAAAAAAAAAGCTAGCCTTTCCAACATATCACCTCGATTTATAACTCAAGTCTCCCTGATTTCTGTGGAGTCTTCCTCAAAATCATGAGGATCCTTCTCTATCTAGATGCGTGCAAAACAGTTAATTTGCCTGCACAATTAGATGAGCCAATGACCAAATGAAACGTCAGCTCTTCACTGCCCCAGCAAACGTATCATTTAGTTGCCCGATAAATGGCCCTCAGAGCAAAGGCAGTGAATGCGCTCATTGGGAGCCACTTGAGCTTCTATAACAATTAAGGCTTCGAGCGCCTAAATTCAAACCATATCTCGTAGTGACTGAATAGCAAACTATCATGGGTATGCTTCTCAATATATTCAAGCCCCAAACTCGTGAGCCTCTTTGTGCATTCCTCTCCCCCCAGTCGTGAACAAAACTTTACATTATGCGATACAAAGATTCGTCCTTCATAAGGTTTCAATCTAGTGGCTAACCTCTCCAGCCCAACCCAAACGAGCTTATCAGGCATATGAAGAAATACGGCGCTAGCATATATCAAATCATACATAACTCCAGAGCCAAACTTACTGAAATCCATGTCCTCCCCCTTCACAATCAAAGGGCGTTTAGACAAGAGACCTTGGGAGGGAAGCTCATACCTAAATGCAGCCATAAGGGAGAGCTCGTCCCTTTCAAGACAATGAAAGTGTTCTGGAATTAAGAAACGAATAAAATGCAAGCCAACTCGGAGAGTACCACAACCAATCTCTAAGACACGGGAGTCTGGTTTGAGTTGAGAGGACTGAGCAAGAAATTCAAACACATCTCTTCCACCTGCCCAGGGTTCACCATAGTTGCTGTGGTGCTCTTCAACCAGGAGTTCCCCCAGGCAAGGCAGTGCAGTGTGGTTATCTGATTCAGGTCCCTCATAGTGTGATATGCCCTTAAATCTGTAAACAGCAGAAATACCATAAAATTCATGCCAAACAAATTGAACTTAAAAATTACAACCAAATGCATCACTGTGCACATATTAACAAAGCAGAAACAACATTTTAAGGTCTTCGAATTAATATGTTAAGAGGAACAGAATAGTAGTTCTCAAGTTAAGGGATGTCATGCTGAAAATGAACATTGTTTATTCTAGAGAGTACGTGATGAAGTTGGAGCATCCAAAAAAAATTCTTGTATCTGACTAAATTGACAAAGCAAAGAGGTTTGAAGTACGTGCTTTATGGTGTTTAATTTGAAGAAATCCTGCCGTTATTAGAAACCAAACAGATTATTTCAGCATCTTGCAAATCACAAAACAACATCAGAAAGAAAGGAACCATACATGCAAATAAATCGCAGTATTAAAATGGGCGCAAAAGCAAATTTAAAAAAAAAAAAAAAGAGGGGACAACGTTAAAAATCAACATCTTCGTGAACAGACAAATTCAAACTCAGTTTAAAGGTCAAAAGTTTCCTAAAACCCCCCACTTCCATTCCCTTCCTTAAATCTCTCGAATCTTGCTGCAGCATGCGCGTTTACCATATATCCCTAAATTCATTTAGTTAACTCTTCGTCTATTTGAATTTTGTTCCAATCCTCTCTTGCAAGTTAAAGCTTCAGTTAAAATATAGGTATGACGAACGACTGTTGTAGATAACTACTGATATGAATATATAGCTAACGATCAAAGGAGTGCCCATGAATAGAGAGATGTATTAGACCTAAGCTAATGTTCATTTCAGACGAGAACAGGGCAGCAGCTGTCAAAAAGAAAAAACAGCGAAAAATGTACCCAATAAATGGACAAGAACAGGATCACCGGTTCTTACTGTCTAAGATCCTCGAGTTGCTGAGCCCTGGTGCGAGGGTTAATGCCCTTGCGGAGCACATTGTCATGCATTTGAAGCCCGTTCAATTGGATCTGATATTTTACCCACTCTACGTCCTCCTTCGTCGTCGAAAAGGGAACGGTGTCGCTACCAGACCCGGCGATATCATTACGAAAACCGTTGCCACTGGAAACAGGGGTGTCAGCAGCTGAAGGGCAAGAGCAAGAAGAGAGAGTTGACAAGAGGAAGAAAAGGACAATAGAGGCCACTAAGGCGGAGAGAACCAGAGCCGGTACTGTTACCACTATGCCCTTCGACGCCGCCGGCGACGATGAGAGTGCCATCTCTGATTTATCTCCTCCGGGCCTGCGTAAGGCAGACTCTGGATCAGGGTCGGTGACGGATCTTACCGGTGAGCAATCACGCTAGGTGTTTAGTTGACAACAGGGAATCAACGACAGCGTTTCGAGGCCGAGAGCCATCTTCTTATTTTGATGGGCGATTATTTTTTTTTTACAAAAATTAAAAAAAAAATTAGACTCACCTACTATCTAATCTAAAGGTATGAGAAATTTTTTTTCTCTTATACGATACCAATGTCGGGCAGAATGAACGTCTATTATTTTCAGACGTAAACCTCGGTACCCAAAAGTTATGATACTTCCTAAAACGTCGCGACTGAAATCACAACAAAATGGTATTTTCTAAAGATCAAATACGCTCTAAATGATCATATGTCTCCCCCTTTCGCCACCAGTTGAACCCATAGATGATGGGTTTTTAATGGGCAATTATGATAGATGGAATCTGATAAATGATCCCAATAATTTATGAGAGCTGGTAAATTGAGGGCCTAAAGAAAAAAAAAATTATATATATATATATATATATATATAGTGGGTGGGGTTAAAAAAAATTGAGATCATTTTGGTATAGGCCTAAGCAACCAAAAATGTTGGCAAGTTATCCACTTTTTTTGTTAAAATTTATTATTATTATTTTATTTATTTTTTTATCTATTTTTGCTTTCACTTTAAATTTCCCAAACTTAAAACCTAACCCTTTCTCGTATATCAATTTATTATTATTTTAAATTTTATGTTACATAAGAAAATAATAAATTAAAAAAAGTGGCGGGTTAATAGGTTAGTCCGCCAACTCACCACTACAGGCTTACTAACTTGTTAGAAAGTGGATATTTTTAATTCAACCCTCCGCGGATTAGTTTATTTCTTGTGTGTTGGCTAACATTATCAGCCCCAATTTATGATTTATTATAAATATTTCTTATGTTAAGAGAATTTCAATCTAGTTGTTACTTTCTTTTATTATTTAAGTTATAGCTTGTTTGATTTAGTTTTTGAAGAATAACTTATAAATAATAGATTTTAGAATAAAAATAATTTTAAATAGATAAATATTTATATAGTTATTATTATGATAATTTTTTTATAGATAAATTATCAAAAAAATATAAGTTAAAATGATAGAAAGAAATATAGAGACAAATTTGTCATTACACAAACTAAAACATCTTTTTTCTATGTAGAAGTTAATCTTACAAGTTTATTTATCTACAAGTCATAATCAATTATTTTAATTAATAATTTCACTTTAACATTTAAAAGATTTTAAATATTAACTAATTATAACATATTTCAAATTTATAATTATATAATTAATAATTTTAATTTATTTTTCTATAAGTCATAATCTATAATCTTAATTAATAATATCTCTTTAATTTTTTAAAAAAATAAGCCTAAAATAATAATTAATCAACTCATTAATTAATTATTAATTATAATCATAATAATTAATTAATCAATATAACATATTTTTACAAATCATAAATAATATAATAATTATTTTACTATGTTTATTTTTTTTAACTTTCCATAAAAGTTAATTTAAAATAATAATCTTCCAAAAACCCTTAGGCTATAGCATTCATAAAGTCTCGAAAAGAATACCATAACCCACAAATTAGGGGTGTACATGGAAAGGGCTGGGCAGGGCAACCCCCTGCCCAGTGCCCTGTCCAAAAAAAGTATGGGCTACATTTTGCAGCCCGATGCCCGGCCCTGCCCGGTAAAAGCCCTAACTATTTCGGGTTGGGCTGGGCATGAGCGGGCTGGGCATGCCCAATCATGATACACTGCTCATATCGTGGGAAAAAAATCTATAATTATGAACTTATAAAATAATATCATATTCATATGTCTTCAAGAGTTAAATAATATCTATAATTCACTAAGAATAAAGTAACAAAAAGATAGTAATTAAAGTTTTGAAATCCATTGCATATAAAAAAAAGCCTTGAAATTTAAGTAGTTTGCAATTGTAACTTTGCATAAATCTCTCTAAAATTGACAAAGATGAAGCATCTGAAAAAAAAAATATGACGATTAGCAAAGTTTAAAAAAAATAGAGAAAGAAATCAATTTAGTTATAAATTTTAAAGGATGCAATTACCTACTTGACTACTCATATTTGTAAAATTACCCTTTAGTCACCAGTATCTATCATATTTATTCTATGTGAAATAATATAATCTACCAATTTTGATATATAAAAAAGTAACTAATTGGGCAGGGCAGCAACCCCTGCCCGATGCCCGGTTTTGCCCTAATATTAGCCCTGCCTAAAATTATCTATTTTATACTGGACTATTTTTTATTAGGCTAGACAGAATATTTTTTATGCGGGTTTAGACAGGCTCACCAAGCCATGGATATCTTGCGCCCCCAGCACGAATGATAGTAAAAGACTACACTACGTCATTGCCTGTTAGCAATCTTGAAGCGCATGAATTATAAGCAGGGAACAGATTGCATCGTTTGTTTGTTACCGACATAAAATTACACGCGAATCGCGATACCTGCTTCCCTAAAAAGGGCATGTGCCCTAGCGAATGCTGAAAAGCGAATGGAAACCCCAAACTTACAGTTACAGTAACGATTTCGTTGAGGTCCAAAAAAAAAATACTCGTAACGATTTCCAGATTTCCGATCTGTAGTTTTTCCTTGATGTGCAAGGACGATCTTGTCCTCAATTAAAAACACGAACCCAGTCAAACGCCCTGCCGCAATAAAATCGAAGCCCCATTTTCACTCTCCTTTCTCTCTTCGGAAAGGCCTCCATCCATCATTGAAACTTCGGCAGGGGGAGGAAACAAGCTGAAGGAAGCTTCGAATTCTCATTGATTGAGGTTAGGACTTCACCATTTTCTCTACCTTCACATCCTCTCTTTCTTAAACTCGATTTTAAATTCCTAATTTTTTTTTAAATTTCTATACCAAAATAACTGTCTGCATCTTACAACATGGCTGGTTATGTTCCCGCGCGCCCTTGAATGCTCGGCCCGATGATCGGCTTAATATATTTTGGTGTCAGTCCTATTTGGGGCCTTTTTATTTTTTCGTATTTTTTCTGTTTATCAGAATGTTTTGAGGTATTTGATTGATTCAGAGGGTTCAATCTGTTGTCTCTTCTAGGTTTATTTCGATGATTGAGATTTTGGCTTATTTACTTTTGGCCACCCAATAAACTCGATATGCTATATGCATCCTTTGCTTGATTATTCCGGCATTGCGGAAAGAATGGGTTTGGGTTGATGCCATCCTCTGCAACCCTCATGGATAATTGTATGATCTGGATTTAAGTGGTTTATGGGCTCCTGGGCTGTGGCCAAATGCTTTCATCTGAGCCTTACTTTTAAGAGAGACTACAGTCACCATTGATGGAAGTTTTTTCTTTGGTACTTTGAAATGCCCCTGAATTTCCTTATTTCTTCTTCTGATGAATCATTTGGACTTTTGAACAGAATGTCAATATTCAATTATTGTCAATGGATTCTATGTATACATTTTAATTTTTTACTTTCACTCTATATTGGCGAAGACAAAAGTTGGGTTGTTTTTCTGATGTTTGAAATTTAGTTATTAGTGTGATGGACGAATACAATTATTTTGATCTTGTATGCCTCCTTTTCATTTTCTGCAGTTAACTCCTTTATTTTATTGACACTTTGAGAATTATGTACTGTCTCAGTTTCCACAATGCATCGTGTGGGTAGCACGGGAAACACAAACAATTCAAGTCGGCCTCGTAAAGAGAAGAGATTAACATACGTTTTGAGTGATTCTGATGACACAAAGGTGAATTCATCATTTCTTTTTCTTTTTTGTTACAGCCAAAATATAAATGTCATGGTTGTTTCTTGTAATTTGCGCTGTTGACTGTTCTGAGTTCAAACATTTTGTTTCACAAATGCGCCTCAAAGCCTGCCAATTCATTGGGACTGATTAGGTTGTTCGTAGAAGTAATATATGCACGTCTTTTGTGTAGTTGGATGAAAATAAAATTTCTCTATTGTTTAATAGTAGCCCTAACTCCGCCTAGGCATGTAGCCGGTCCCAAACCCGGGTAAAGGAGGAGGGTTGTGTTAGGCCCCGACAGCCAACGTAAAACTTGTCGAATCTTATGAACATGGACATACGAAGAAATTGCGCTATTACTAGGTCGTTGCCCGTAAGTAACGCGCTGTATGGCTCGAGTACAGTGAGAAGTGAGCAAGGGCCGCTGCATCGTCGCCCGGATGTAGTGTTAAATGAGCAAGGGCTACCGCTCTCTTACGAACGGAGGCGGCTAAAGAAGCTAGTTCAGGAGAGAAAGATCAGATTTGGCACGTGGAATGTTGGAACTATGAACGGAAAGGCGTGGGAGGTGGTGGGAGTAATGGTAAAGCGAAAGATTAACATCTTGTGCCTTCAAGAAACTAAATGGGTCGGAGAAAAATCTCGGGAAATCAATGAGTTCAAAATTTGGTACACAGGTAAAACAGGTACAAGGAATGGGGTTGGTATCATTGTGGATAAAGAGTGGAAGAAGAATGTGGTGGGTGTTAGAAGGATTGAGGACAGAATTATATCTTTGAGAATAATTGTTGGAAGGGATACAATTAACGTTATTAGTGCCTATGCACCTCAAGTGGGAACAGAAGCACATCTTAAGGAAAAGTTTTGGGAAGATTTGGAGGGTTTGATTCAAAGCATACCACATACTGAGAAGATTTTTATTGGTGGAGACCTTAATGGTCATGTTGGTAAGGAGACAGGGGATTATGCGGGGGCGCATGGGGGTTTTGGTTTTGGAGAGATTAATAATGAAGGACGATCTATCCTAGAGTTTTTCTTAGCCTACGATTTTAAAATTGTCAACACATGCTTTAAAAAGCGGGAGGAGCACTTGATCACTTACAAGAGTGGGGTTCACAGGTCACAGATTGATTTCTTTTGGTAAGGAGTTATGACAGAAGACTTTGTACAAATTGTAAAGTGATTCCAGGGGACGGAGTGACTACCCAGCATAGGTTAATGGCCCTTGACGTACGTATTAAGTGCAGCAAGGAGAAGCGCCAACATGCTTAAGATGTGCTTTAAAAGGACAGCAAGGGCATAAAATTGGGGTAGCCGAAATGAGGATGTTGAGATGGATGTGTGGGCATACAAGAAAAGATAAGATTCGCAATAAACAAATACGGGGAAGAGTTGGAGTGGCACCTATTGAGGAGAAAATAGTGGAGAACCGTCTTAGGTGGTTTGGACACGTACAAAGAAGGCCAAGGGATGCGCCGGTGAGGAGGGTGGATCAAACGGATTGGAGTCTGGTTAAAAGGAGTCGAGGAAGGCCAAAGAAAACGCTTAACGAGGTCATTGAGCGGGATCTCCGGGTCAATAACCTATCTAAGGATTTAGTTTTTGACAGAGCACAATGGCGTCGTATGATCCATGTAGCCGACCCCATTTAATGGGAAAAGGCTTTTTTGTTGTTGTTGTTTAATAGTAGCCCTCTGTAGTATACATATTTGCCCCCGGTATTTTTTAATATTTAACCCCACCTCCCTTTTGCTAGGAACTTGGTATTTCGCTTCATCATTCATCCCTCAAAAATTTTGGTCAGAAAGCCATTTAAATTTTGTCCAAGTTGCTTTTTCCTTCTTTGTTTGAAATTTATTCCTTTTCTACAGCATTGGGCAGGCATAAATTGTTTGGCCGTCCTCAAATCTTCCGTTTCCAATGGGCCTGATTTTCTCTTCACTGGGAGCCGTGATGGCACATTAAAACGATGGGCACTGGCTGAGGATGCTGCATCATGCTCTGCCACCTTTGAGTCTCATGTTGATTGGGTAACTTCTTTATTTATTAAATTTCTCCCTGCTTCATTTGTTAGGTTGCAGACGGATTTTTCAGTCTCGGGGAGACATCATTGTTTAATTATTCATCTAGTGGATTTTTGTTGAATGGGTAACTAAGACATTACATGTTAATTATTAAGGCGCTTTTTTAAAGTTAAATCATATGTCCGACCTTAATTGTTAGGTCCAAAATTGTGACAATGAACTAAATATTTCTCATTCATGGGATTGTATCTTGTACTATGTGGAATAGTGATGAACCCAGAAAAATTAGTTAGTCGGGCCGAATTTTGTGCCTAATATAAATATTAATATTTTATGGAAATATAATTTTAGATATTTATTAAATTGATAGAAAAATTTAGAATTAATTACTAGAGAAACAATATATTTTTATAATCAATATAATAGAAAATTATTATTTTAATTATATATGTTTCAAAATCTTAAAAAAATTAAATGGGGTTAAACATAATTTTTCTCGAGTGGGGAAAAATGAAATATTTTAGAAGGGGCAAGTGAAATTTTTAGGGGGGGTTTATTTGTAGTTTTTTCTCATGAATAACATCTATATATAATAATGGCTTTTTGTTAGTGGGAGCAAGTGCCCCCCGTAGTGATGCATGTAGATCCCTCCTTGATGTGTAACTTGTAAGTGATATGTGATTGTGATGATTATTATATTTCTTCAGTCTTCGGTTGCAATGAAGGTTGGAAATTGCTGAATTGAGATACAATTATTATTTATTCTGCATTTGTTAGAAACACTACTATTTTCACTTTTTAACTATTGTTGGTTTCTTTTCTTGGCATTAGAATCTATGATAAGGAAAAAACGTAAAGACTGGATTAAACCAAAAAGGCATTTTACAGCTTTTAACTTCTCTTGCACTAAAATTTTAAATCACATTGAAATTTGATTGACTATTGAAACTTTGGGTGAGCCCAATCTGAGGCAAGTTTTATGCGCTGAATGCTTAAACTTCTTCTGTGGTCATCTTTTGATCATGTTACTATTTCTTCTTTAGAAAAGCCAAATCTTTTGAGGTGTCTCTTGGCTAAGCTCACCTTGTCTAATTATACTATGCTACGCAGAAACTTGAGCAACTAGTTTCTTGCTATGTTGCCAATCCTTCATGTTGAATTCTACATGTACATCAATGGGGAAGGGAATTGATGTTGTTTTCATTCTCATGTAACATGAAGCCCAGGCACACTCTCTAATTCATGCATGAGTTGCCTGGAATATGATTAAGCTGATTTTGCTTCTGCAGGTGAACGATGCTGTTATTGTGGGTGATAGAACACTTGTTTCTTGTTCTTCAGATACAACCCTTAAGGTTTGTCAGACCTCAATTATTTCATTCTCTAATAAATTCTATTCTTTTTCCATGTTGCCCTTAAATGTTTTATTATCCTTACTTTTCTGTCTTTCCTTTGGGGCATCAGACATGGGATGCCTTATCTGATGGAGCTTGTACTAAGACCCTCAGCCAACACTCTGATTATGTTACTTGCCTTGCGGCTGCAGAAAAAAATGTAATGTATCCAAACTTTCTGTGCCATATCCAATTATTAACTACATCAAAAGAGTAAGAAGGTTCACTTTTATGTTTTATAAAATTCACGTCAAAGCAGAAAGATAGCTTTTCTTATTGAATCTTATGGATTGTTTTGATTGAAAAAAAGTTTTTATCTTTATGAAATTCATTTTCTGATCCTTTTATAGTGTTTTGCATTTTAGAGCAATATTGTTGCCTCTGGTGGCCTGGGTGGGGAGGTTTTTATTTGGAATCTTGAAGCTTCAGTTACCCCAATCTCAAAATTCCATGAAGCTATGAATGATTGTTCAAATGGTGTCAATGGTTCTGGCAACTCCCTAATAATGACAGGCTTACATACCATCAACTCAAACAACAATCTTTCCACACCCCCTAGTCTGTGTCAAGGGTATATTCCAATTGCTGCCAAAGGACATAAGGAGTCTGTTTATGCATTAGCAATGAATGAAGGTGGAACACTTCTTGTCTCTGGCGGCACAGAAAAGGTACAATATGGCATTGATTTTCATTTTTATGCTCTAACTTGGTGAGGTGTCTTTTAAGTCATTGCCTTTGGAATTAAGAGCAGTGCCGCAGTGGTTTTCTTGAACCTACCATAGCTTAAATTTCATTAGCTTGCTTGCAGGGTATTGCCATTGACCTTAGGAATGTGCTTTATTTATGCTTTCCCTTTTCCTCTAGGTTGTGCGTGTTTGGGACCCAAGATCTGGATCAAAGACTATGAAGCTAAGGGGGCATACAGATAATATTAGGGCTCTACTTCTGGATTCTACTGGCAGGTTTGTTGGGTGGAAATTTAGGATCAAATTTGCAGATGACGTAAATAGCTAATTGACTATTTCCTTTCCCTTGCATGCCAAATATTCCTTCTACTGTTGAGAAGTAGCGTGTGCAAATGGTTGAGTTTGGAACTTGCTTCTGTCTTTTTATTTGCATCTTGAATTTTCCGTCAATTTGTAGGTTCCTACAACGTACAGATAACTATGACTTAAATGACATTATATCCATTAGGCAATTTAACAACATATTGCTTTTTGTGGTTCAGTAATGAAGAAGAAAAGAGAATGAATTTGGTCATCTTTGTTGTATTCATGATAACACTTATTTTTTGTGGTATAAATTTTCCAGTGAAAATTAATAATTTTTGCTGCTAGTCATCTGAGATGCCTCAATCATTCATTTTTGCAGGTTTTGTTTATCAGGATCATCTGATTCTATGATAAGGTATTTTTTTTTTTGAAACAATAATAAAAGAAAGCTAGGGTAAAGTTTGTATATGATGTTATAAGGACTTAAATTTAGTGTTGTATGGTTGACTAATCTCTCCATCTCTCCTCATAGGCTTTGGGATCTAGGTCAGCAGCGATGTGTGCATTCATATGCTGTTCATACAGATTCTGTTTGGGCACTGGCCAGCACACCATCATTTAGTCATGTTTATAGTGGTGGGAGAGACCTTTCAGTGAGTGAAGTTATCATTTTAGAATAACGTTGATGTTAATCATTATTTTGACTTGAGTTTATGTGATATCTTCTGTCTAACTTGCTAAGTCTATCTTTTTAATGCCCTTTTTATTTGCAGTTATACTTAACAGACTTGCAAACAAGAGAGAGTCTTCTGCTTTGCACTGGGGAAGACCCTATTTTGCAATTGGCTTTGCATGATGATAGTATCTGGGCTGCATCTACCAATTCTTCAGTACACAGATGGCCTGCTGAAAGACATTATCCTCAAAAAATTTTCCAAAAGGGCAATTCCTTTTTAGCTGGAAACTTGTCCTTTTCCAGGGCAAGGGTGTCCCTAGAAGGATCCGCCCCTGTATGCTACATTCATTTCTCACAAGTTCATCTTTCCAATTTATGGTTAATATTGCTTTATCTATGATATGCTCCTCATGAAGAAGCAGCATATTGTTTACATATCCTGTGCTATTTGGGATGATGAGATTTGCCTTCCAATGATTTTTTTTCTTAGAAGATTAATCTTCATTTAGTTCTCTGTACTGGGCACTGATGATTCTCTTTTTTGTTTCCAAAATTTCCATCTCAATAGGCACCTGTCTATAAAAAACCAACCTCAACTATTGCTGGTACCCCTGGAATAGTGCAGCATGAAGTTCTCAATAATAGGAGACATGTGCTGACAAAGGTAAACTTGATGATTTCTGTACACGTGCTATATGATGCATGTGCCTGTTGGTGGTGTTATTTATTCTGCTTCTTAATTGCTGCTGTTTCTGTCTGTAATCTTGTGAACTAATAGAGGGCTCTTTTAACAGGATACTGGGGGTTCAGTGAAACTGTGGGAGATTACAAAGGGTGTTGTGATAAAAGATTATGGAAAGGCGAGCATTATTTGGATTTTTCCTATATCTAGTTGGAATGATGTGATATCTTTTATGGAAATCTTGTCTTTTGGGGAAGGAGCTTATTTGTTTTACTGATTCTTATTTGCTAGTTTCAACTATAGCTAACTCAAAATTTCTCATGCTTTAAATGTCAACTTTTTAGGTTTCATTTGAGCAGATAAAGGAAGAGCTGTTTGAGATGGTATGATTACTGATTGACAATATTACTACAATCATTTTTATTGTTACTGATGCATCTCTTACCCCCTTCGAGGAAAAGATGAGGTCATAAACAATCTATAGGGCTTGTTAGCTCCGTCTGATTTTTATTTTCTTTTCCTACTGCCTTAGGTTAGCATTCCCGCATGGTTCACAGTGGACACCAGGCTTGGAAGTTTGTCAATCCATATGGACACTCCCCAATGCTTCTGTGCAGAGATGTATTCAGCAGATCTTAATATTGCCAACAAGCCTGAAGATGATAAGGTAAGTGGATCTTTGTTCATAATCAATTCACCTGCCCATTTCTTAAGGTTGCTTTGTTTGTGGATTTACTATAGATTGTTTATATGAACGATTTTATTGTAAGTGGATCTTATTAATATGAACGACACCATTTACACTTGTCCTATACACTGGTCACCTGTCCAAATGCTTTAGTTTTTTTTTTTAAATATAAAGTTTGTTAAAAGGTTTTTGGTATTTGTGGCCCAAATGCTTGTTTATTTATCCAAAGCAATGAATATGGTTGATTAAATAATACATGCCAATAATTAGATATAAAATTAAAATTATGACATTTTAAAATTTGATATCTTGAAGATTTTGTTTTTGCTTTCTTCTGGCTCTAGTTGGGATTTGAATAAAGAACCTTCAGTCTTAAAAAATCATTACTGTAGTTATCAGAGTGAATAGGAGAGTTAAAAATGAGATACTTCTAAATTTTAAATTTCACTGTAAAGATATTTTTGTGGAGCTGACAGTGGCCGAGTCTTATTTTGTGCTTTTAGAATATCCAGAAGTAGGTTTTGTTTATCCAATTTTTTGGTAATTTAATGTATCCTTATCTAAAGCATCCAATGGCATCATGAGTAAGCTTACAATAATTTATCATTGACTATCCGTTGTTAATGTCATGTTTAAATAAATGTACTGAAAGCAATTAAAGTCTAGTTATATTTCTGAAGGTTAATTTGGCTCGAGAAACCCTTAAAGGGCTGTTGGCTCATTGGTTGGTGAGACGAAAACAAAGAGTGGGGTCTCAAGCTAATGGGGAAATAGTACCTGGAAAGGATACTAGTACAAGAAGTCTTATCCATTCAAGAATTGAGGTTGATTGTAGTACCGAGAATGATGCCATGGTTTATCCTCCATTTGAATTTTCAGTTGTCTCCCCTCCGTCCATTATCACTGAGGGCACACGTGGAGGTCCATGGAGGAAAAAAATTACTTATTTAGATGGAACTGAGGACGAGAAAGACTTCCCCAGCTGGTGTTTGGACTGTTTATTGAATAATCGATTACCTGCAAGAGAAAATACTAAGTAACTTCTTGTCTTCTCTGCATTTCCTCCCTTTCTTTTCAAGACTTCCCCTGATAGTGTCTGGACTGTGTAACTGCTAGCTTCCAGAGAAAATTCTAAATAACATTTTGCCCTTTGTTGCTTGATCTTTCTTTCTTTTCTCTCTTTGTTTTCTTTTAAAGTGGTTGCGTTTTGACTTTGGCTGTGGCTTCAATATAGAAACCATGCTCATAAAATATTCACACTTAGTTGGCTGATGCTGCGTAGAATCTATTTTTATTATCAAATATTTTAATAGCTCAAAATCTTATTTAAATATAGGGAAAGTTAATTTGTCAATCCTCGAAGTTTCACCTCATTTTTAATCAAGTCCTTATAGTTTTTTTTTCTCTATTGGGTTTTTACAGTTTTCTTATTTATAGACATTAGTCCCTATACTCATAACCCGTTGATTAGGGTTAATGTGGATGCTTACTAAGTGACATGTAAGTTGTTACAAAATACAAAATAACAAAGGTTTTTTAGATGATGAAATAAAATTTATTTATTATCAACATAAAAAATAAAAAATTATTATGCTCATGTGTCATATCCGTCTCCTTGCATCTTTATATAATTTGTAATTTGGTTCATTTTGATTTTATTTAGATCCATGTGGCAAAATTAATTCAAGTATATTTTGAATGAGAACTACATCATCAGCTACTAATGCCGTTTCTCTTATAAATAATGAGTATAGGGACCGATACCTATAATTGAGGAAACTATAAGGGCACAATAAAAAGGGAAAAAACTACAAGGACTTAATTAAAAACAAGGTGAAATTATAGGTGCTTGTATATTGATCTTTCCTTAAATATATATTCTAGTTATTCATATTTTCTGTTGTCCTTATTTTCTCAATGGTAAGTTCACTCTAGAGAGTTAGATGGTACAGCAATGGTCCCTGCTGCCTGTTTATACTGCTGAATTTTTCATAATTTTTATGGTTTTTGTCATTAATTGATTGAATTTATTATACTTTATTTTCATTGGAAAAACCAAATAAAGTAGTTTTTAGGGATTTGAGTTTATTACTCACAATGACAATCCTATCATTCTGGAGTTTTTAGGATTATCAATGCTTAATTGCATTATGTTATACTATAGATTTTTTTGCAAAACTTATGCAGATGCAGTTTCTACTTGCAACCATTTGAAGCTCCTGCCGCCCAGAACGTAACACAAGGAAAGCTAAGTGCTCCACGCATATTGAGAATTCACAAAGTAAGCAATGGTATTTCATTGTAATCTTTTATATTAGCGTATTCCATAGCAATTGACATTTGGGAAAGAATTATCTTATGAATCAAAAGCAGTCAATTCTCTCTTTATAAGGTCTTTCCTTCCATCCCATTTCCAGAAATGGCTGTCTCTGTATTAATTGAAATGCTTTGCAAGAAGAGAGCAATGTGATACACCTTGATTTATGAAGTGTGGAATTGCTTTTTCTGGTGTCAAAGACACTACCATTAAATTGTTAGGGGTTATACACCTACCCAATATTTAAAAAGCTAGCCACAGCAATTTTCTCTACTTGTGGAATTGTTGTCTTATGTTGTTCCCCCTCTTTTCTTGTCCTCAATGATTGTGCTTGTTTTATCTGATTGACAATGAGCAGCTAACATTAAAGAATATTTTCTCCTTTAAATTATAATGTTCTCCCATTAATTTTTTGTAAATGGTTTGAGCCTTAATTTTGGTTATTTATTCAAAATTGTGCAAGTACTGAACAAATGTGAGAGATGATTAGATAGTAAGATTTTTGTTTATACGGGCATGTATTCAAAGGCCAATTGATAAAGTTTTGATGGAAAGTCGATGACTGAGATTTAAAACTATGCCATAGATGTTTTCCTGTTTGTATAAAGTTTCATTTCCTATGTATATCATTTATTATTGGGACATTTTAGATGAGAGGACGGTTGTACGGAAAATGGCCCAACATCCTCGTATGGGGGCTGAAGGAAAGGGCAGGGCAGACACGGAAGATTGATGAAATCATGTCATGTATTCTCAGTTTTTCTGTTTTTTTGATGACCTGACCCCCTTGGGTTTAATTGAATCTGTAGTCATCCTGACTTTCTTTCTGTTAGATGCTGTGTTTCATAAAAGTTAATTGCTCCTTTTTTTATGCCCTTCTGTTGTCTAGGTCATTAATTATGTAATAGAAAAGTTGGTCCTTGACAAGCCATTGGATAGCATAAATGTTGAAGGTAGTTTTACCTCTGTACCTGCACTTGGGGATGGATCTTTTCGATCTGGAGTGAAGTCTTGGCCAAAGCTTAAACCTTCTATTGAAATATTGTGCAACAATCAGGCAAGTTTATAAATTCTCTGTAATGCTGTCTCTTGACAGTATATATAATACCATTGTCTAGATGCTAAAATTGAGCTGTCTTGGCATGCCTCTTGAAACCCTTACTGCTACCTTGGTTTCCCATTTTGGTGTTTTTTGCAAGACATAGATGTTATTCTTGGTATAAATTGCAAGGCTACCACTTTGACCTTCTTCTAGAGAACATGCTGCAAAATAGATTAACAGAGTCTTGTTCATTAAGTTCGATTGTTATTCTTGTGGACCTTGAAATTCTTGCCTCAATTTAAACAGCAATTTGTGGAAACTCCATCTATCATTGTCTAGCTTTACTTTACTGGATGCAATAAGATGAATTGAAACTGTGACTTGAAAGAACAATATCTCTGGAAATGATCTGTTATAATCTCCATTAGGAAAGTCATTTTCAGACCTTATATGCCCGTAACTTCTATATATTCAATATAATAGATCGCAATTTTTCTTTAGTATTATCATCTTGCTACCTTCTTGGTTATATCAGAAGTCTTGGGAAAGTTTAAGTTTATGTCTTCTCATTGTTTTGACTTTTGATTACAGTATTTGTTTATTTATTTTTTTCATGTTGTTTCACCACAATTCGATTGTAAATGATCAGTTTGGTGTGGTTGACTGTATTGTTAGCTTTAATTTTTTGGTTATATTTCCAGGTGTTGTCTCCTGAAATGAGCTTAGCAACTGTGCGAACTTATATATGGAAGAAAACAGATGATCTGGTCCTTAAATACAGGGTGATTCAAGTCAAGTGATTGCCAGATTGTGCAAAAAGGTGGGCATATAATATGACAAGTCATATATAAACTCATGTATTGGCCAAAAAGATAATATGCAGTTGATTTTTGTTGTCTCAGCAAGGTCCAAACATTTTATTGCTATAAAATACTTGAGCACTGATTCTTTGGGAGTGCTTGTTGATCGGGGGTATTATATTGTAAATTCTGAAAATCTCAGAGGACCGAATCTACTGGCATTCTCCAAACCTGCTTGGATAGATTTTCTTTATCGAAGAGGTGTTGCAGAGAATTTCATGGGCTTTCACACTTACGCTAGACATGGCAGAGTAGTGGGGTCCTCCTGGCAAGATGAACATCTATTCCTTTTGACTCTGTTGAGAATCAATGGGGGATCATACTGGCCTAATGTAATGTTTTCTAGGAATTAGATAGTCAATCAGTTTAGAGATGACATCAATCAAAATCCCTGTACATTTGAATTGTGCCTTCAATATCTAGCTATAGAAACTCTGTTCTCCACATTCATCGCTCTACTCCTGTTCCTGCTATTTTTGATATCTTGTAGATTGCAATTAATATTATTCCCATTTGTTTCAGATTATAAACTTCCAATCTATATTCTTTTTATTCACGCTCTTTTCTTAGCTCTTGTTCTTCCTGTTTAATTTTATTCAGTGCTGAAGAGGCCGTTCGGTTGCTGGGAAGGATGAGAATGGAATGGTGAGTGTGATGATTCCCACATCTGTGGCATTGGGTTTGTCATGGGAAGGATGATGTCATGATAAATGTGCAACTAGCTCATCATGCTAAAATGGAGACTGCATTTCCACTCCGTAAATCTTTGACTCTAGCAACCAAACAGGCCCCAGGTGTTAATCAGGATCCAAGTTGAAGCTGGATGTATATATTAGTTCTGCCTTTCATAGTTGGTTGCTACCCGCAGGTTTATATGCTTCCGATCATTTATGTGTATTCTGGCGGAATCATTTATGGAAAAAACGGTTATACGGCGATAAATTCGATTGTGAAGGTGCAGCGAGCCTGCGACCCCTGGTATTAATGATCTTAGAATTTACAAATTTTTAATTTTCCCAGCAGATATTTTACAATGACAGGTCAAAATGAAAAATTATATATTCAGAATAATCAAATAAATCAGAATAAGTGAATTTTAAAGTTTAAAATAAATCAAAGGCGTTAATAGTAACTTAGTGAGAGTCTTGATACGTATAAAATTTAACTCCTTGATTTGATTGAAAAATGTTCTCTTACATCACAGAAATTAAGGAAAAAAAGAAAAGAACAATGTTCTCTTGGATATATAAGTTTACTCACCTAACTTGTTATCAAAATTATATTAGCTATAAAACTTCTAAAACTGTTGTAGGAAAAAGATAATAAAAGATCATATGAATTTGAAAATGATAATTTGAGTATATGAATATTTAAAAAGATAGATTGGGTATCTTGTCCGATCTGTCTTTTGTAAATTTAGGTAAAAAGATCAAATTACCCCTAAAAGCATTTGAAAAAAAAAAAGTGAAAGAATGAAGCTTAAAACAAAGAGGGAGAAAAAGCGGAATTTTTTAAACTAAATCACTAATGGCCTTGAGTGCCTAAGGGTAGTACTACTATTGTTTATGGATATTATGCATCCATGTCCAAGTACTACTTGAAGAAGAATTTGCAACAGTGAACAATGCAAATAGATCCAATTTTGACACGCTAGATAGTGCTAGACTTCTTGTTCTCTGTCTCCATAGTCGTTGGGTGGTTGCTGCAGGTGGCTTCTTTGACTCCATAGCGCTTGCCTCATTGTCATCGAAGAGTATCAGAGCTAATTACAGCATTATCCAAGCTCAAATTTGACATACGCTTTGTCACTGTCGAAGCTCATTGTGCAAACTAGCCATGGAAGAATTCCTGATACAATGGTGTATTATCAAAGCTGAACTTTGTATCCTTGATCAGTTAGTATGCAGACCAGACACGATGTAACCTCAGTGTTTGTTGCCAATAGCGTGAAATTTCTTCTAAATGTTCAGTAGTAGTTAGTTGATAATGTTAAACGAGTTGTAGAAGGCAGGTTACGATATATATATGATATATTTATAACTCCTATAATAGGATTTATAATTTCTCTAATGGGATTTGTAACTTTAATAATGAGATTTGTAACTTTCCTAAGACATTTACAACTGAAATTGTAAGATATTGCTTTCGTATTTGCAACTCCTGTAATGGAATTTGTAACTTTCCCTAAGACATTTATAACTGAAATTGTATTACAATTGCTTTCGGGTTTACAACTCCTCTAATGGGATTTACAATTTCAACAATGCGATTTACAACTTTCTCTAAGACATTTACAACTCTCAAATTGCAAGATATAACTTTCGGGTTTGTAAATCCTGTAATGGGATTTGTAACTTTTCTAAAGATATTTACAACTGAAATTGTAATTTATAAATAGTCATAACTTACTGTACAATTTTATTTAATGGCATTGACTACTTTACTTATGGCATTTATAAAAAAATATCCTACCCATGACAGTAAGGCACTGGCCTTTCACTAATGACTACTCTTTCACTAATTACATTGCAAGTAAGTCTTACTATAAACATTATAAGTCATGCGAAAAGTAAGGAACTGCTCTTTCACTAATGATTACTCTTTCCCGCTCAATCTGATTAGGCTGAAGAGGAATGTCCCAATGAATAAATCAATTGATTGCAAGACACAAAAATATCGTCATTCGCATTAATCATATACATGCTTGTCCCATAAATGCGTCAAGTTGTCGATAGTTTAAGTATTGTTTGGGATTATAATGTAATCTCAGATGGCGCATGAAATATTCTTCCTCAACAGATCGGTTCTCGATTTTTCACCCACATATGAACACAATGGTGAGACTTTAACACCTGAATAAGATAATCTTTTCTTTAGTAAGGAAAATGCCACTTTTGTATTTAAAATGATAATTTGTTTTTGTTTAGTAAGAAAAATGCTATTTTTGTATTCAAAATTGTGCAGTAAGTAATAACTATTTATGAGTTACAACTTCAGTTGTAAATGTCTTTAGGAAAGTTATAATTTTCATTGTTGAAGTTACAAATTTCATTGCAGGAGTTGTAAACCCAAAATCAATATCTTACAATTTGAGAGTTATAAATGCCTTAGAAAAAGTTGCAAATTCTATTAGAGGAGTTACAAATATCATTAGAGGAATTATAAACCAGAAAGCAATTGCAATTACTTCGTTACTGAGTTGTAAATGTCTTAGAAAAAATTGTAAATCCCATTATTGAAGTTATAAATCCCATTAGAGGAGTTACAAACCCGAAAGTTAATTCCTAAGCCTTAATGCCGCAATGTTAATTCCTATTAGGTTAGAGGGTGATTTCACTTTGTAGGGTACTGTAGTTCTTGGCCTAATGAAAGCCCTAAAAGTATAGTCATAAAGAATGACATCTAATGAGCGTGTTGATAACCCATAAAAAGATGACTGAACATTTAGAAATGTAAGAGAAAGAAGACATGGCAATGAGACCAGTAGAAAGAAATTGATTTTGACGACCCTAGTCAAGATCTCATTCTTACCTTCAAAAAACTCAATAAAACCCACTAATAAGAAGAGTAAGATACCAAACCCTTAAATTTTTTAGTCCCGTTATACTTTTCTCCCCTAAAATCATCAAATTACAACAACAAAAATTAGCTTCAAGCAACCAATTCCTGGAATGCATTAATGACAAATTTTGGAATTCTCATATATCTGAGTTAAAGTGTTTCGAGATTCAAACAAGCCAGAACGAGAAAATCTTGATTTGAGAAAAAAATTAAAAAACAAAATAAAAATGGTTAAGATAAACAGATTCATCATAGAGATCCAAATTTTTTATACTCTTTGATGACAATGAGGCGAACGCAACTTCGAGGAGGTGTCAGTCAATCTCCAACTTTAAGAAGGAGATGCTCTGTATTCTTAAGCGTAATTCTCCCATTTTTTCTTCAAAAATTTTTAGGGATAATTTAGTTTTTTCATTCAAATTTATAAAGATTACATTAGACTTCTTGTCTAATATATCTTTTTAAATAATTATATATCTATTTTATTATTTTTATATTTATATGGTTGTTTATTATCTTTTTCCCAACTGTTTTCCCTGGTTTATGGTCAGACTATAAACGAGTACGATACCATGTGTGTGTTTGGCAATTAGGTTAGGGAATTGATTTTTCCTTAAAACCATGGTTTTGTAGTTTTGTTGCCAAACAGCCATAATATTCTAAAAAATCAATTCTCATATCAAACCATGGTTTTATCTTTAAAACCATGGTTTTATAAAATCCACACATTTTCAACTTTTCGGCATATTGTTCTGTCTTTTCCGCAGTTTTTCCTTTTCTCTCCCTGCGTTTCCTCTCCTCTTCTCATTTACACGAAAAAGTTATAAATCCAATCATATCCCTTTTATTATTTTACCCTAATTTTTTCTTATACTATCTCTCCTCTCTCCTCTATCTTTTCTACTATTTATCATCTTTTCTCTCTACCTCTCTCCTCTCTCCTCTCTCCTCCTTTTAATAAAATTATACCCTTTTTAGTAATTTACTTTTCTAAAAAGTCATTTTAAAAATAACTATCCAAACACTTATTCTTCTCAAAATCTATTCTTTCTAAAATCTATTCTTCCCAAAATCTATTCTTCAGAATCTATTCTTCCTAGAATCTATTCTCAAAAGCTAATCCAAACGGGCCCATATATCATATATAGCTAATTTCGTGTTTGAAGTGCGCACTGTTTTTTTGGTTACAAGCTCCACGTGTGCGTTGATTTCACCTCGGTTTTACTATCTTTTTGGGACCAATAAGGATCAAAGGAAGGGAGAAGATGCTAAATGACAAAGACAATGATGCAGAACAGAACCAGCAGGCTAAGTCTGAAATCGAGAACAATTCAAACTTGACTGTTAGTAATAAGTAGTATCAGGCTATTTATCCTTACGACTCTCCAGCTTTAAACCCGTCATAAATGGTGAACATAGATATACTAACGTCGTCATCACTACTGGAGCCGATCCTCTGTTTCTACAGATTGTATTTGGCGAAAACTTAATGGGAGACGAGAAAAGGAAAAAAGATAAGAAATTCCCTCCTAAAAAGGTGACAAATGAGAGATTTACGTGGTGATGGTGGAAGAAATGGGGATCGCTGTCACTAAGCAGAACATAATAGTTGAAACTTGCAAGAACCAACTTTGGTGGATTACAGGACAAAAGGTGAGAATGAATTCATACTCGTCTGTGGAGAATCACAGATGGAAACATCGCCATTGGTTTCCGTGTTCCACCACTGTTACTCCGACGTCCTCTCGCACTTGTATGGATTCTTCTTGCCTACTTTGTTCTCTTTGAGGTTGAGCTCCAACATCAACGGAGGAGCCCTTGCAAGCCCACAAGCATGCAACTTATGGACGGAATTCGATTCTCCGTTTCTATCAACGTCAGAACATGAACAGAATCCATACCTGTGTAGATTTCTCATAAAGTTGTTAGCATACGATTCTCTAAGGCAACTCTTTCGTTTGAATCTTCGTCTTTTTTGTTGTCCCTGGAGGCAGGGGAGAAACAGAGTCTTTTTCTATATAAGAGGGACTCGCTAGAAGTTTTAAATTAAAACAACTTCACTATTAAGAAGAGGGCAAGGTGTGAGAGAAGCCATGGAAGGGTATAATTACTCGTACCAGAACTACTCGACCTACAAGACAGATGAACCCAACGGTCCTGCAATAAGAAGGCCCTTTGTTCCTTTTGTTCCCAACTCCAACCGTGACCCAGAAGGTTATGTGACTAGGAAAACAGTCATACCAGTGGCTACCAGACCATATGGTGACGATGATTACTACTCACATGGCTCTCCAACGAAGGGTTATTCCATCAGAGACGACAATGATTATGTGGAGAGGAAGAAAGTCGACGACTTCCTCGTCCACGTCCATAATGAAGGTAGCCGATCCTCTGCACTCGGAAGTCCCGTTCGAAACGACAACTATTATAGGAACGGTGGTGGCTATGGCAACTATGATACCTACAACGACAAAGAACGACGCAGGCCAATCGGAAGCTACACTCCGAACGACAGCTACGATAGGTATCAGCCTGCAGACACCTACAGTTCCTACGAACCACACAGGAACTCTCCCAATGGGTGGTCCAGGCCTACTTCAGGATGGACCCCACCAACAAGAAATGGGACCCAACTGAGTGAGCCAACCAGTGATATCGGAAAAGCCACGGGGCTATTGAAGGAAGCTGCAAAGGTGACATCCAACGCCTACGGTGACTACAGCAACAGAGGAAGGGCAAAGGGTGAGGGCTATTACGGGTCGGATAGGCCAAACCCATCGATATGGGCTGAGCTGCCCGGTCATGGCGGTTCTCATAATCGTGAGCCGAGTAGAGAGGACAAGGCCATGGAGCTGGCGAAGGAAGCTGAGAGGCTCAAGCCTCTAAAGAATAAGCTTCTGGGTGAGCCAAAAAAGCAGCACAAGGATGACTACTATTACAGAGAACCCGTGGACACCACGCGGTATGGAAACTTGAACCTTTTTAAATCACGAACACGCACTTCACCAACCTCAGTTTTTAATAATAGAAACTATTGACTACAGGAGGGACGATGATAGGCACCATGGAAACACCATCGGCGGCTGGCAGGCTCAGAAGAAGTACAATGGAGCGAGCTTCTGATAACCATTATATTCCATGCAGATATGAATCAGCGAACAATTATTACTGCGTGTTACTCTAATCTTCCAGGTCGGATACTTTTGATTTAAATAAGTTGTCTAATATTTCTTGTCTACGCGTGTAATGATCCAAATTCAGTCTCTTATATTTGGACTGTTATACACGAGAATTCCTCTTTGTTGTCTTATAGGTTTATCTGTTAGTTGATCTATCTGTTTATTTCTTTGTGTTTTGCCACCTTGGCGCATGTAACCACCAGATGTGAGAGAGGAAAGCTGCATGAACTATGAACCAAAGCCATCAGCTTCTTCCATCAGTTTGTCTTGTAGGTTTATCTGTTAGTTGATCCATCTGTTTATTTCTCTGTGTTTTGCCGCCTTGGCGCATGTAACCACCAGATGTGAGAGAGGAAAGCTGCATGAACTATGAACCAACGTCATTAGCTTCTTACATCAGTGATTCTGTAAGATGGTGTTGGGTACGGCCGTTTCAATAAATAAATTATGATCACTTATTGTCTGTCAAAACATCTACTTTCTTCTTTAAATGATGAGATTTTTCTTTTACTTCTTTAATTTGACAATGTTACGAGCACCGGTCAAATTTCTCTAATACGTCCTGTAAGTGATGTGTATGTTAGTGGAAGTGTTAGAGGTGTTCATGGGTAGGGCAGGGCTAGGCTGGGTAGGGCGACTTTCTTGCCCGGTACTCTGCCCAGAAAAAGTATGGGCTATATTTTGCAGCTCGATGCCCGGCCCTACCCGGTAAAGGCTCTAACCATTTTGGGTTGGGCATAGGCGGGCTGAGTATGCCCAAGTTGTGATGCCATGCTCATGTTGTGGAAAAAATCTACAATTATAAACTTCTAAAATAATATCATATTCATATGTCTTCAAGAGTTAAATAATATCTATAATCCACTAAAAATAAGGTAACAAAAAGATAATAATTAAAGTCTTGAAATTCATTGCATATAAAAAAACCTTGAAGTTTAAGTAGTTTACAATTATAACTTTACATCAATTTCCCAAATGTTGACAAGGATGAAGTATCTAAAAAAATAAAATAAATAGTTATAATTTATAATGTAATCATATTATGATTAATAAAGTTAAAAAAATTAATGTAGTTATAAATATTAAAAGATACAACTTACGTTCTACGGAGAAAATTAAAAAAAAAAGGGTGCTCATGGGCAGGGCAGGGCAGCCCCCCTGCCCGTTGCCCAGCCCGGAAAAAGTATGTGCTGTATTTTGCAGCCCGATACCCAGCCCTGCCCTATATTTATCGGGTTGAGTAGGGTCATTTTTTCGCGGGTTCGGGTGGGTATATCGGACCGCTGGCTTTATGAACACCCCTATAAAATATTGCAGTGATAAACTAGAGAATACGGAATCCGAAGTCGTGGATTTTTCCACGTAAATAATTACTTAACGACAAATTTATGTATTCTTTTGCTCTGCCAGAACGCAGGAGGAATCTGTGGATGAAAAATCAATCCATGCGAGAACATAATAACAAGAGTCGAACGAACAAGGAATCCAAAATAATAATTTCAATACACGCACGCATGTAAGTTGAAATAGCTCGAGCGCTGTTTCATGCAATGACCCACTTGTAATCGCAAGATCTGTTCCGGAAACTTGTGTGCCTATGTTATTGGATATGTACGTTGGAGGGGTCACAAACCAAAAGGCATTCTTTCGTCTCAGAACTTGACTCCTCCTGACAAAGAGGGTTACGTAACATGCATAAGCTTTCAAAATGTCATTTTCAGCTGTCATGTAAGAGGGCATGCAGTGAAGGGATTATATATATATATATATATATACACGAGGGATGTTTTGAACGGCATGTAAGAGGGCAAAGGCGTGTTCACAAAGTTTTTGATGAACGATAATGGATTGTGGTTATGTTGTGCTTGCCTGCTTTGACTCTTCACGATGGTGAAGGGCCAACTCTGCTGCTTGGGCGTTTCAGCTGCGCTTAGTTATGGACTCCTGTTAAAAAAAACTAAGCTAAAAACTTTATTTGAAATGGATCATCACATGAGATTCAGGATATAATATTTTATAATTATGGGTATACAAATATTTATTTACTTTGAATGTGAGTGTATATTATCTTTAGACCCTCTTGATTGATTTGCCTACATAACTATATATTTGAATTGGTTATTGATTTAAACCAGACAAAAATATAATATCAACAAATATTATATCTTATTGAAAGAATTAGTTCTTCAAAGTCTGGTAAACTATAAATTTTAAATGCCCATTAAAAAATACGATTATATTTAACATCTAACAATATCTCGACTCATAAATAAAATTATCTCTAATAAAAGAATATCTATACTTATTAAAAAAATTAATAAAAAATTGTAAAGGTTATGTTTACCAAAAAAATACCACTAAACAAATATATGTATTGTAGCCAAATGCACCTAACTAAAGAAAGTTATGTTGAAACTTGAAAATTGAAATTAAACTCCTATGTCATTGCTCCCCTAAAAATGTTGTCAGCTTATTGAATTTGGCCTGGGTTTGGACACTGACGGGTAAAATTTTGTAAGTTTGTCATCATAACGAATCGTTGATTAATAAACGACTCCATTTAACACATGGTGATGAAATAAAGGGTTACAGTCAACATTTATGAATAAACTGCTGACAATAATTTAAATAGACTGCACATAGAACTAACAGAAAACTGCCTAAATTATATTTGAAAGTAAGTCCTGATAAAAGAGGAGTTACATAAATTAAGCGGAAAAGCTTAAAGAGAATGAAAGGGTTACTCCATGACTGAGAAAATCAAACAAGTTCTTAAGATCGGGTCGGTTAGGTTTTTCGAGGGGATGGTGAAAATGGCCCTAGAGATTCTGAAAATCATAGAGACAGTATTTATTATTACCCGTGCCTTTGGAGACAGTAAATAATAAAATGGCCGTCAATTTAGCGAATAGGAATGCATATGATTATGGCTTTGGGGTTTGACTTTATGAGAGGATGGGAAGATCCGATCCTCCCTCTGTGTTACGACTACTTCCCTAGTTTCATACCCAGAAAAGACAGCATAAGTCCAACACAGTACCAGCACAGACAGCAACAAACACAGCTCTCTCCATTACGCGACAACAACCCCCGACTAACCCATTTTCTGTTTCAATTACTGCAAGACTTCCATCTTTGATTCAGCATAATCTTTGCTTTTTCATTTTCTAACTTTTTCTTTCTAAACCCGTCGAATTCCTTATCCTAAAATCTTTCCTTTTCACTTTCTTTCTATCAATTCAGATCATTCTCGCACCTACTGAATCTTGCTTCCTTTGACTCAATTGTAAATTCCTCGGTTCGTCGTTTGCTTTGTGGCTCATTGACCCTTCAACCTTGGAATTTTACTTTACGATTTCGAACTCTGCTCATCACATGATGCATCTTTAAGGATGAAGTAGCTAAGTATTTGTATACTTTTTTGGTGCTTGCGTCTCTGATCGTATTGTAGCGATCTTATTGATAATTTCAAGGAACGAATAGATAGACCATGTCAAGAAATGACTCTTAGATTAAAGAAATGGGGTGTGTGATTAGTCGAGAAGTGTCATCGGGAATAATCTCTGAGGTGAAAGAGGAGAAGAATTCGAGTAGCGAGTCGAGGAGGAAGGTAGATGAAACGTCGTCTCAGAACGTGGTAGAGGCTCAGAACGGTGGGAAACAAAAGGAAGAGAAGGGTGGTGGTGATGAAGGGATCCAGGCCCAACGCCCAAGGGGCGAAAGGAGAAGATCAAAGCCAAACCCAAGGCTAAGTAATCCTCCCAAACATGTGCGAGGAGAGCAAGTAGCCGCTGGATGGCCACCCTGGCTTACGGCTGTTTGTGGTGAAGCGCTTAGTGGATGGATTCCCCGAAAGGCTGACACATTTGAGAAAATTGACAAGGTAGGCTTGTTTTCGCCGTTTATTGGTATTGCCAAAACTCAATATGCACTACTGATAAATTTGTGATCTTGATATGCTTTTAATTATTGCACTTCTCGTACTCTCCTTTTAATGATTTTCCTTTCATATTAGATTGGCCAAGGAACGTATAGCAATGTGTACAAGGCTAAAGATATGTTGACGGGTAAAATTGTTGCTCTTAAGAAGGTTCGATTCGACAACTTGGAGCATGAGAGTGTAAAGTTCATGGCTAGAGAGATTCTTATTCTCAGAAAATTGGATCATCCCAATGTTGTAAAGTTGGAAGGTTTAGTTACATCAAGGATGTCATGTAGTTTGTATCTGGTATTTGATTACATGGTGCATGATTTGGCTGGACTTGCTGCAAGCCCAGGAATCAAGTTCACAGAGCCTCAGGTTAGATCAGGTTTGCCTTGAAATTTTGAGGTGATGGGTTTCGGTCAGTGTGCATTCTATTGAAGTGGTGACACTTGATGTTTTATAGTACCGTGCGGCTCTTGTTGCAGGTCAAATGTTACATGCATCAACTACTTTCTGGACTAGAGCATTGTCATAAACGGCACATACTTCACCGTGATATTAAAGGATCAAATCTTCTTATTGACGATGGGGGAGTGCTTAAGATTGCTGACTTTGGACTGGCTTCTTTCTTTGATCCAAACCACAAACACCCCATGACTAGTCGTGTAGTTACGCTTTGGTATCGGCCTCCTGAGTTGCTTCTTGGTGCCACAGATTATGGTGTGGGTATTGACCTTTGGAGTGCAGGTTGTATTTTAGGGGAGTTATTGGCTGGGAAGCCAATTATGCCCGGTCGTACAGAGGTAACCTCGAAACCTTTAGTCATATTAGATGTAAGACCATTGCTAATTTGCAATGTTTATTACTTCTTTACAAAATAATCTGACTTAGTAGTGAATTAAACTTAAATCAAGTAATACACCCTCTGAATGTCGAAGGGTAATCAGCACTTGTTAAATGAAGAATAGAGGTATTCTTGATGAAGGGGATAGAAAATTTTCGTTGTCTTCAGTTATTTAATTAGGGAATTTGGAGTAATAACTCACCTATTGCTTAATCATGTAATGTTCACTAAATTTCTGATTATCCAAGTGTCTCTTCAGTTATTTACTAAATTTCTAATCGTTTATATCATTTTTTATCCTTTCTTGAATACTTACATAGGTAGAGCAACTGCATAAGATATACAAACTATGTGGCTCACCTTCTGATGAGTATTGGAAGAAGTCAAAGTTGCCTCATGCTACCTTATTTAAACCTCGAGAGCCATACAAGAGATGCATAAGAGAGACGTTTAAAGATTTTCCACCTTCTGCACTGCCCCTTATTGATACTCTTCTTGCTATTGATCCGGCAGAAAGGAAGACGGCCTCTGATGCGTTAAAAAGTGAGGTGGGTTAATCCTCTTGTCAACGAAAAGCTGGTGTGTAATTCTCAATTTGTGTTGCCTTCCCGGCACTGTGTTTTCAGCCAAATAAGTAAAGTGTCTTGAATCTAGCTTAGATATTATCCTTGATGAGTTTACTTCATTTTGCTTGTTTTGTCTTGCAGTTCTTCACAACAGAACCATTTGCTTGTGATCCTTCTAGTCTTCCAAAATATCCCCCAAGCAAGGAAATGGATGCTAAACGACGGGATGATGAAGCAAGGAGGTATTCATGCTCTTAAATCTGATTTCTTCATATATGGTTAACGACGTTTTACTCATGCTATAAGCTTATGACTGTGTGCATTACTTAAGTTGGTGAGTGGATAAAGGGGTGCTCACTTTGTCTTACGCTCATCCACACCCACCCAATCTCTACAGGGAATTTATAGAGTCAGTCACCAAAAAGTTTACTGTATTATTCTCTGCTAGTTATAATGTAGTCAAATGTATTATGTTTGACTAACTCTTGAATCAATGAATTTTTGACATGGATGTTCAGATTAAGAGCCGCAAGCAAAGCTCAGGTTGATGGTGCAAAGAAGCCACGAACTCGTGACCGTGTTAAAGCATTTCCTGCCCCTGAAGCCAATGCTGAGCTTCAGTCTAATATTGATGTATGTTCCATTGTTCTTATAAGTACTTATTTTCCTGAATTACGTGTTTGGTGCTTTTGTTATGTAGTCAATTCATAGGCAGAAGTTGAGAAGATTATATCCTCCAACAATGCATAATTAAATAAAGTGTCTGAAATCAAGTCGGGACAAATGCTAGGATTTGGTATCTGAGCTTTTTGCACAACCTGAAGAAGTACAAGGAGTAGATAATGAAATTGTTCGTTACAAAATGGATACCTATCTTTCTTCACATGTCACTCATCAATTCTATGGATTCCGAAAATTTTTGACATGATTAATAATCCTCAGCATGTAGTGTACGGGAGTTCCATATTTCATAAGTAAATTTGAAAAAAAAAAAAAAACACTTGTCCGCATGCTTGTAAATACCGTTGATCAAATTTGTTATGGTTCTGAATAACAGAGAAGGCGTCTAATCAGTCATGCTAATGCCAAGAGCAAGAGTGAAAAGTTTCCTCCGCCACATCAAGATGGACAACTTGGGTATCCTTTGGGAGCTTTGAATCATATAGATCCTGACATTGTTCCTCCTGATGTCGCATTCAGTTCAACTTCATTTACTTATTCAAAGGAACCATTCCAAGCTTGGTCAGGTCCCATAGGTAATAATGCTGCCATTGATGCACCAAAGAAGAAGAAGAAACACACAGCAGCTGATGCATTGGATTTATCAAAACCACACAGAGTTTACACCAAGGATAAGATTAAAGGAAAGAAAATCAAAGCCTAGCTATTTACTACATTCATTCATATAGAGAATATATTCAAGAACTTACCCTGCCTCTGCCACATCATTTGATCCACGGAGTCCAACTGCTGTGAAAGTCCATCTTTTAGCTACCTGCTTGCTGATCTTCCTCCTGAGTGTGAAGTACATTGCTTGGTTGAAGTGCAAGGGTTAATTTTTTTAAAAACAATTTTTTTTGTGATCTCAATCACTTTTTCTAAATTTTTTTATGTATTAATCTCCGCCAGGATACATGATATTTTTGTGCCCAATTTGTTCTAAGGATTAAAGAATTTGAAGAGCCAGCGTCAAAAGTCAGTATCAAAATCTTGAATAATACGTAAGAACCACTTTGAATCTTAGTTAGAAATGAAAGTTGAGTTGTAATATATATGAATTTTGTCTCCAGTTTTAACACGCACGTTGCCGAACCTTGACCTGTCTCTATTGATGAGATTTGAACATACTTAAAGAGGGAGGGCAAAAAATTAAAAAAAGATAAAATCTCTGGTTTGAATGGTAGATTGCATTGGAAGAGCAGTTGAGGGAAGAGGGTGTGAGCGCGTCGATAAATAGATGCTTCAGGACTAAGCAACAACACTCTGTGGGCGTTCTATAAATTCTGAAGAAACTGAGAAACCGTCTCTCACATTGTACTCAAAAGACCTTGTACGTTGCCCTTGCAGGGTTCTTCCTCCTCTTCGGCCGGCTTGTTTTTTTTTTTCACCCAGTTCACCGGAGCTTTGCCCCGATTACATCCGAATTCGACCCGCGTCGCGCACCTGGCTATGGTGGGTGAGTCTCCCAACGGGGATTTTTTGCGTACGTCAAGGCTCGAACTCGAGACCTCATTTAAGCGATACCGAGCCGCTTACCACTCGGATCAACCTCCGTTAGAGATCAATAGCAACGGGACCCGGAGGCCCGCCTGGATGGTGACCACCCCCACCAGGCCCTGGGTTTTTCGGTGGGTTTTGTGATGTTATCGGTTCTTGGTAGGCAGATTCCACACTATCGTTGGCTCATTTTTGCTTCTTCTTTTTTAAGCATTTGAATTGTGAGACAATGTAGTTGACAAAGAAAAAGTTGAATTTTGGGTCGGGCATACTTTGATCGGTACTTCGGAAATAACAACCAGATGAAAAGGAAAAAAACGATTCTTTTTTTTGTTTTTGTTTGTGAATATTCGTTTTTCCTTGATTTCGTTTAGCATCTGTGAATGCTAATTCTGATCCTCCTTCTTTAATGGAATTTGACAGCTTAAGCTTTTTTTTTTTTCTCACCCGGTTCACCGGAACTTTACCCCGACTACATCCGGATTCGACCCGTGTCGCGCACCTGACTATGGTGGGTGAGTCTCCCAATGGGGATTTTCTGCGTACGCCAAGGCTCGAACTCGAGACCTCGCTTAAACGATACCGAGCCGCTTACCACTCGGATCAACCCCCGTTGGTACAGCTTAAGCTTTTTTTTTTTTTGCCCACCCGGTTCATCGAAGCTTTGCCCCGACTACATCCAGATCCGACCCGCGTCGCGCACCTGGCTATGATGGGTGAGTCTCCCAACGGAGATTTTCTGCATTCGCCAAGGCTCGAACTCGAGACCTCGCTTAAGCGATACTGAGCCGCTTACCACTCGAACCAACCCCCGTTGGTTACCGCTTAAGCTTTTTGTGCTGCTGCTGGCTACTCCAAGACTGCTTCGGGGACCGTTTGGGCCTCCTGGACCTCCCGGCCCACCTGGGCCTCCATGAGCCTTTTCTTTTAATTTCCTGGGTGTGTGATTTGTAACAATAATTGAGCCCCCGGCATTTCTCTTGGTTTGTATTTTGTAATGATTTTCATGTTCTACAGACAGTTATATTCAATTTTTTTTTGGTTGCTCATCCAATTCACCCCCGACTACATCCAGATCTGACCCGCGTCGCGCACCTGGCTATGGTGGGTGAGTCTCCCAATGGGAATTTTCTGCGTACGCCAAGGCTCGAACTCGAGACTTCACTTAAGCGATACCGAGCCGTTTACCACTCGGACCAACTCCCGTTGGTCAGTTATATTCAATTGATCAGACAATTATTAAAAATCTCCACTCTTTTGTTGTAGCAAAAAAAAAAATCATCTCCACTCTTGCTTGTATTTTTTTTTTCAAAATTTGTTTTGCACTCTTTTTTCAATGACGCCATGTCGTCATCCCCAAGCCCACGCATCCAAGTCCAATGTTAATTTAAGTCCACAAATGTCATTTGGAACAAATTAATTTATTTTAAGCAACTTTATGCTGTATAAAGTAAATATATAAAAAGGTTTTTTCTCATATCACCTAAGAAACGCTTTTTTAAGGGTTTTTAGGTTTCTCAAACAAGTACAATCTATCCAAATTTACATAAATGGCAAATTGTAATTTGTCCCAAATGACATTGCTCAGAAGAAAGTGTATAAATCATAGGAGTATGACAATCATAAGAAAGCAAAGAAGTAAGCTCCGAAGAAAGAGTATAAATTGCTTGAAATCCCGCAGGTCCGTGAATGAATCCAGAGATGAATGTATGACGCCACCACACCCCCTTTTTGTTGTATTCCAATTTAATTTAATCCGCATGTTCTAAAATATGCAAATCCAAATTTAATCCGTCATATCCAAATTTGCTGTTGCAAAGCAGCAAAGGATATAAATATGACAGATAAGGAAGTGAAATGGAAAAAATGTTTGGTAATATTTAAAGATAAGGAATTAGTCATTGTTGAAATGACAGATAAGGCAGCGAAATCCTTCGTGAAAATTTCTCACAGCTCAAGGGATCGTCATCTTTTTTGTGAAGCTTGGTTTCTTCATCCTGTGAGCAACTGATTGGCGCACGAAATGAAAGGCCCTCAGCTCATAGAAAATTCAAAATTCAACTGCTTAATCAATTCACTGGCATAAAAAAAAAAAAAACAGAGAGAGAAAGAAGACCCTCAACTAAATTTTAAAAAGAAGGGAAGAAAATGGGAAAAGGAATTTGAAATGGTAGGATGGCATTAAATAAATAGGGCTCAGGTATTTATTGGTTGAACTTTAGGTCGAAAGAATGGTAGGTGATGATGAGAATAACAGAACGTCAACAAGATATGATGTTCCAGCAGATGTTTCACTTACTAGTCAAAGCTCCAAGAAGCTTCACGAATTCTTATGGATTAAGTTTTCTGGCTTCGTCAATCAGTGTACATATTTGAGAACATGCCAGCTGCATTCACAGAGAAAGAAGAAGCAGAAAAGCTGAGCAACTGAAAGAAAGAAAGAAATGCCGCCGCCATGGGGTCCACCGCCACCAGGCCCGCCGGGACCATTCGGATGCTTCGGCGCTCTCTGTAATGGCATATGCCGCCTTTGTTCCTCCTGGTGAGTTCAAATTTTCTTCCGGTGACTAAATCATTCATTGCGTGTTGTACTAACGCTAATGCTTCAACTCGAATATGATGGCAGTTTATATATTTTGTGCTGCTGCTGCCTCTTCGAGAGCTGCTGCGGACCATTGTTCGGTGGACCTCCTCCCGGACCCCCCGGACCCCCTTTCTGATGTGAATCTGAAGAATTACGGAGCACCAAATAAAGATGAAAAAACTTGTGCTCTTATTATGCTTCTGCTATTTCTGTGTGCCTGGGAATCCGAAACGTCAATGAATATCGACGCCACTGGTTGCACCCTTGATTTGTAACATGTCATTATGTATTCGATCTATGCAACTATTTAGTTAGGGCTGGTTTGCCGAGGAGTTGATTCTGGAATTTTTCTTTATAATAATATTTTATACTTCCCCAGAATGGCAGTATTCCAATTGCATCATGTGGAGACGAATAGACTAACAAAACCATTTGTAATAAAGATGTTTGCAGACATGCTGATAATTGTGTTAGCGTGTATACTTCTGAAATTATGGCCCCGTTCGGTTCACGGATGGAACATGGAAGGAGGAGGGATGAAGAAGGTCGAAGAAGCTCTTATGAGTGGTCTTGGAAATTTGAAAAATGATACAAGGTATTTTGGTTGGCAAAATTATTCTCAGAAGAGTATGGCTTTTCCCCAGGGAAAGGCGGGAGCCCAATTTCTGATTTTTCATGGAAATTTATTTCCCAAGAGCTGACTCAAACCAAACAATGGAAAATGGGTTTTCATTTCCTGAAGCCAATTTCCGGCGAATCGAACGGGGCCTAACAGTTAATCAACAGTTCAGGCCATTTCTCATTCTAACCAAATTTATCTGTTACAATACGGGCCAAGTTTTAAGAAAAGTATTTACAGTTCCTTACCTCCAGGAAGCAAGGAGACACATAAGATGAATGTTCATCGCAAGATCCCTTATTATATTGAATTATATTGAATGTCGTCTGTCGTCTACCTGGCTGAGACCGTTGTTCTAACCAAATTCGTATAGCTACTACCGCAGTGGATAGAATTAACAAATCAGAAACGTAAAAATTTGAGAACCTATGCTATGACTGTGACATTTATATTTCAATATATCTCTTCCAATATCATACAGAAATGCATATAAGTTACTATTAGTTCCACCGCCAGGGTAGATGGAAGCACAAATTCACCTCTAGCGCCAGGGATGTTCCATAAAAGTTCGATGTTCTCAAACAACACATCCAAGAGCCATGCCCAAACAAGACTTGGCCATATGGCTTTCTATTCCTCATCATCGTCTTCTTCAGGAGCCTCTCTTAACCACTGGACCAAAAAAATAGGTATTTCATTAAAAACAAAAAAGTGAAGCTAAACACAGGCTATGAACATGTGTAGTTAAAGTCATGATGATATTAACTTGAATAAATGTCTGGGCCTGCTTAACAAAAGTTTTATCTGTCTCGTCTGCCTCTCTCTTCTCGTCTTCCCAACTTAAAACGGCATCTTCTTCTATGATATCTTTGTCATACATAATACTCAAAATCTGTATAAAGAATTAAGAAAAAGTAAGATGTCATAACAGAGGGGAACAAAATATAGGAATAATAGTATGGTGAGAGCATGTCGAACAATTAAATTCAATTAGATTAAAATTAAGCAGCGACAAGAGGATAGAATTAAGAACATATCCCAAAATCTCGTGTTGGTTCGTTGCCAACGAAACAGCTACAAATACCCATGCAAGAGAATAAAAGATTCCAGTAAACTTTCATTATTGTATTAAAATCAATCTCAGCATATTATTAACACGACAGGATTTATAAAGGAAGGCAGTGCAAAAATTTTCTATCAAATGACCTTTTTTTAATAAGAGCTTTCATAAATTACAATTCATGAAACCAAAGTAAAATAAAAGGATATACACATCACTACCAAAGTTCAGAGCCATTATTTTCTTTTCTGACGTGCATCCAAACAGAGACGCAAATGTAATCCAAACTTAAGAAGAAAAACCATACCTTTGTGAAAAATGGAGCATACTCTTTAGCAGATTCCAGGCACATTTCTTCAAACTTCAGTATCACTTCAATCTGAAGTAAAAATAACAAATAAGTCAATGACGGACCATAAGGGCACCTGACGCATAACTGTAACATACTAAACAACGGAGGCTATTTACATCTTACAGAGGTTGATGGATAAGTATCGGAACAAAAGAAAAAGCTAACATATGGATTTTATTGACCTAGAAAAAACTTTTGAACAAGTGCGAAGAGATGTGTTTTGGAAAGCTCTTAAAAGAAGGGTGTTCATGTTGCTTATATCAAAGCCAAAGCACATGTAAGAGTGGGCAACAGCTAATATTAGAAGGTCTTTAATCATGAGTTATAACCACCAACAAAAAAAATCTTTCTCGTGAGGCCTAATCTGCATTGGACAATGATTAAAACAGAAATGAAAACTGCAAACTCTTCAATACAGCTTGGAATCATATTTATTTAAAAAAATTAAACAGTAACAAAAAGTATAAGATGTTCTAATTAAGAGAAAAAGATATAGAACTTTAGCAAGGGGAAAGAACCGTTGACCAAAAAGTGGGGAAGAACCAGCAGATGCAAACCTGCTCATCAATGTCAGCAAGGTAGGACGTTAGAAGTTTTCTCCAGGTTGTTAGTATACTGTCAACGTTCTGAACCAAGCTACCTGGACCCACAACATAAAAACAACTAACTTTTTAATTATAGATTTTTGAGCACATGGTCATTCTCCGGCACAAAGTCAATAAAAGTAAATCAACTACCAAAAATACTATCAATCGAGTCACTATCCATTCATTGCACGAAAACAAGGCAAAAATCACATAGGTATCACACATGGGACTGGAGAGAAACATATCAGTTTATTCTTCCATATTTCCAAATTCAGAACTCAATATCAAAACACTGATTACAAGTAGTGGCCTGAGATTTTAGAATGCAAAAATTCTGTATTCTGGGATTCCTTATAATTATGCAGATTGTTATTCGGTGTCTAGAACAAGATAAGATGGCATGTTTTCTACGTAGAATTATAATTATAAATCTAAAAACAAAAATTATTTATCAACAAAGTGATGACTGATAAAATTAATTGGAAAATATTTATAAAACAGGAATAGCAATAGAGAACACTCACCAGCTGAATTATGGGGGATCTCCAAAGCGTATTTCATCATGGCATGGAAAATAGCTCCAGCACAATCAGCTGCTAACTTATTGTATGACAACCTGCAATGTAAAGAAAGCTAACAGCAATAATGCAAACTAAACTTGATAGCAAAGCATCATAAAAGTAGAAAAAATCCGAGCATATATGTAGAGAACCAAGGTGCCAACAGTCACGGATATATTTTACAGATTTTAAGAATCAAACCAGTCTGGTTGTATGGCATAGTATATGCACACTTCCACGTCTTTCTTTAAGGGTAATGCAAAACTGATAGGCCTTCTCCTTTGTTTAGCATTCATGCACAACTTACAGGACTACTTAAGTTTTACATATGGTCAAGAAAACACACACACACTACTTCAGTTTTATATATGGTTCAAGAAGAATATATATGTATGTATAAAACATACTTGAGAGAGTTTACTTCTAAAATCACATGGTCTTCTTTTATGTTCTCATGCACAGCCCTGAGAAAAGTTGCTTCGACCTGCAGTCCCAATAAATCACTTAAAATGGGGCAACTGAAAATTGATTGAATTATAAGCACATTTTCACATGTCAAATCTCACCTCTTTCTCAAAGTATGAGTCATCTCTGGAATCATCAATGTCTGATTCATTAGAATCAGGTTTCAGCTCTCCAGAAAGAGGAAGAATACTGCCATCATGAGCCAAATCCAGATCTTCCTCCAAAATTTTCATTGCCTCAGAAATTTTATCTGCGGGAATAGGAGCCACTGAATGCCTCCATTCTTCTTCATGGCCTCCATCACATTTTGACCAAACATAACCAGCCCCACCCACACCTAACTGGTCAGCAAAAAAGCATGTCAATAAAAAACATTAAATCCAAATCTTGTGACAAAACCTAAAATTTCAATCACAGCTGCAAGATTAGTGGCCATAATTTGCAGATGGTGCTGATTTGCAGAACTGGAAAGACTGGAACAAATGTCTAAATAAGATTTTCCAATTTACTAATTAAAACTAATCTGATGACAAAATTAGTTATTAGGAAAGCATCAAGCACTAATGTGTTGAAAATACAGATTAAGACGACAAAATTAACTTCAAGCACATCCTTAGACCTAATTTGTCAAATATTCTGACACATTAAGAATAAGATAACTGCATGCATCTAAGCTAAATCCTCACCAACTGCCAAAAAATGTCAAGACATACTTAACACAACTGATGGACGCAGTATATAAAAAAATCTTTAGGAACCAACCTCTGATGCAGAAAAGGATTGTGTCTCCAATACCTGCGATGCAGCCTCTGCACTATCCACTAAGCTATTCATTGCTGCATACAAATAACTGATGCTGAGGTCAAAATGCAATTAGAAAATAGAGAGTAATATGATTAAGATTTGTCAAGAACTTTTTGAGATGAGGGGAAGTCAGAAGTTTCATGAAAAGTTAACAATACCACCAGTACTGTCAGCATATTCCAGCTCTTCATCACTATCTTCCTCAATTGGCTGCTGAAATAAAGATACTTTTGAGTATGAAGGAACAACAAAGTCTGGCCCAATTACACCCTGGAAGTATAAAATTCCTGAAACCATCAACAGTTGTATAATTTGACTTGACAAAAGATGAATCCTATATAATCCCATATAGGAATTACTAAATAAAGTAATTAATAAATAGGAAATTGAATTTTAGAATTCTTTAACAAACTAACGGACATGGAAAAATGCAATTATCACTGAATTTAAATGTATTTAATGTATAGCAAGTATAAAAATAAAGCACATAATCATACTACAAAATTAATGGCTTTGGTTAGACACTTATACTCTGGTAAATGCCAATACCAAATCACTCTCCCCCTGTTGTGAGTAAGGTAAAGGTAGGATGCTATGGTCACCATCCACAAACCCATATTTAACTCGTAAGAAATTCCCCATCCCCTTTGAATTATCAGACCCTACATTATTTAGCAACCTTAAACGTATGGTTGCAGCGGTCCCTATGCTTTTTTTTTGGACTAAGAAGGCAAGATAAGCTTGATCAAGAGAAAGGAAAAGAAGAAATAAACTAGGCATAGAACATTCTAGCCTTGTCCTCTCGCAACATATTTCTGCATTCTGACAGAGCTTCTGACATCAAGATAGTATCAAAAGCCACTGCATGAGCTTTTCTCCTAATATTTTTTTTATTTTTGTTTGTTTGCTAAACTCTTAAAATATAATAGCCTATACAATCTTTTAAAGATAGAAGCAATATTTTACCTAATTCTGTTAAATATTAAAGGTTGGGTTGGACTTTTCAGGTTGAGTTTGTAGTTTCCTAACTTATCTTATCCCTAATTTTACATATTTGGGCTTGAGCTGATATGCTGATGTTATCGTGTAATAAATAAAATGAGAGAGGTAGTTAAGGGAGGTTAATGGGTAGTTAGTTAATTGGGTTTAGGAACTATGATCTATAAAAGGGCACAAGAGGGGTTATTGTAATCAGCTTTTGGGAATAATAGAATTGAGCCTCTGTTTCTCTCTTCCTCTCTCTCCCTATTTCCCTCTGTTTCTCCCTCTTTCCTACCCTTTATACACATCAACTGATTGCTTCAAATTAGCAAGGCAACAAAGGTACATGGAAAAGGCGTAAAAAGCGTTTGCTTCATGGTGAACCATTGAAAGCAGCACCTCCCATGATGTGAGAGGCGCTGGACTTGGATGGCACCACAACTCAAGCCCCCATCCAATGTTATGGAACCTCAAGCATCAAATAAATCTTTATTCTGACAATGCCTAACAGTTTTGAAACAAGCCAAGACACATATGAGAAACTCGAAGGGCAAGAGTCTGGTAGCTCAAACTTGGTGTAGATGGCTCAAAGATGCAAACCTTGAAAGATAGAACCACGCCAGGTTCCAGAACAGCTCCTGACTTGATAGTCACCCCATCACATACAATGGCATGCCTAAGTTTACAACCATCTTCAATGGTGACATTGTCCCATATATAGGATCCCTCTATCTGAACATTTGAGCCAATTGTACATCCTTCTCCAATAACCGAATCTGACATTGTAGTGTTATCCCCAATTTTGGTGCCAAATCCTATGACTGTAAATGGGCCAACAACTGCTGAATGTGATTGTGATATTTCTGAAAACAGAGAAGAAATCATCAAATCACAAGGGAAACTATTTGAGAAAAATAACGGCAAATCATTAACATAATAAGGAAAGTTGGAGTAAAAATCACAAGTTACAAACCAACAATCTTGATCACACCTACAATACCACCAGTACTTCACGCTGTGTTGATTCCAGTGCTTCTAAATCTATTTAGATCAACCAAATCTGATTCCATGTTAATCTTAATAAAATTAACCACACATTGTTTAAGTTTACTACACATGATTTGAAAGTACTCATTATATTAGATGGTCAACATGAGCTCAGCTTATGATTTGAACTTAAAAAGACTAAAGTGGCTAATGCTTGAGGAGGTATAAATACTAATGACATATTATTATGACCATTGATTAACACCAGTACCAAACAATCAAAAGATGAAGACACTTGGCACACCTTATTATCATGCCATAACATAATTACCCCACATAACTGCAAAATACAATAATGTAACGCAGAAACTCTCATCCTTTACCTGATGCACGATACATTCCCCGTCGTTCAAGTTTAGTAGCGGAATTGCCAAAAAACTTCACATCTGGCACCAATGGATATGTCCATCTATGAATGATATCCTTGCTGACAGTGTCATAGCTGCGGAAATTATCGATCCTTGCAGCATAACTTGAGTGAATTTCATGAGTAAATATCTTGTATCCCATAATCTGAAAGATATATACAGTTATCTTAGAAGGGATGTGCTATAGAATGCAAAACCAAGAGCATATGACCTAAAGAAGAAAATACAAAAATATGCAAGAGTCAGCTAGTACGACAAAGGTGATGGATGACTGACGATATGATAAATAATTCAGATGCATTTTTCATACCAACATCAAGAAATCTTCAGTTCAGATAGCTTTTACAGCCAACACGTTATCAACCTTTTCTTATATAAGTAAAGTTTTGTAGACTTATCCAGCAAGCCCCAGATCAAGAAACTGAAGCTTGCCAAGCACAAAAGATCTGTACATAATGTTCATCAAACCATTCAAAAATAAAGATACCATTAATATCAATAGCGTCCTCTAATGAACTATTGAAGCTGCATAAGTGACTGTAGCAATATAGGACATTTCTTCCATTAAAGTAAGAACTTCATAGAGATAAGTTAGGAACAGGAAATACTATTAATCTAACTTAAGAGTGACATAAAATAAAATGACCTAAGCTAGAATAAGGAAGAGAAAATACATCATCAACAAGTAATCCCTTAACGAAATGACGTCGTAGATGTTGGTAGTCAAAATTGTCTGTAAATAGGCTAAGAACCTCCGGTGAGCAGATATCAATATAACAATCCTGCAGAAAAGACATTATTGATTGCAGGAATAATTATTAGTTAGATGGTATTTTTATGGATTAGTGTCAAATTCAATTGCTCTTTTAGTAAATCTCATAATAAACCATAAACATTGAGGTAACGCTTGAACCTGCTTGTCATAGTGCAGAGAGATGGAAGGATTATCAAGAAGCAGGGATTTATCGAGATGTAGAATCCCTTTAGAATAGTCTGCCTTATCCTCATAGAACAAAAGCTGATTGGTAGCGGGATTAATGGCCATAAAAAGTTCATCAGTACCAAGTCGAGATTGATGAGTGGCTGGATGAAGTTTTGATCGTTTAATGACCATGGTCATTATTGCATCGTTATCTTTCTTTCTTCTTTCCTTGTGCTCTTGAAGAGCCTGAGTAAGTGACATGTTGCTTACCGTATCTCCACTGATCAGGACAAAATCTCCATGTATCTTGAAAACATCAAAACAGGTAAAAACATGTTACTCTCTTAAACAAGAAGGTCTCAACTGTGGGCCCTGATAAAGAATATGTCAACAATCACTTATGATCTGAATCAAAAAAATAATAATAGTAATTAATCCTAACTGGCATTTAAGTTTCTGAACTTTTGATCATCCTTCGAATGATAAATTTTACAGAGCAAGCGGAAACGCTCTTAAGTGATGCCAAGAATGCAGGAAAGGATATAAAGAGAAGGCATACCACATTGCGCTCATATATCAGGCGCAAAGCATCTCCAGCACTAACGGTATGATGCGACTCTATCATTGAGACGGTGAAATTTGGTTGGGAGAGCCACTCAGATTTCTTCAAATAGGAAGTCACTTGCTTAGCATGAGCACAGCAGAAAACAAAAACCTCTTCGACACCAGCAGATTCAAGCCACGCCAATGTGTAATTTATCATGGGAACATTTACAAGCGGTAATAGAACCTATGCAGAAAAATAACAAACCGCCAAGTTAGATTACAAACACTTCAGCAAGAATCTAGTCCGATTAAGAGAGTAAAGTACTTTGGGACGTTCAAGGGTGATAGGTCTGAACTTGGTAGTAAAACTATCAGCCAAGAGGATTGCTTGCAAAGGGACGCGAGCCAATTCCTCGGCCTCCTCCGAAACCTTAACCCCACTTTTCTTAGGTGCGCCCATCTTCTCCCAGCTCTTCCTCAGAGCCACTCGCAGTGAACTTTCAGGAAAAGTCAGCAGCAACGATAGCAAAAAACCAATCCCCGAATGGATCGATAGGTCCAGTGGCGGGTTTATGGGTCTGGGGAGTGATTGGTGAACAGGCTCTGTAGACAATTTTTTTTTCTTTTCAGTCTTCGCGGCTCGCGTCCTCGCTCTGTGCAGGGATTGAGCGTTTCCATTTTCCTAGTTGGTGTTTTGGGCTATACACCATTTAGTGGGCTTTCTCTAACCCGATCCAAGCCCTGCTAGTCCTGGCCTTCAGAACAGGACCTCCTCCGATGCCACTAACGGGCCTTTCCTGCCCCATTAATAATGTATTCGAGTAATTATAATGGCCAGCTGGCCCAGCTCATATTTTATACCAATCATCTTAATTACTTCAGTTTTAATCACTATGCTTTACCAAAAAAAAAAAGTTTTAATCACTATGTTCTGGGACACAAAAAAAAAAAAGGTTTTAATCACTTTTTATAATTTTCCACCGTCATCATCAAAAGGTTCATCCATTTATTTCCTTCAATCACTTTGAATCTCCCCGTTCTTTTTCAACATTAATTAATTCTTTCTTGTTGACCAGGAGGAAATCTGGAAAAGTTTATTTGATTATTTGATTACGTCTTTAGATCTGCAAATTGAAAACTTTCTAATCAATTACCTCAATTGGTTCTTTTTTTGGGTATAATTCAATTGGATCTTTTTTTCTCGGGCAGCTAAGTCCTCTATTGGCACGGTAGTTATTATCCAGGCCAGTTTTTATTATTATTATAATAGTCACCTTGGAAATCCCTAAAATAGACAGATATTCCTATTTCTTAAGTTGGACACGTAGTGAGTGTATGTAAACACTTACCGTTAGATTTGCATCTCATCTCATCCTCTCTCTCTTCTCACTTTTCCCCCTGTCCTGTCTTTATTTTTTAGAATAGTTTTTTTATGAAAATATTTATATTAAAAATTAAACGATTGAGATTTATTATCTTTTGTAATAATTATTATGATATCATATAAAAATAAATAAATGTAAAGCGTTAATTTTTTACTTGAACAGTTTACAATAATTACCTAAAAATTGGAAAAAAAATACTTTAGTAATAGTATGCCCTTTTAATCTACATACGGGAACAATTCTTGACGCTTTAACTTTGCTCATTTTCTATATAATATTATGAGAATAATTTTTAATTGTCCTCGCTTTTAATCTACCGGCCACCGAACACCGTTGCCTCTTCCATCATCCTCGCCGCTACCCATTGCCATCAAACCTTTGCCCACGGCAACCATCATCGTTTTAGCCGATATCGTGCCCTCTTCTTAACTATCGGGGATGGAGACCGGTCGTCGGGCAGGGGATCTGTGTTTCAGAGTTAAAACCGTAATAGGTAGAATGGTCCAAAAAACTTAAAAGTGGGGACAATATTGTCATTTCAAGAGATTCACGTAATAGGAATTAGGGATGAAAACAGGTATGTTAAATGACAATCTAACATGTATCTGGTTTATAGCTTATTGTAGATTAATTTTTTAACTTAAATTTGACTTGTAAATATATTTGGCCTAACCTAAAACCTGTTAAAAGAGCATATTTTATCAAAATTTATTGTATTATTAGTTATAAAAAAATAAGTATAAAATTTATAATAATATGTGTTAACCTCATGGTCTGATTGTTGTATTATGTTTAATAGGTAATGGATTCGACACCTATTTATTATATTTTTATACTAAATATATTTTAAATAATAGATACAAGTCGCCTAACAGACTTAATAAAACTATCAGCGAGCTTAAACTGGCCTTATAAAAAAATAAATTTTTATATAAATTTTAGTCTCTATATTTTTTATAATAGGTGAAGTTAAGTTACGTTAAATATAAATCAGGTTAAAAACTCTGACAGATTATTTGGCCTGTGTCTATCCTTAATAGGAACTCACTTCCGTGGCCATGACGTCATTTTTGGTACAAGACTAGTGGCTTGCATCATAAACAAGTGAAAATTCGATCCTACCAGACTGGGCCTCTATCTTACTATATTCATGTGAGAAAACAACACGTGTCTATGCGTGCGCCCCCGTCAAGGCTTTTTCTTCATGGCAGATAATCCTTGACCAGAATTGTTAATATAATTATCTCGCAACTCAAATCCATAAGTACCTGAGAATGGAATCACACTTCATTGCCACTCTTTTACTAGAGCACACAGATTTTTTATCGTCGATATCCAAAAAAAAAAAATTAATTTGGGATTTTTATTTTTTGGAACCAACTCCTCGAATCTAGCTGAATTTCGGGTCGGTTATTTTCATCGCCATTTCTCCATATTTTTTACACGTTAATTTCACCTTTTATCGATGCAGATAGAAGATACTGAGATTACAAAATAAAGTAGTATATTGATTAAATTAAACAACGTCTGATGAGATTTTAATAATTTAACTATATTCTATAATTATATGATTCATAAATTGTGAGGGCTAAAAATATATAACGAATGTACATAATAATTGGATTTGGAAGATTGTATTTTTTTTAATAAAAAATTTATGTAAATTAGGAACAGATCTCTACTCAATTTCTTAAGATTTGTTGCAAAAAACTTATGAGATTCACTATCAATTTTTTTTTTACAATAATAATATAATCAAATTCTTATCTCTACAAAATATAAACTTATTTTTTATTATATATACTAATTTTCTTCTGCGACTTGGATGATTATTAACGGGGGGAAACAAAAGAACAAACGCTACTCGGGCCATATCACGCAGTTTCGGAGTTTGGAGCCATTGGAGAAAGAACAGATTCCTTTTCCGCTAGAATTTAAAAAGTTAAAAAGGCAAAGATTCCTTTGCCCCTGCAGCAGAAAACAAACTCGGACGGTTTGGTGACACATGACAGCACTGAGAGGTGGGATGGTCAGGACGAAGGAGCGCGGATAAATTCATGAGACGTCTGTTAATTAACCCCACAATCATGAGCCTTTTTTTAATTAAAAAATTATATGCTAATAACAACTTGAGATTAAACGTGATCCCTTACTAGAAGAGATCTTATATTACTAGATCACAAAATTATCAGCATCGTTATCTTTTTAATGACGACGACGGGCATGTTGTACCTAGATGTGGGCATACAAAAAATTATTCTTTTATTAAGCAAAGGCGAAGTTATTTTGATTTCAATGACAAAGTCAAATTTAAATTATTTACTCTTGATGTTTAATAATAAATAAATGAGTTTAAAGATAATAATTATCCCTTTTTTGGCCACCGGACATGGTGACTAATAATCTGACTCATACTACTTGCCATAACAATATTTAATATGGTCCTCCTCACATATTATCTATTTCCACTAATCAAATAAAAAGGCTAACATACTTATCTTTTAATCAAGTCTTCTTCATACTTTTCTATCTACGTGTCTGACTTAATCAACTCCTTTATTTGCTTAGAGCGGGCATTTATAAATTTAATCATCGCATTTTTTTTCTGTCTCATTGAAAAAAAGAGTGAATTCTATGGTATTTTATTCAATACCTATCTTGTCATGGCTATAGGGTGTGGTCGCAGATATTTGTTCTCCCACGCCTCGTGGAAGGCACGCATATTCTTTGTTACCATGTTATGCCCCAGGGCCCAGGCCACAACAAACATTGGTCCATCGTGCGATACTCCGTTCAGTTGTTTATTATTTTACAAATAAGGGTGTGTTTGGAAAGTTTCCAAACCAAAATTTTAGAAATTTTGGGGCAAAACCTTAGTTTGGGGAAATTTCAAAACAAACAGGCTTATTTGTCCATAAGTACTTTTGGGCAAAACTATGGTTTAAAACCATGGTTTTAAATAAGCTATTTAAAATAGCTTTTTCAACAGTAAAAGAGCTTATGGACTATCCAATTACTATATTACCCATATTTTTTCTCACACCCTCTCTCCTCTCTCATCCCTACCCCTCTCCTCTCTCCTCTCTCCTATTTTATCTCTACTTTTTCTTACACCCTCTTTCATCTCTCCTCTCTCCTCTCTCCTTTCTCTTATATTCTCTCTATCTCTCTCATCTCTCATACTTTAAATCAAATCATACATTTTTTGGTAATTTACTACCATAAAAAATCATTCTAAAAATAACTATCCAAACACCTATTTATTCAAAACTATTTTTTTTCCATAAACCATTTTCTAAAAACCTTTTTCTATAAGTGGTCTATAAACCCTTTTTTTTCATAAGTATTTTTTTAAAATCCTATCCAAACAAATTCTAGATGACTGCTTTACAACAAACAAAATGAACGAAGGCTTCATATTAGACGGGAGGATGGAAAATAATAGTTGTTTTTTATTATTATTTTATACTTGAACTAATATTTAAATTATTTTTTTAGGTATATATTAATTAAAAATAATTTATATTTGAGACCGATGGGAATACATGGTAGGATGGGATGCTGAGAAAAGATGAAAAACGAGGAGCATCGAGATCAACGGAACTGATCAACTGACTGTTCGCCCTCTCAGCTGTCTTCGTCCCTGCCCAGCATCTCACGGAGTTCTCACTTCTTCATCTCAAACATTGTCATCCTTTATATCTCTTGTCATCCATTATATCTCTATTATTTCCTGAGATTTCAACATCCAAACACTCGTAATTTATTTCACGCGCAAGTATCTTGTATAAAAAGGAGACACCCTTCGCCTTCTCGTTTGTTCTTTAATTTTCCAACCGCCTCCTTTTTCACTTTGAATCTTAACCGGACGCTGTTCCTTCCTGTCCCTCTCCGTCGCCTACCGGAGTTTGCGTTCTTTGAATCGCGCAAAATAGATTGAGACTCATTAGTTAGCTCTCTCTATCCCCATTCTGCTGACTTCGGCTTCACTGTGTCCGGAAACAAAGTGAAGAATTTCGTCACGAAAGGAAACAAATAAGTGAAGAAATTCGCAGGTTTTTGAAATGTCCTTCTTTTGCATGCCTGCAGGAGCCCTTCTGGTGAGTTTGCCGTATTTTATGCAGGTACGTAGATGAATTATTGGGCACAACCTTTCCCCCCCGCTTGGTTTATGACATATGAAGAGGAATTTAATCTTCCATAGTCATAGAGGATATAATCGTAAGGCGAGTGAATATTAAGGGAAACCACGTATCTTAGTTTCACCGTTTCCTTTCGCTACTAATTTTGCTTTCTATAATTCGATCTCAAGCAACCATGTCCCTTGATCTGTTCTCGTGTATCTGTGCACTTTCGAAAAACTGTTCGCCTATTTCGAATTTTTGCTGTTTTCATTCCGCAAAGATGCTCATTCTTACTTTGGAAGGAAAAATATGGTCCAAAGTGGGTCCTGGGTTTTAGTACTTCTCTTTGTTGTTGCCAATTTAATTTTCATATTTCTTGCTCTTGCAGAGACTATCTCGGTACTAAGATCGGAAGGTTCTTTATATGTACCACTTGGAGACAGAAAGTTCTTAAGTGATTTTTGACTTAGTAACCAAACCATAATCGTGTTCATAATCTCTAGTTCTGTAATTGGTTGTTCTTGAGGTGAACATAATGGATTACGATTTGAGTTCTGTATTCTCAAAATTGCAAATGCTATCCACGTCTGATCATGCCTCGGTCGTCTCCATGAACCTATTCGTGACCCTGCTCTGTGCTTGCATCGTGATTGGTCATCTTCTTGAGGAGAACCGGTGGATGAATGAGTCCAACACTGCACTTTTAATTGTAGGTGTTGGCTTCTCTGTCTCTTGTTTGCAATACATTTATTTATTTACTTTTGTTGGGAAGGGACAATTACACATACACCCAGCCTATTACAACCCGCCCCCATAGAACTTGCAGAGGGGGTACATGATGCCATTATGGCACTAGGCCACTGGCAATACATTTATTATAAAGGAACTGACTTCTAAACCCTATATTGTTATGGATCCACCCCACCCAGAAAAGTTCACTTTGAAGACGCAATGACGCGTATGTATATAAAATGTCTAGGCTGAGCAATAATGGATGTTTCCTTTCCTTTTCCTTGTTTACCTTTTTACTAGATAATCACTGAATTTCATATGTATTTCAGGGTCTTTGCACTGGTGTAATAATTTTGCTGATTAGTGGTGGCAAAAGCTCACATCTTCTTGTTTTCAGTGAAGATCTTTTCTTCATATACATTCTGCCACCTATTATCTTCAATGCCGGGTAAACTTTTTGTACCATTGATTTGTACAAATCAATAATCCATATGTGACTCTGTAATTGTCATTATGATGACCCAGCTTGTTGTGAACTATTCACTAGTTGATAAAATGAAGATTTGTATTGAGATAGTCCAATGTGATAATATTAATTTGGTCTATAGACCCTCACATGCACTTATAATATTGCGTATTTAATGAATGATGTGCATACTGGTGTTGTATCTCAGAAGGAATGTCTTTCAGCAGAGCCTTTAGAAACACACGACATCCTTTGAGTCCAGATGTTTGAAATTTTCCTGTTACCCGATTCACTTTATTGGCTTAAGAACAAATGAGATAGGATTATTACATCTTTAGTTTGTGGACTTCATTGGTTTTTCAGTCTCCACAATATTGTGAGATGTACAAGATATGCCTTTAATTCAACTTGGTCTTTTTGGATCTTGCTTTTGAATTACAGGGATTATATAATCCCTTCTGATACATATCTCTAAGTGGTTGAATGATTAAAAAAAGAGGTAATGTTGGGATTTACATTATATTTTAATCTAATTTGTTTCAAATTTCTTCTCTGCATTCTATGCCAGGTTTCAGGTGAAAAAGAAGCAGTTCTTCAAAAACTTTATCACCATCGTGTTGTTTGGTGCTGTTGGTACATTAATATCTTGTACCGTCATAACCTTGGGTATGTCAGGAATATTTTTCCAACCTGAACAATTTTTAGTTTGCTTCTAACTGTGTTGTTAGATTTAAGCTTCTGATGGTAAAAAGCCCTCCACAAAGATAGAATAAGATAATCACTTCAAGTAAACTGGCCATGCAGGAATCCTCTTGTTCTGACTTGAATTTAATGCATTGTTGTAGGTGTTACCGAAGCTTTTAAATGGATGAATATTGGCTCAATGGACATAGGGGAATATCTTGGTATTATATTCGCCCTTCTCCTCTATTTTGCAACTCATCATTCCTTTTCTGACCATCTATGTTTAAACAATTTTCAGCAATTGGTGCGATATTTGCTGCTACAGATTCTGTGTGCACGTTGCAGGTTTGGAGCAATGTGTTCCCTGTGGTCTTTCTAGCACCTAAGGTGGCCATGCTAATTTTGAACTCAATAAATGATTATGCAGGTGCTAAATCAGGATGAGACTCCTTTGCTCTACAGTCTTGTATTTGGGGAGGGAGTTGTTAATGATGCTACATCAGTGGTTCTTTTCAATGCAATCCACAGCTTTGACCTCAACCATATTGACCTCAGAAGTGCACTGCGTTTTTTGGGCATATTTTTGTATCTGTTTGCTGCAAGCACAATGCTTGGGGTTTTGGTAACTGTCTTACTCCCTGAATTTCTGTCATGCATTCGCTATGTTCATTTTGTTTGTGTGTATCGTTGAGTATGGTCTAATATATATCTATCACCTTGCAGACTGGTTTGCTTAGTGCATACATTATCAAAAAGCTGTATATTGGCAGGTATCTTTGTGACAGGATCGTTTCCATTATGTGCTATGCATTTATGACAATGGTATCATTCTCTTATTTGTAATAATACACCAAGTCTACTGCTGAAGGAGATAAAACTGCACCTAATTTGATTGTTTAACGGGTTCATTGTGGCTTGAAGCCAGTGTTAGGGGTTTCATTAATTAACTGGTTCTAGATATAATATTTTCCACTTTAAATTATTTCATACCACATGGTAGGAACAAATTTAAACAATTAACTGCGGGAAGATATTTTAGTTAAAGATGAAATATCATGGTCTTATTAGCGGAATGGGATTTTTTAACTATAGGTATCTAGTTTAACAGATAAGCACCTAATAGTTCATCTCTAAATTCCTTGGGGTTAATGATAAGAATGACGAGTATATTGAACAAAGGACATGGGAAGAGCCACTTGTGCGTGACATGTACATGACTCATGTCTTATGCTCCTGTTTGTTAGCCATGACTTATCATTTGCTATCACTCCTTGTGTGTGCGCGCCTGCTCCTATATACATATTGATCTTGAGGGCATATTTCTCTCTAAATTTTAGGCACTCAACGGATCGTGAAGTGGCTCTTATGATGCTAATGGCATACCTTTCATACATGCTTGCTGAAGTAAGATTTCTTGTATTTTAAGAATGTTTAGCTGGAGGGTGGAGCCCATCTTTATTGAGCTTTAAGTCTATATAATTTTAATGGTCAATATCGGTCATATGCATGATGCTGATACATATAGGTTTTTTGCAGTTATGCTATCTCAGTGGCATTCTGACTGTATTCTTTTGTGGGATTGTGATGTCACATTATACCTGGCATAATGTGACTGAAAGCTCGAGAGTCACTACAAAGTATGTATTTTTAACTAATTTTCTTGAGCTAAATGAATTTGTTTGAGGTAGTAGGACAGTCCAATTATGTATGTGAGTGTCTTACTATGAATTTGTATCTTGTCATGTGATATAACAGTTATGTGAGGAGAGACAAACATACTTTTTTGTCTTTCTATAATCATGTGTCTTCCTTTCTAGTAACATGACCCTGCAGTCACATGAGATAATTTATATACGTCTAATTAAATATTTTCTTTGTCTACAACAGGCATGCTTTTGCAACATTGTCATTTGTTGCTGAGACTTTCTTATTTCTTTATGTTGGTATGGACGCCTTGGATATTGAAAAGTGGAGATTTGTCAGTGATAGGTATGTTCTATGATCTTTCATAATCCATGTGTCATTTTCTCATCAGTCCTGTTCTGTGTATAAAAAAACTTTGTTGAATTCCACAACCCTACTTTCACATATGTAACTACGTAGCTTCGTTGTCGATATATTACTTGATGTTTGAGATCTTATGCAAAGTTCTGTCCAGAGTTCTTCTTCCCACTTTGTCCTCTCCTTCGAGCTTCTACTTATGTTTATGGCCATCTCATCATCAACACTTTTAAGTTTTCTTTTCTATCAACAAAATGTCTTTTAGAAGGGAACAAAATACGTATCCCACTTGGTTTCTTTACTGTGCAGCCCTGGCACATCAGTAGCAGTGAGTTCAATATTGCTGGTTCTGGTACTTGCTGGGAGAGCAGCTTTTGTTTTTCCCTTATCCTTCTTATCCAATTTGGCTAAAAAGTCACCAAACGAGAAAATTTCCTTCCGGCAGCAAGTATGGTTTCATTCCTATAACCTTTAAATATCCTTTTTCTAGATTTCCAGGGCAACCAAATTATGTTGACAGTTTCTTATCGTAGGTGATCATTTGGTGGGCCGGTCTTATGAGGGGTGCTGTTTCAATGGCACTTGCCTATAATCAGGTAGGGAAAACTTAGCTTGTTTGAAGGTATGACTATTGCAAAACTAATACTCTTTTAAAATGCAGTTCACCATGTCCGGTCATACTCAACAGCGATCCCATGCAATCATGATCACTAGCACCATTACTGTTGTGCTTTTCAGCACTGGGGTAAGACATTTATTTATTGTTGGGCATCCTGCACAAACTTGACGTCCCTGATCTTTTCTTTGTTATGATAGATTAACTGTTAGAGGTCAAACATAATATCTCGTACTAGGACATCAAATTTGTAATTAATTGGCCTGATTTTGTTGTTTGATAAGTATATGGGTCTGCTTATCTACGTCTAACACTAGTGGCAGTGAAGTCATTTCTGTATTGTTTGCACCTATGATTCAAATAAATTGCCCTGTTACATCAGGTATATGATTTGATGTTACATCAAAAAAATTTTTGTCATGGTACTGACACATTCTAATTAAATTTTTAGGTGTTCGGTTTGTTAACTAAGCCACTCATAAGGTTTTTGCGGCCTCATCCCAAGCAGACAGCCAGTATGACAAGGGCAGATTCATCTACTCCAAAATCAGTAACTACGCCATTGCTTGGAGCTGCCCAAGATTCTGAAGCTGATCTTGATCGCCATATTCATCGTCCAGGCAGCATTCGTGCGTTATTAACCACTCCAACACATACTGTTCATCGTTACTGGCGAAAGTTCGATGACGCGTTCATGCGTCCAGTTTTCGGTGGGAGGGGTTTTGTTCCTGTAGATCCTGGTTCACCTACTGAAAGCAAGGGTCCTTATCAGTGGCATGGGGACGAGAACCAAAGGAACAACTAAAACGTAAAGTTCTGTAAATTCCATGGAGTTCAAGCAATGCATGTTCTGAACCACGAATAGGAATTTTGATGTGAATAGCATAGGGATAGGGGACCATAGTCCTCTCTGTATCTCCCGTCGTTAAACTGAGTATTTAGTTTGCTGTTTTTACGTATTGTTATCGGTAAGTTTGCGAAATTTGTGGTTTGCACACAGTATATTATAATGTGCAGCTCTGCTTCTTGTGAGAGGAAGGGGAAGTTTCAGCCTGCCTGGTTCAAATGCCACCTAACACTTGATAAATAAAACCCAACCATGCAAAATAATCCAATAGGTGACAGTGTATATGCTTTTTTTGGTTGAAGAGAATGATGCTTTTAATGCCAAAAGAGAAGGAAAAATCGAATCGATGTTTCTCACGCCAAAAAGAAATTGAACTCATGCTTACATCTTGGTCTGTAATATATTCAAGATAGTATGGCTTCTTCATGAACAAGCAGTGTGAGACATGGCATCAAATCAGCTATTGAATTATTGACCGACCGGCTCGTCTATCAATCTTTTTTATTATAATTATTTATGATTTCGTTCAAATTAAGTTAATTACTATATATTAACTAGAAGATAATGATATTTTGCAAAGCAAACTTAATAGTTAGCGCCAAGTATCACCATTGGATGGAATAAATTAAGTGGCGAATATTAAATGACTATACAATAAAATATTGGCAATAGAGAATATGCTTCTCATCAAGTATAACTTTATTTTCCTAAAAAAAGAAAGCAGAATTTTTATAAATTTATACAAAAAACATACTAGTATTTGTAATTTTATGACATGTTTCATTAAAATAATTGAAATTCTTAAAAGGGGTTTATCATGTTGCATTTTTTATTTTTATTTATGTATTGTTTTTTTCTTAAAGAAAGTATCAGTAAATGGTGGCATTATAATCAAATTATACTATAAAAATCGGCTTCTGCAAGAAACTACTAATTAAACACTTGTGACCGATTATATATTAATAAAAAAGAACTGGGTCAACGATATCAATAAAAATCCTTTTGTATTTAAGGTTATAGTTATTCGATACAGTATGTTTTATAGCCCCAAACAGCTATGTAAATTCCGTGTAATTCAAGCAACGCATCTTCTGAACCGAACGATGAAGCACGAATAGGAATTTTGAAGTGAAAAGCATAGGGGACCACAGTCTTCTTATACCCCGTTAAGCTAAACTGTCTCAATGCCTTAAATAGTACTATCATAAATTTGCTGTTAGCACACGCTATATTATAACGTGCTACGGTGCTGTCGTGCCTTATTAAGTTGTAGATTAGTAACTGATTTAACGAGGGAGACCTCTTGTAGCTGCCCCCGACTAGCCCCACATCGAAATATCTTCACGCATGGTAGCGAGTAGCGACTGAGCACACCAAATAGAAAACAGAACAAAAAATAAAAATATATTTGGAACCTTTTTAAAAAAAATAATAAAAAAGCGTCATCCAAGCGCTTCCACGAGGCCTCCCTTTCCAGGGTTCAAAATCAAAATTCAAAAGTATATCTCGGATAAACCAAAAACAGAGGAAAAAGACTAATTATTAATATTAATATCCCATTTTATTTCTCCACAAGATGCAGCATACATCGATCCCACAAGCCACCGAACCAAAACTCAAAAGCGTCAAAAGTAACATCTTAACTAAGCATTAGATTTTCACAGGAGCATAACACTAACTCAAATTCAAAAGGTTTATTACTTGAGAGTTTCCAAAGCATCACACGCATACATCCAACTTCATGTCACCCAAGGGTCCACGAGACATCAGATTAGTTCATCCTTGCAGCCCAATAATACCTGAGCGTATAAGGCCAAAGGAAGAACCGCTTCGGTCAACATGAGCAGACAACACAAATGAAACTGGGATACATTAAAAAAAAATCTACTAGCTTAAAACATTATAGTTCTTCATAACAACAAATTACTGGTGTTTCATTTCTGCATAACAACCAACTGCCACTGCCACTACAACTACTATTCTGTTAACCAAGGATAACATTTTGACATTACAAAGCAATTAGAAGGTAAGATTTTAACAAAACGTGGTTTGGCTGATTAGACTTACCACAGGCGACTCTGCCACCAGCATTTCCGGTTGATTTGCTGAGTTCATGGCCACCTGAATACAAAACGCAGAATATAGTGAATAAGAAACATAAATGCAACAGAATACTTCTAGATGGAATGAATAGCAGCTCCAATACGCACAGGTGGTTAAACAAAGGACTAAATCATGAGCCTCAAAACTAACATAGGTTAAATCCCTGGCAGCAGAAAACTAGCTACAAATCAATAACATACTTAGGGACAAATGTCCCTTATTTTGGAGGATCAAGAATCTTCAAGGAGACAAATGAGACGAAGCTACTGATTTCTCCTTGTTCAATCAGAATTCAGAAGACAGATTAATGGCTCATTCTAATGATCAGAGGCCCTCCATATTATAAACACATATTGTCAAGTACCTTTCCCAAGATCATCAGGATCTGCATGAACAACAACAGCTCTTCCAATGATGGAATTGGGTCCACTGACAGGAATCTGCATGCATGAATCAGCATAATCACGATTTAACTAAGATTATATTGTAATTCAAGAAGAAATCCTCAGAGATGTTGAGAAGATAGATCACAAACCTGATTGTCAGTAATGGTGAAGCTAACAGTTCCTGAATTACACAACGAGATCAAAACATTAAGGACCATAAAATCATACAGTCACATAGGCAAAAGGAATGAATTCCTTGGGGATGCACAGCCCCCCAAGGGCCCAAGAAAGGAAAAGAGGATAAGGCCATACCATCATCACCAACATTAACATTCCCCAGATCACCAGCGTGACGGTTCTCATCCTCAGGGGCACCATGCTCCTTGCCAGCAGGATTAAAATGCGGTCCTAACATAAGTGTCAACATTAATATTAACAAAATGCAGTCCATTTAATGGGTTCAGACTTTAAAAAAATGGTGAACATAATTATCGATAAACTATACCAGTTGACATGCACCCGTTTGTGGTGTCCCCAAGAGCATGGACATGGAATCCATGAAGCCCAGGCCTAAGGCCAGCAAGACTTCCAGTTACAGTGGTTGGACCTGGACAACTCACGACATAATTATTAGGTATTTGATTAATACCCAGGATTTTTTTTTTTCAAAATAATAAGGGAAGTCAAAAAAGAAAGACAAAGTAATCTTCTGGGAGATCTATATCCAATTTAAATTACCATCCCCTTCCTGGCTGAAGTTAATGGTTCCAGTGACACCCTCACTGCTGCTAAGAACTGCCACAGCCTTCACCATCGTTTTATGTGATCTGAAGAATAAAACAGTTGAACAGCCATTCAGAAGAAATACAGAAGACATCGTAAGAACGCTCCTGGGAATAAAGGATAAAATAGAAAATTGACTAGAATAATAAGAAAACGTCAACCAAATACACGTTCCTTACATATCTATCACGAAAGGAACACATATGGTAGACCACGCAAACTCTACATTTTATCAATCCAGATTATGAATTAATTAATTGATAGATATCAGCCCTCGTGGTTCGTATGCTGTAAAAACTCCAAGACGCTAAGATGGCAGTTCACATGACAATGTTCAATAAAACACTCTCGTCTACGCTCCTAGCAGTTTATACCTACCTGCATACCAGTTTCTCCATCTATTATGCTTCTACAGGTTTAAGAAACATAAAATATGAATAAAAAAAATTGGTCAACTCAAAGGTTTCTGACCTCAATGGTCCTAAAGTAAAATTTCCTTCACCAGCATTTTAGTGAACATAAAAGGAATTCATCTTTCAGCCATTAAGCAACTTTTTCCTTATTGTTTTCGATTTTTCGTATCACTTCTTCTATACGTCTCCAGTCCGAAGCAATAACCATGAAACATGAAGGATTGAAGATCGGAGTATAAGACGAATGATAATCTCAGAAACAATAACTAAAATAAAAAGACCCTGAGCATGCAATTTTGACGATCTGAATCCACCACCGATCAACAACGTTCCAGTTTGTTTTACCACACAGAATCATAAGACAGACATTCGTGACGAGAAGAGAAATTTAAACGAAACAGACTGGTGAAAGCTAGCAGCAAATTCGATGGTGCTTTACGGCGTTCAAATCAGGGGAAACCAGATCGAAAGCAACATCAGATCTTATTTTCTTCTGAAAAAAAAAATCCGAAACGAAGAGAAAACGCATGAAGCTTACCTCAGTCCACCCCAAAATGAAGAACCGGAGAGAATGGGAGATGGAGGGCACAGTCAAGGAACAACCTAGATGCAGGTGATGAAGAGGTGGAGGGGTGGGCATCTTATATAGTGGACAAGTGGCTAAGCTCTTGCCATCTGGTCTTGGGGTAAAATGGTAACATCAGATTTGCTAGACCCTCACTGCCACGCATCCCACATACCACATTCCCACTGGCGTGAAGTGAGTCCTGCCAATTGCATGCGCTGTTTTGTGAAGATGAATTAATTAAATTAAAACGATAATATTACATACTTTATTAGTTAGGCGCAATATTCTATTCATAATATAAAAAAATTAAAAATTACGCAGCTTATTTTTTAGATAGCTGGTAGGGGCAACAGTGTTCACACCAATTTTTTGTCCCAAAAAATAAGTACATATGTTTGCAGCAAGACTTGTAAATTTGTAAAATAAATTATTTTTTGTAATCTAAATTATAGTACAATTTATAGTTTAAACAGATGTACTCGTATCATCTTTCGGTTTTGCCCCTTCCCGTGTATCCGAACATAACCCTTTTTCTCCCAGGGTCTGAACATGTAAGAATTTCATGGAATAGTGGTAGCTCAAGTAGTCATTTTTCTCGAGTTGTAATATTTTTCACCACTGGATTTGGTTGACAATATGCATGACCTGGATCAACTTCAATCACATTGAATGAAGGAATAGTTTGCGAAAAAGGGGACCTAAGTCATTAACACTAATTTGACACAAAAAAGAAGCAATTAACACTAAATCAAAAGTCAGAACGGCTTAATCGCTTGGAACCCTCGATGATTTGCTCCAGCTCCTTGCGTGATTCTTCCCACAACTGCGTTTCAATGCCCAACCTTTTGAGCTCTGCCAGGCCACGTTCAACTGCACGACCCATAAATCATTCCAAGTTTATTTTCGCCCATCAATCAATAGTAATAAATTTGCAATATATTCACATACTTGTAAATATTTCACCTACAAGTTTTTTTAATCCATGGCCTATAATAAGTTTACCCGATTACAATCATATATCATACAATCGCAGATCATAGATATTTTTCTCCTATCAATTACCATTGACTGCATCATGCGAAGTATTGGCCTGGTTATCAATCCAGTACTGCAAACGCTCATCTGCTATGTCCGGTTCTATCCCATGCTTTTTAGCTCTCCTCCAAATGTACGTGAGCCAAGCCTAAGAAAACATAATATGCCAGAATTGGCAGATAAATTAATGAGACAAACAAAAAACTGCCCGGAAATAATCTTGTTAAAATGGGAAGCTTGAACAAGTGGACTAATCCGAGAACGAACAGTGATATTATAATCTGTCTAAAGAATTATAAATCTGCCGAGGTTATTGTCCATATTTACCTGCTTAAAAGACACGTCTTCAGCCTCGTCCTGCCCCAATTCTGAAAGCAAGCGATTTCTCTTAAGTGGGATATATGCATGTACTTCACCAATTGTAAAGAAGAAAATGGTTTCTTTAAAATGTCATTGGAACTCTTAATAGAGGCCAATTAAGCGAATCAAGACAAGTTAAATATATACATGTGTTAAAAAAGTTGCGAAATGAAGCCAAAATGACGACCTTTTCAGTATCAGGCAAACAAGTATCATTGAAACATTTATCAGTGCCTCGCTTTAAGTTTTAATACGTAAGCGATGCTGAAACGTAATAAACTTACCATATGCATCAAAATGCCCTTCAATTGGTAGTTTTGCGACATCTATACCAAAGATCAGGAAAGGAGGAAAAAAGTCAGACCCATACCCCACAAACTTCATGAAACATAGGAGGACGTACAGAGAAAAGAGAAACATGCAAGTGATAAAGCATGGAATAAGAAATTTCTTCATAATACTCTACTTTTTCCTTGGTCACTGATCGGTTCAGAATGCATAGGCCAAGCACTCAATCAAGAATAAATACCACATTTGCAATCATTTGTACGAATCACAGAACTTCATACCTGAAAAACCAGATTTCAGTAAATTTGGTCGCCTCTGCTGCGCCATCGCAAATGCCAATGCTTCTTCTACCTTAAAAATCACACAAAAAGGAAGCTAATGAGAAAAATTCTGGCGACCAATAGCTGCTGACAAAAATAATGAAAAATCTGCTCAAATACCATGGGTCTTAAATTTGATATTCTCACAATTCGCTATTTGATAAATGAGCATACTTACAAAGATATTAAGAAAAGTTAAAATAGTAAGTAGTCAACGCAAAAAGAAGCACATTCTCTGAGTAGTATCTTGACTGTGATAGGTTAGCATGTATTACTGAACAAGGCCGGGAGAAATGGTCTCTCTGATGTTCCATTATCAGAAAAATATATTAAACTAAGATGAGATGCCGTGTTAAAAAGCATAGACCGAACTCAGTATCAATCCCTTCCTACAGTCTTTATTATTGGAACTGTATTAACTACGAAAATTCAATTAAGCAAGAAGATAAAAGAAAAAAGGAAAAGACTTATTCCTAGAATTCAATTGAATTTCAATAGGCCTGGTTCCAAAACATACTCTCAACGAAGCCAATTCCCGCAAACCTTGCTCAACAAAAAGCATATTCTCAATGTTTCCCTCCCCAGAAAGTTCATTCAGGTCACGTGGATTATCTTTTGTCTCTAGATCACTGTCTGCAGGATGATTAAAAGAATTGAAGAAAGTTACCATCCAAAAGTACATAAAAATAATAACTAATGTCTAAGAAAGATGAGAAAAATGAATAACAAAATGAGAGAGAGAAAAGTGAATCCTACGAAGTAAAAATACCTGTCTCCATTTTAGCTTTCTGTCCAGCAGCTAACACCACTTCAACGGGATCCGTGACAAATGAAGACCAGAAGTTAAATCTTGCTTCGGCAATGTCGCCATAAACACCTGCTAAATATTTCAGTGCCCTCAAAATGGATATGAATATTAATCTTTTTTTCCCAATCTTTTGTTAATTAATTAGCAAGTATAGCTTCAAATTATTCATATAAGTGAGTTAAACAAAAATAAGATGACTTTACCATGTCGTACACATAAACCCCAATAACGAGCAAGCCAGCACCTCTTTAAAATAACCTCCTCCTAAGAGTGGAGAAAAATAAAAATCACTTGACTTAGGGGGTGATAGAAGAAATAGAAATGGAAAGCCATTCGTCAAAGTTAAACACGAACCATTTCTTCGGGGGTAAGTACCATTCGTTGAGTCAAAAGACGGATTGATTTTAACTCACCCTCGGTTTCTTGTAGCTGCTCTAGTGCAGATGTTGCCTCCTCCCTCGCAATCTAATACATAATCAGATATAAGTAAATTACAAAGCGTAAACAAGATGTGACAGTGAATTATAAATGTGCATAGAGTTTATGAGAGCACTATAAAACGTACAAGCTAAAGGTGCTGGCTGGATACCTCAGCTTCCGCCCGAAGGGCCGCAACGTCCGGAGCTGTACCTCCCTGAGCTTGTGCAGCAACTCTCAGAGCAGCCTGAAAAAAGAAATAACTATCATAGCTCAATCTTAATCACAATGTTCTGAAAAAGGAAACTTTGTTATCTCAAGAAGAATACAAGAAGAAGATATAAAAGCCCTTCCTTGCAGACTGTAGAAGGATAAAGAATAAAAGGAGAACAGGAGACAAACCTCTCTTTGCTGCAGCGCTGCCTCCTTTCTGAAGAATAAAACAAACCACATATGTTAGAATAAAAAAAGGTGTGATCAAATTCATGTTGCTAGATTTAAATATATCTAAAAAATGTCAGTGTAAGGTATTCTAGATTTATATATTCCAGTTAAACCTATGCGTGCAAAGACTAAACTTGCCTGCTCAATAGGCGGGCCTCTAAGCTTACACCTTCTCCAAGGTTATCTCCCAGATTAGCAATCTGCACAAAAGCATATGAAAGGAGACTGTTACAGCCGATGTTTTCCGTTATTACAACTAAAATAACTGGTAACGGGCCCGTGCCCACTTTAATATTTTACATTAACTGTTCCCCCAACATAAATTACCTGCTGCTCTAGCTGTCGAGCTCTTGATTCAACTTCCTCACACCTCTCCTCAGCAAGTCGAAGCTGCAGGTGCACATATAAAAACAAACTTTCGTAATACATATCATTACACAGTCCATTTGAAGCCAACATCACACATTATCCTTGATGCATAAAGCACAAGATAACATCGAACACAAAGTTATGTGTGAATCTAAATAGCTACGTCAGGTTGTTGATGAATATCTGCTCCACAAAGCATCGCGCAGTGGATGTGTGTAAGTCATAACCAGAATTCTTTCTTCTACAATTCTATTTGAATAATCTACTCGGTCTAATGTATTGCATCACCTTTTCAAGCAAACTTTCATTTTCTTCTTGTAGCATATCAAGCTGCAATGAAGCTTACATCGGGTTAGTAGATCCTTCTAGAAAAAACAAAAAAATAGAAGTCGTGCAAGGACAAGTCAAATTGAGGAGGGTAGTAGGAAGGAGAAGCACAAGGGCACGATGTTGATTTCTGAGGGAGTGACATTGAATCAAAGTAACCAAGAAATGCTAAGCTATTGAGAGAGTCCATACCTCATCCTCAAGAGCAGTAGAAGAAGAAGGGCGTCGACTCATGGCACCATCTCTCAAGTTCATGCTCCCTAGATCAAGTGACAATCTATGTATTCACCAGTATTGCAGAGGATTAGATATGGAGCAGACACATCGAAACTAATTGTTGAATCTCAATCATTCCTAACTTGAAAAGATCCAGTTTCAATGAATACTTGAAACTGAATATTAGGTATGTTAATTAAACAGACGAAAATGATGCTGCAAATATGACCTGAGAGAAAACTAGCATACCTCTTGTCTCTCTTAATTTCCTGAGTGGCCTCTGAAGGAATACCCGAAGCCGTTTGTCTAAGTGTCGTAGGTATAATTGGAGGTCCAGCGGAAGAAGCCTTAGGTCCCAGATTAGGACGGGCGGCGGCCGCACGAGCAGACGGCGATAGATCATTCGACGCACTGAGTTGAGATGAGCGAGTGGCTATTATCGTACGAGCAGAGGGAGACAATTCAAGAGCCCGGCCCCCCGATACTGTATGCGTAGTGGCTGCTTGCTCCGCGACATGGTCAGGAATGGCTGATCGCCCCGATGTGGCTATCGGAGGTAATGGTTGCTCAACGCTATTTACAGCTGAGAAAGATGATCGACCGCCTGACATGGCTTTTGCGGATGGAGGCTGTTGTTCTTGAGATGCCGCAGCGGTACGAACCGTCTAATGAGAACAACATTAACATTTCAACTTTCATGATTCAAAGAGAAAGAGAAGCCAAAATTATCTTAAATGCCATGGGAAGAAAATAAGGCAATTACCATTGGGGAACGCGGTCTTGCAGCAGCTGCCATTGGAACGCGCGTTCTTGTAGATGTCGGTTGTTCTTGAATAGGCCGAACAGCCTAATAAAAGCAACATGTAAGCTTCAGGTTTCAAGTAGTTCTTCAAATTCAAAAGGAATATAGTAAGCAATTTGAAGTAAACGTGTAATCAATTGGAGAGGCATGAATGTAATCACCATGGAAGCACGCGCAGGCGTTGCTCTTCCAGTGCCTCCAAGTCCAATGCCTCCACCTCCACTAATCGCAGCGTAGTCAAGGGCAAGGTCTTCATCTTCTTCGTCCTCGTCGGTTGAGTGTGACATAACCTGTGCGAGCCTCTGAGCGGCGGCTTTGGTCGCATTGTTCGGTCCTCTCCGCATATTGAACACCGCAGCGGAACCTGCCTGACCATGGCGGTTCATTGGCGACACCGTCGGCGACGTGGGCGCTCTCGGCGACCCTGTGCTGTTCCTATGCCTGTCGTTCATCCTCGTCCGATCCATCTACGCGACAAAAAAGAGTAATCTCAGGAAACGCATCAAGTAGGAAGAGAATTCTTATTACGAACGAAGAGAAGAAACAGGAAAAGTTGGCGGAACATACCGGTTATCGATTAAAAGAGTTACTTCAAATTTTTTTAATCCAGCTGGTCTTTTGATGAAAATAATCTTATATTTTCGCAGTTGATTTAAACGTTACTTTGTGATGTACGGAAGTAAAATTAAAAAAAAAATTAAGAACTCCATAAATAGTTCAAGAACAGGATGAATTCAGCGATATCTTCCACATAACCATTTCTTGATGGAAAAGATGAAGGGAAGAAATGGATTCAAACCATTTGTGGAACATGAAATGGTGATAAGAGAGTTTTGTGGTGCCCTGCATTTGTGGAGGGCACGAAGGATCCGTTCGTTAAGGCATGGGGACAGGGGAGGGAAGAGCAGAACACGAAGTCGAAGGTGGCGACGAGGACAAGACCGCGAATTGTTCGAAAATTTTAACGGTCTCCGAACTTCGTGTGATTCATGGGCCCAATCTTTTCGTTTTTGTATCGACCGGGCACAGGCCCTTATTTTGTTTCCCCGGGAAAGGAAACCTTGTCAGTTTTCTCTCTCTCTCTTCCCCGGGCAAGGAAACCGTTTTCCGTTTTCCCTCCTTTATTTTCTTTCAACCTCTGTCTTTTTCTCCCAGTGATAAAATAGATCCCCTTGATACCAAATGGAAACATTAAAACAGTACTAAATCAACCTTCAAACAAAAGCACCGTTGCTAATAAACAAACATAAAAAAAAAAAAAGATTAGGGGTACGTTTGGATGAAAAGAAAAATATGGGAAAATAGAGTATTAAGAAAAAAAAATTCTAAAATAATAAAATAAATTTATTATTTTTGAGAATTTTTTCTCTTAACATTATTTTTTTTTCATCCAAAGGCAAGTAATCTTTTGTTACATGATTAACAAATCAATCAACTATTTCATTTTTAGGAATTTGAATCCAGAGCAAGTAAAAAACTCTCATATATAACCAAGTCTAGCAACTGTCGAATTACCTTGGTTAGAATACTACTTTCGTTACCTAAAAAACACAGTAAATCTCTTATTACGCGGTCAGGACTCAGGAAAGATTTACACAAGTATTTCAATGCGTTTTCTGGAAAGAAAAAAAAAGTAACGTCATTTCAATTTTTTTCAGCAAAAAGCATGTTACAAATTGTTTAGATAGGAGTAATAATTACTTGTTTAATCAAATGTTAATACGCTACTAGTAAAAAAAAATCCAATTATTCATACATTAAAATATTATTTGTTAATTGAATTACTTATGTTTTGTTTAAAAAATTGAATACAAACTAATAAAACAAAATTTAAGTGAAAATATTAATTTGAAAAACCATAAATTTTAATTTTTTATCGAATGAATTCATAATTTAAAATTATAAATTGCTTAAAATTTAAAATTTAATGATTAATCGTCTCATATTATCAAATTATTAAATGCCTTATTTTTTTTCAAAATTCTTATATAAATATTTATAAATTAAAATATTGGCAATCCACGTGCAATAATTTAATAATTTTTGCCCAACCACCAGTCCACCTTCTGCATAAATGCATTCCTCCATTTTTCGAGTGATGTAGGACCGCAAGCTCCTCCATACGTCCGAGCTAGAAATTGATCTTATTTTCGCTCGTCCCCGGTTCCTTTTCTGCAGTTGTCTTCAGTCAAAATTAGATTTAGGTTTTCCACCGTGGTCCTGATGAATTGACTTCCGCTCCATAGTTTCATTTCTATACGCGCCAGCATCCTTTTGAGTCTTTGATCGAAGAGCGAGCTTTCCGAGAGATGATTTCACAGTCCGTGCTAACGCAAGCCTCAAATTCTAGCATGGTATTATCAGAGAATTCTGATCACAGATTTTACGGTTGGCTTGTTGAGTGTCATGGCTTCTGGCATAATGCGGCTTCGATTATACCTTCGTTTGTTTTCGTCTTGTACTTGGCTTTTCAAGCCAAGCAGAGCATTGTAAAGCTCTCACATGGCCGCTCTTACGTTATTATATCGTATTACGTATGCCTCTGGCTTGCCAGCGTGCTCAATCTTTTTTGGTGCTTTTTTCAGGTTCGTTCCTTAAATTTATTGGTTACATGGTTTGCTTGCTTACTGGATTACTATGAATGTTCAGTGAGCGTTATAGGACAGAGTTGCTCGTGCAAGGTTTGATGCAACACTTTTTTAATGAACAGGACGAGTTTTGTTTAGGTTTTGTTATAATCTAGACATCACTTTGATGATTTACTGATTTGCTTGGCCTGGCCAATAGTGATGTACAAGGCTAATGCACTTGAGGAGATTGTTGTTAGATTTTATGTAGCTTTTATTTCATGAGAACCACTGATGAACTTGAATTTTGTGTTACTCACGTATACTTTGCTTGTGAACTTTACAAGGCAGTCCTAAATCTCGGTGACATAGAATTGATGTCAAATGCTCTATCTACGAGAATTAAAAGCATGTTTCTTGCCTTTTAACCTACTAAACCATCTAAAAGAAGCGTGTCTGGCCATAAATGAAATCTTCCTGTTTTTCTCCCCCTAAAACGAGCAAGTCACAACATAGCTCTGGAAAACATCGGGGAATGAAAATTGAGACTCTAACTGCATAACATTCTTTAAATGCTATTGTAGACTTCATTTCTTTCGTGCTTCAATATATGCTTGTAAATCATGGTGTTATTTTCCCAGATAAGTGGGTTATATATTTATATTCTTTGATCGCTTCTTGTTCCAACTTCTTTGTTACCGTAGTTTAAATAGATTATAACTAGAGTCTGTCTTGCTTTAGTATATACAAATTATTACTGGAGCACTTCTATTTCATATTGTTTTAGTATTTACTAATATTGGTATTGCCATGACACTTGAGAGTAAATCCGCCTCAATATTTCATGTTTTAGGCATGGGAATGCACTCCTGGGAAACAGTTGGCATGGAACTTGTTGTCCATGTTTACTACATCTGCTATGCTATTCCTGGAAGTAAGCTTGCTGGCCTTTTTACTTCAGGGAAATAATGCAAGTGGCTTAGAAGCATTGACACGGACTTTTGGTATCTCGGGTGTTATTGTTGGTTTGGATATAGTGTTAAAGGTAATTCATTGATTTATATGGCTTCTCTCAACTTAGACCCTGTGTTTATGTGCTTTCTTCTTGCCATTTATTGGTTTATAAATAAAAGTTCATTTGAGGTTTTGAGCTGAATTGATTTACTTTCTGTCAAGCGTCATTCTCAGAAAAGTACTTTCCATGTAACTGCTTCTCACAAAAACAGAAATTAAGAATGCCACGAGTTCTTGTTCATTTATTCCTTTTTTATTTTCAAAATATGTCTCTGAAAAAGATTGAGGATTTCTACTTATTTTTAATATTCCTATTGGTATTACAAAATTAATGGCATTGCATTGTGTTAAAGATAAACTATTGCACCTGTTTCCTTTCCAGGCTATTTATCTATTTGGATTTGGGATTCCTTTATTCATCGACAGTAATGATCAAACCCATCCTGTAAAATGGAACTTGTGGGTTGTCCACAGGGTGTTGCTCACTGCTGTATATGCCTTCATATTATTCATGTATCATTCCAGGTGGAAAGAAAGGTTACCAGGTAAGTTACCTGTATGGATTGGTACATTATGGGCTGAGCATCATCATTGCTTAATTTGCTTTCATTTTCTGCAGCGAGACCTGCATTCTACAAGTATGTGATCGTCATGTTCATCTTGAATGCAATTTCACTGTTTGCTTGTGGCCTGACTGGAACTGGTGCTGATTTTTGTTTCTGGTTAGAGTCTTACAACTTAGCAGAAAAACAATTCTTGAGAGCTTTTCTCTCTGGCATATTCTGCTGAAGCTTTGTGTTTATTTCTTGTTCACAGGTTCTACGAGGCCACTATTGTCTGTTACCACGCCTTTTATCTTCCTCTTCTGTATATAACGTTCCTAGCAGACTTTTTCCAGGTAATGTCCTTTACTCGGTGACCTTCAGTTCTTAACTTTCAAGCCTATACCTTTTTTAAGCGAAGACAACCTATGTTATGTTTGTCTGACTGGTTGCTTGTTCTTTGGCCATTTTGATAGGAGGATGATTTAAATTTGGAGAATTCGTATTACTCTGAGATGAAATATGCTGGTTTCTTTAATTCAGATTGGGAATGATTAGTTATCAGCTATTTTGAATTAATACTGCATCAATGTTAATAGTAAGACATCATGTACATAGAAGTTAATAGGCACTGAGACATCAGATTTTAAGATTTGAACTGTTCGTCGGCATGTCAGTTGTTGTTGGGTGTTATGTATGAACTGACTGCCCTTCTCTAAGACCACGGCCTCGAAGGAAAATGACTACTGTTCATGTTGTCTGCCATTCAATATCATGTTACTCGTTGCTTTTTGAACTCTAAGGGGGTAAATGTCAGTTACTTCCTTCCGTTATTTTTATAAGACCTTCTTAAAAACTTTCATGAAATTAAGGAACTTAGTTAAAAATGGTTAAATGTAAAAAAATTTGACGACTTTTCAAAACAGCCCTTTGATTAGCATTATTAATTGAGGAAAAAAGATGGAGAGAATGAAAAGGCTAAGAATGAAAGAAATAAGGATATTTTTTTAAAATGTGTCATAAATATTTTGTTAAATTTTGTAGAGCGTTTTTCATGAAGGACTAATATATATGATCCTATAAATAGAATCGGATAGAGTAATTTGCATATATTCTTCTGCCAATGATATCAGGCTTACCTTAGCCTTCGACTTCGCTGTTTTCTTAAATTTTCGGAAAACAGGGATGGCACTTCATTTTTATGTCCCGCCACCTTATTACCGCAATCGGATTTTCTTAAACGTTTCTAACGACTGAAGTTTTTTATTTTTATAAAAAAAAAATTAAATAAGTTCAACATCGATCATCCATCAAAATTAAGACATATCCTTAGGGCTCAAAGAACATTTACAGAAAATTTACAAAATTATTTATCAAAATAACCCCCACAACAACAATAGTAATCAAATTGACGTGGTATATAAATATATTTTTTTTATTTATATCAATTTTTATTAGCTCCAGTGTGTGAAGTTGACTCGCTTTCTCCAGTTCAAAAGACTAATAAAGCGAAAACACAACTGCTTACACGTTACACGCAGTAAATAGAAAGAAAGGGGAGCGGGGACAGTTTGCTTCCCACCCCATTCATCATGCCCATGATTGTTTCTGATTTCTAAATCTCACTCTATCCAATCCATGATTCGTGGCCATTACGAAGTGTAGCTAAGATTTCCATTCCCATCAGATTCAAATAACTAGCATATAACATAAACTAGAATCACTTTTCATTGAAAAAAGAAAAAAAGGGGCTAATTGAATCTTAACGATTCAATAGGACTGGAACTTATATCTGGATTAAAAAACGCTACACTAAAACTAAAAATTACTTGGTAATAAAGTCATCACAGTGACAATAAGATTTAAACCTATATTCTTATAGAATATAAGCCAAATATTTACAAATTGAACCAATCTTTATTAGTAACTAAAAACACTTAATTATCTGGTTAATATTATATTCAGGTTCTCTGGTCACTAAAGCCGACATGACTCGACAAAAATCTATGGAATCCCTTTCCTTGTGCACAAAAGCAGTTTCATGATCTACACAAGGCTCGTTCATTATTAATTTGTTCTTCAAGAAACAAAGCAATGCCAAAATTCACAACTCGCATACTCTGATGAACTTCATATTATCCCACAACATGAATATGGATCAATCTAAGGACTTTGTTTCTCAATTATCGCCTCAATAAGATCTGCAGCTTCCTGAACTGTTGTGATGTTCTGTGCACTATCCTCTTCTACACTAATACCAAATTCCTCCTCCAGTCCCATAACGATCTCAACCTAAGGAACGACAGATGTAAGTTTAGTTGATGTCATTTTATTCCATTACAGCAATCAATTCATACCAGGATAGGAGGTGTTCCATTACTAAATAATAGCATGTTAAATATTCACATAGATTGCTGGATAGTGAATACCGTGTCAAGGGAATCGGCTCCAAGAGCAGCAAATTTTGACTCGCCAGTGACATTCGAATCATCCGGTAAAGCTAGCTGCTTTTTCACTATATTGCAAACCTTTCCAATTGTCTCAGGTTTAGCCTGCTCAAGAAATTAAACATAAGCATTATAGATAAGCCCACATGTAGGCACAGCTCACACCACTCCCACAGGCCACATGCATGCAGGCGCCCCGCACATAGTAGTTCTAAGATTGATTCAAGATCGATTACATGTGTAAGAATGAGGGAAGGGGTCAGAGTGTATATTTACCCAGAAATCCTGAAGTTGACTGATACTACTGGATAAAATCAATCATCTCTAGATATAGATAGATGAAATGTTTGTTTCAGATTACAATATCAACAAACTCTGATCATATTTATTCTCAATAAATTTTGCATAAAACAGGGGATCAGAATGCAGAAAATTTAATTAGCATATTCTAATTCAAAGGTTATAGCCATTCTCGGATAGTGATCTGCATAAATCTAATAGTAGTACATCTAAACTCTGCTGTCCAAGACATGTAATTTCTTATTGGGGATAATATAGGCCACTGTGGCCTCCACGTTATAACCAGGAAGTAATTGAGTGAGACATGAGTCAGGATTGATATGTTTAACATGTTATCTTTCACTCCACAAATTCCGTCAACTGATCATTATCTTTGCTTCAAACTGTTAGATTTCAAACTCTTGTTATAAATTTCGTCTTGTTACATGCAATCCAAATACGAGTCCTATTAACTATAGTTTTAAGAAGCATACATCAAGTGATTCAGAGTCCAAGTAAAGCTGAAGTTACAATCTTTAGAACTAGAAGAAAGTTAAAGAACTGCATACCGCACAGATGACTCTAAGGCGATTTGAGCGTGGCTGCCAACTAAAGGAAACGTTGCTTCTCCCATAAATTGAATCAACTACCTATTCAACATGTGCATTCATAAGAACATCATCATAGAATAATCAACAGAATGAAACAAGGAAACACAGTTATACGACACTATATTTGCTTCTATTTTTTAAAAGTAGAGTGTAAATTGTTAATGAGCCAGTGTTGTTAAGAAGTAGAGATGTTTATACAAACATGAGACAGGACTCAAAAACGCATAATGTTTTCAATTTGAAGTATGGCAGTAATGGCACCACCAACAATAACAAGCACGCTCTAAATGTGACAGATGGATGAAACATCAAAGTAAAAGCAATGGAAGAACAAAGACATAGAGACTGCCTTGGGGGAGGGGAGGGGAGGTGGGATGTTGTTTAGTTGGACCTCCCCTCCCCTCCAAAATGGGAGTTTTTTGGAGGGAAGGTTACAATTCTGTTACACATGGACTGAGACTGAAATAACTTCAACCTTTTTTTATATTTCACAACTGCCCTTCCCTATCTGCTCTCGCATCACTCCGTCTATAATAAAATTGGTTGTTATATAATATGAAAATGAAATTTTGTATCCATTGTTGAAATAAAATTTGTTCAACGAGATAATACGTTGAAATTAATCAAAGCGTGCATGTAAGATGATGTATAAGATTTTGAGATTAAAAAAAATCTTATATAAATAACTCTTTCATAAAGGGAAGGACAAAATAGGGAGAGGGAGAGAATTGAAATAATACATAGACATATTTATTACTAGTAGTTTATAATTAACTCGTCTCCCCTCCTTCCTCTACAACAAGAATTACTTCCCTTATCTTTCATGCCAACTGATTCACTGAAGGTAATTAAAACCTTCCCCAACCCTCCGTTCAACCAAACACTGCATAGAAGATAGGAGATGGGACCCAGACGGGTGTGGAAGAAAAACGAAATGCACGGTAAGGATCGAAATGGAAAATAAAACGAACCAGAATCTGATTCGATTGAGGAAAGCGAGAGCGCGTGGAGATTGATGCTCCCCTAAGTGAATTTGCCGCCATGGTGCTTGCTACGGGAGCGCCAAAGACGCAGAAGTGAAGAGAGAAAGAGAGTGAGGGAAAGTGAAAGAGATCGCGTAGCGTAGGGCGTAAAATCAGGACGACGTGCACTTGTGATGGGAATAGGCCGACTATTCAAATGATGTCGAATTGGCCTTTTCTTTTTCGACAGTAATCGAATTCGAAATAGGCTTTCAATATTCTTGAGATAACCGGAGTCTCTTATGAGAGGAGACTTCTTCCCAAAAATATTTAAGGCATCGAAATTTTTCTAACGAGTTTTTAACCCATTTACTTACACAGTGCTTGAACTTGATAGATGCTAGTGTGGATTAAATTAAATGCATTTTCTTTAACCAACAAAAATTAAATGAATTTTCAAGAAAAATGCTTGTTCATTTATTTCCATTAATTGCCGCGTCGGAGTCAGCAATTAATGTGACTGTGAGGATCCGCGCCTGGCTAAAACATGTTGTGATATCCCACGTGGCAGTAGTTCCATAGTCTATCTCACTGTTTTTGCTTTGGTCGTGGAGGGTCCGTCTTGCGAGAATGGTAGCTGGCCTTTTTTGAAATAAATAAATAACTAGAGCAACTGTTTTTTTTAATTGAAACATACTAGTATATTTTTTGTCCTAAGTATATCATATATATATTGTCCAAATAGAGATAATTATACTCACAATATTAAATATATATATCTTAATAAAAATTTATATATTAATTCTATATATTATAAGATATTAGTCTTTTCTATTAAATCTAAACTCCATTTACTAATATACTAGTATATTTTTTTTGTACAATAATATACTAGTATATTTTTTTATATAAAAATTTTAAAAAATAAATTGTGTTCACTTACGATTTAAAGATAAGGCGAAATCTTCTTTTCTCTTAGGTGATACTAATATCAGGCAGAGTGAGCTATTTATTACCCTTAGACGTAAATTTAAACACTCAAAAATTAAAATGTCTCTCTAAATATTATGATTAAAAATATAATAAAATAATATTCAAGATTTAAATACGTTTTAAAATAATTATATATTTTATCCTTTCACTCCTAAGTAATATATTATTGTATTAGTTGAGGGAGGAGTGGTCCCACATGGTTTTCTTTGTGGCCCACACCTTGCTGGTTTTTAATTTCTGCTTTCTTTTTCAGTACGGGCTTCTTTCATTTTCAGCCTTCTTAATTTATTTTCTTGGTCCGATACTGACATGATGCATGCGTTCATGGTCCCTATGATTTATATATAGAGACCCATTATATATGTTTTTAAAATCTATAATCAAATTAGACTAAGTCGCATAATTAAAGAGATGAGAGCTTTTTTTCTTCTTATTTTTTGGGGGGGGAAATGGTAATGCAAAAACGTGAGAGTGATATGCACCAACAACGGTTTCCATGGAGAGAAATACGAATAATCATCTATTGAAAAAAGGATTCCAACAACCATAAAAAAAGGTTATAATAATCACAATAAAACTTGTTTTTTATATGACACTATATTTTTATTAGAAAAAATATAAGTAGTATTATGAAATTGTATAATTATACTGAACATATCAATTTACTTTACTATAAAAATGACTAATTTTTTTTTAAAAATATGACATATATAATATCGGAGCATATATGAACTTTTACCACCTGAGGGGGGAGGGGGAGGGGGAGGGGGGGGGGGGCAGTAAAAGGCGCTTGTTTCAGGTGTTCAGCCTCCTTTTGAAATATTTGTTCCAAGGGCGTTGTCTTGTTTGGGAGGGGGGTTTCGATGTACGTGATTATGGAGGCGCATGTGAGGTCGTGACCAATCCATGGCAGAGTTGAAGTGGATTAAGGAATTTGCTTTAATTTCATCTGCGAGCAGAGAAGAGGAAAGGTGGCATCTTTCATTTTTCATGCTCAAAAGTGCTTCCCCTTTTAGAGAATCCAGCTCGCTGTAAAGTTAGTAATAAACAGAATAAAGAAGAGTTACCCCTTTGCATAATAAAACGCAGATGTGACACAACTATAATTATACAGTGCGAAAGATGTGTATATGCGCACGTGCCACACTATGCATATTTTAATGATAAGAATATTAACTATCACAAAAAACATTAATTCAATCTCTAACTTAGTGTGTGTTTGGCAACTGGGTTTAAAAATCGATTTTTATGCCAAACCTCAGTTTTGCCAAAATTCAGCCAAACACCATTTTAGGGTTGAGAATCGATTTATTTTGAAAACCACGGTTTCCAGGACAAAACCGTGGTTTTGAGACAATCTGCAGCAGAGTAGATTCTTAAAGTGACCGTTGAGGGTAGCTGACACTAATAACTCTCTCTCTCTCCTGCGAACCTTTTTCCTTTTTCCTCACTTTCCTCTTCTCTTCTGGCTCGCGGCTCGCTTTCCCGACTCGTCTTCTCTTCTGGCTCGCTTTCCTCTCCGCGTGTGTGTGCGATCTGCTACGAATCTGGGGTCATCACTGCCGTGGTGTGAAGCGCGACAGTCCTTGCGTGTACTTCCTCCCGGCCTACGCCTGTTGCGTCCGCCACCGCCGAGCTCGCCACTGAGTAATCGCACGACATCGCGGCGTGCAGCTTCACGGTTGTCTGTCCCGATCTGCTCTCCCAGCTCCGTCTGAAGGCATTCTGTGGCCCAAAATTACTTCCTGTCGTGCCATCGCCTGAGAGTTCATCTCTGCCGACACCCTGCTTGCGTGGTCAGGATTGGTGGTCGGGTCCGTGGATCTGCGATTTTGAGCTGTCATCCTCTTCCGTCGGCGTCGATCTCCATCGTCCTGCCGTCTTTGGTTCTCCAACGCCCTAACTTGCATACGTCGTCCACTGCTTCGGTCGTCCACTGCTTCAGCACAGAACAGGTAAACAATTTCCTGTCTTGAAATTTCATAGCCGCTGTTTGCTTTGCGGTTTGCTTGCTGTTGGGTGATTTGTAGATTCATAGGTGTTGAAGCTTCTCTGTTTGTTCACTTCCTGAACTGCATTCACTTCCGTAACTGCCCTGTGTGCATAGGTGCGATTTGCTTTCCGGTATGCTTGATTCCTGTTGGATGATTTGTATGTTCATAGGTGCTGTTCATATCTGTTTGAGCAATTTCTGTACTTCCCAGTGTTCATATTACAGCATCTTGTGTTCTGAACTGGCCCTGTGATCCCGCGTTGTTAGTGTAAAAAATGAAACTTTGCACGTGTAGCTGGCCTTTACTCTGTCCTGTGTCCTGTAAGAAAGCCCTCCTTCCATGTATGCTTGATTTCTGTGAGAAAGCCCTCTTCCCTTGTGCTGGCTGATTTCTGAACTGCCTTGTACAGAACACACATAATTGTTGAATTGGGTCATTTGAATCCCAGTGTATGCTTGATGTCTGTTGGCGCAAAAGTAAAGGGTCTGAATATGATGTGAATATTGTGGATGGTTGGAGGCGATTGTGAGTTCCTTGCAGGAATGAAAATTTTGGGTTAGCAAAAATTAATTACTTCACTTGTGTATAGCATTATGGTGAAGGACAAATGTAAAGCTTCGTGGGATGCTAGCAGTACTAAGGTATTTATTGACCTTTGCATCGAACAACTTCGCAAGGGTGAAAGGAAAGGTACTGTGTACACAAAGAAAGGATGGGCCAACATTGCTGACGGGTTCACAGCACAGACTGGGAAAGTCTATGAAAAAATGCAGTTTAAAAACAAGTATGACTCGATACGAAAGGAATGGCAAGCCTGGAACAAATTGATTAATGAGACAGGGGTAGGATGGAATACGGAGAAGAACACAGTAGAAGCGCCAGATGATTGGTGGGAGAAGAAAAAATTGGTATGACAATGAGATTTGATGATACGATATATGTTCAGCCCATGTCACATATGATTGTCGTTTATGTTTGTTGTTATGTCTGCAGGAGAACGCACAGTACGAAAAATTCAGAACGAAAGGGCTATCGTTTCGGCCAGAGATAGAGGAACTCTTCAGCAATGTGGCAGCCACAGGCCCAAGTGCATGGGCACCATCATCCATGACACTTCCAACAGCAAATACGACAGTATACGACAATGATGCGGCCACGGATCTGGAAGAAGGGTCAGGAGATAGCGATGAAATTTTGCTGGCTCCCACTGGCATAAGTGGGGATATCAATCGAATGACGTTTAACGCATCTCAAGGGACCAGTGGTGAAGGTAGCGTGCGGGGGAAGGAGCCAGTGTCTGGTTGCGGGTCATTAGGGGTTAGGAAGGCGAGGGGAGGGCTGAAGAAGAAGCACAAGGGACCTGCCTCAAGTAGGATAGCAGATTCACTCAGTCAAATTGTCGATTTAACTCGGGCAGAGGTGGAACATGCTCACAAAAGGGCAGATGAAGCATCTGCCAACGTACCATCCATTACGGCAGTCATGAAACACCTAACTCAACTTGATGAAGTAATCGCTGATGATGATTGGTATGTACGATGCATAAAACTGTTGCTGGATCCCGCAATGAGGGAAGTGTATGCTTCACAAATGGGGATGAAGAAACAACTGTTACTATTTTTACGCCATTATTGCTACGCAGATTGAGACTGTTTGCACGGCGTTAATGTTATGTCGATTGAGACTTTTTTACAGCTTTATTGTTGTTGTGTAATCGGAATGCTCTCTGTGCTTCTGTGTGGACTTAGTTCCGTATTGTTATTTCGATGGACATATTTGTTATCGCAAGTTTATTTATATCTGTGTGGATTTAGTTTCGTGTTATTACATCGATGGACATATTTGTTATCGAAAGTTTATTTATATCTGTTCGTGTTATTATATCGATGGACATATTTGTTACCGATCACCTTCTTTATTGACATTTAAAATTAAACATTAATGTCTCCGTGCACAGGTTAAAATAGATGGGGGACGATAATAGAAACTTGACAGAAGATTATAAGCGACGGGTAAAGAGGCTTAAACAAGTTGGTGTATTGGTTGCCAGTTATGCAGCGCAATACCTGTCTAAAAACCCAATGCGCACTAGTGATCTCACAGGGTCCAAATGGGTTGATGAAGTATTATATGGTCATCCGAAGCGTTGTTTTGAACAGTTCAGAATGGAACCACGTGTGTTCTGCGAGCTTTGCATTGCATTACAGCAACTAGGTCTTAAGGAAAGTCATAACGTTTCAATACATGAAAAGGTTGCGATATTTTTAAATATTGTTGGACATGGGGAGACCAGTAGGATGGTGCAAGAAAGGTTTCAACACTCAGGAGAGACGATTCACAGACACTTTCATGATGTCTTGTTGGCTTGTTGTGGACTTGCAATGTCACTCATCAAACCCCAGGATCCAACGTTTCAAAATGTGCATAGCAAGATCAAGCTTGACCGTCGATACTGGCCATTTTTCAAAAATGCGATTGGAGCAATCGATGGCACACACATTCCTTGCGTTGTACCTGCCAATGAACAAACGAAATATATTGGTAGAAAGGGGTTCACGTCGCAAAATGTAATGGCGGTGTGTGATTGGGACATGTGCTTTACCTTTGTCTTGGCTGGATGGGAAGGTAGTGCCCATGATGCCCGTATATTCAGTCATGCATTGACAACTGCTTCCATGAACTTCCCTCATCCACCTCAGGGTATGTTTCTGATACATTCAACTGGTTTCTCTTAACATGTGAGTACAATTAGTGAAAATACTAACCTCTCTTTCATGTAGGTAAATATTATTTGGTTGATGCTGGTTATCCAACACCAATTGGATATCTGGGTCCATACCGGCGGGAGCGTTACCATCTCCCTGATTTTCGACGTTCATCTAGACTGGTGAACCCTAATGAAGTGTTCAATTATGCTCATTCAAGTTTGAGGTGCACAATAGAAAGAACTTTTGGAATATGGAAAAATAAGTTCGGCATTTTACAACGCATGCGCAGCTACGACTATGAAACACAAGTTAAGATTGTCTGTGCAACGATGGCGATACACAATTTCGTTAGAAGAACCTCTATTACTGACCCTGATTTCGCGCGAGAGGACGAACACGATGATGAGCCAACGCAAGATGATGATGGTGATGATGAATATGACTCTTCACGAATACCTGTATCAATCACCTCTTCATCTGAAATGGCTCGTCGTCGTGATTTCATACGAGATCAACTTATTTATTATAGACAAGACTAATAGTTTAAGATTGTACATTTTTCTGATGCACCCGGTATTTTCTAAGTAACGATATGTAATTTGACCTTATCATTAATATGAAATTGTCACTTTAATGAATCATAATAGTAAATATTTTTAATTTCTACAGACATAATTTCTCTTAACTATATACATTTTTAAATTATGCACGTAAGGTCTAAATTAAAAAGTACTATTTAAGGGGGGAAATTTAAATGAAGGTGAATATTGAAAATTTCTTCCTACCCCAACACATATGTGTATGTTTTATTGTTAAATCAACTAAATAAAAATTTATAAATAGAATTTATACCTTATGTAATTATCATACTTGTTTATGTCTTTTTTGGTAAATTGTCAATAAAAAAAGCTATTCTGCTACTAATCATCCAAACACTTATTTTTCCAAAATCAATTTTTTCCCAAAATCTATTCTCCAGAATCTATTCTTCCCAAAATCTATTCTCCAAAAACTAATCCAAACACACCCTTATAAACCAAGATAAATAGCGCATGATTGTGCATTTATAATATAAAACGGTAATAGGACATCGAAAGTAAAAAGGAAACTAACAACAAATAAACTATTGGTTAGGAAAGTAAAAAAGAAAATACAAAATTAAATTCTATAAAATGTAATTATTGAATGAGATGAAAATATTCTAAATTTTAAAAGATTAGAGATACCTTCTATTAAATAAAAAAATAATTTTTAATTTTTATAATTTAAAAAAACATCATATTTTTAAAATTATATTAGCAGCGAATATTTTTTTTTAAAATAAAAAAATTATTTAATAAAAAATAATTTTAAGTATAGAGCTTCTATAAATATTTTTTTGGATAATATCTTAAATAAAAATTATTTAATAAAAAATAATTTTAAGTATAGAGCTTCTATAAATATTTTTTTTGGATAGTATATAAAAAAGATTTACTATTTATAGTATTATGCTTAAAAAGCCGTATAAGGCCGGTATTCGGTACAATCAATGTGATCCGCACGTCGCTTTCGTTCGTTACGGTGTGCTCGGTGAGGGGCGAAATCGTGATTGAAATTCGAAAAAAAGAAACTCAAGGTCTACGCTACTCCTCGCAAAGTAACCAACAAAGCAACCCTTTTACGTTTGCTTTCAAGTTTTCTACTGCTTTCTACCCAATTTCTCCTTCAATCGTCTTCCCATATTTTCTTCCCTCCCCACCAATCCTCACATTAATTACTTTTCCTTTCGGACTACCACCTGTTTCCAGCTTCTTTTCCATTTTCTTCCTCTCCGGGTCATTCACATTTTTTCCCCTTCAGTTCCAATTTTCTTTTCTTTTCACTTCCACTCATGCTCCATAATCATTCGATTCCATTCCCATTTCTCAGCGAGAGTACCGGTGAGTTCTATGAAGTTTAAACGCTGTCGTAATCTTTTATCTGCGAGTCTCTCGATGATTCCCGCGTCGGGAAGAGAGTCGAAAACTGAGTTTATTATTATATATATTGTGTCGCTGAATTTGAGGCCTTCATCAACGATCTTTGATTCGTTTTTGGCTCTTTAAGCGTGTGCGAGTCTCTCAAGTTGACTCGTGGAGCTTGGGGCGACTTGACTCGTTCCACACTTCTTGTTGTAAATATGGGTGTTTCAAAAGAAGCTAAGTCCCACATTGCTTGGGAGAGTGAAGGTTCAAGAGTATAAATGATAACACACAATCTTGGGCTAGTAAATGGGCCTAGAAGAGAAGTGGGCTCGCGCGCACGAAAATGGGCCTTAAATTGGAAATTCAGTTGAAATCCGGCGATTTGCCCCCCCCTGCGCGCGAGATAAAGCGTGGTATTTGGCACTTTTTGTTGAAAAATATTTTGGTATATATGCTTATATGGAAACCTCTTAAATTCCAAGGGTCAACATTTGAAAGATAAAACGTTACATTTTTCCACAATATGCGTTGGAATTTAAGAGGCGTCTGGACGGCTGCAACGAGGAGATGCAATGTTTCGGTTGAAGAGGCATGTTTTACAGGTGTATCTCTTCGTTCAGTGTATGCATGCAACGAGGAGATGCAACGTTTCGGTTGAAGAGGCATGTTTTACAGGTGTATCTCTTCGTTCAGTGTATGCATGTGCCTATAAATACCGCAGTGCTTACCTTCTCTTATTATGACTTCACGGAAATTCCTTCATTCAAACACAGCAATGTTTACCTTTTCTCTCTGAGTTTTAATTCCTTCCGCTAGCTTCTGTTTCCTTGTTACCGCAAGAAGAATCCGTTTAATCCTGGGGAGTACCGCTTCATCTTGCCGGTTGTCGCGGAATAACTCTTAAGGACAGTGTCCTTGGACGCGACTCGGGTTATTTGCTCTTCTGTTACAGGTGCCCGACGGTGCTAGATTCAACAATCAATACAACAATCTTAAGAGTTACCCCGACGATGGACTCTTTCGCTTCCGCTGATCTAAATGGTGCTGGGAACAACGGCAACCCAAACGGTCAAAACAATAGTGCCGTCTCTCACATCTCTATCCCTGTTCCTCGTCCGTTCCCTGACATCTCAAAGATAGAGGTGTTCGATGGCAAAAATTTCAGACGCTGGCAAGAACGAGTGTACACTGTCCTTGACATGCATGGAGTAGCAACTGCACTTACTGAGCCTGAACCATCTCAAGATGCTGAGCAAGCCCGAAAAGATATTTGGACATATGCCAACAAGGTATGTAGACACACATTGATAAGTACTCTGTCAAATGATTTGTTCGATGTGTATAGCGTCTACAAGGAAGCAAATAAAATATGGAACTCTTTGATCCTGAAATACACTGCGGAGGATGCTGGGAAGCAGAAGTTTGTTGTTGGAAATTATTACAGGTGGGAAATGGTAGATAACAACGACATCAAGACACAGATTAATGAATATCACAAACTGGTTGAAGATCTCAAGGCTGAACACATCAATCTTCCTGATGAATTTGTTGCTGGAATTCTTATTGAAAAGTTACCAGAATCATGGAACAACTACAAGCAACAATTGAAACACAAGCAGAAGCAACTATCGCTAACAGATTTGATCACTCATATCATTATTGAAGACACCAACCGGAGAACGATTCAAGAAGCAAAGGAGAAAGAAATGACTGGTAAGGCAAATTTGGTGGAAACAAAACCAGGCAACAAAAGGTATGACTCTAAACATAATAACAAGAAACACCAAAATAAACAATCAGATTACAAACCCAAGAATACTAACCCCAAGTTCAAAAAGAAAGGCAACTGTTTTGTCTGTAATAAACCAGGTCATCATGCATATGAATGCAGGAAGAGAGCTACTAAGATGAGAAATGATAATCCTCCTAAATCAAATATTAATTTGGTTAAAGGAGATGATGATGGTGATAATGATGTTATCATTGCAATGATTTCTCAAGTTTTACTTATTTCTGATGTGAACAAATGGGTGGTAGACTCTGGGGCTACCAAGCACATATGTGCAAACAAAGAATTGTATTCCTCCTTTGAAGAAGGAGAAGACCACGTCTATCTTGCTGATTCTCGATCTGCAAAAGTTTATGGAAAAGGAAAAGTGGTTCTGAAACTCACATCAGGAAAGACCTTAGTGCTGCAAGATGTCCTGTATGTGCCTGAAGCCAGAGCAAATTTAATTTCTGTGGCTATATTGGGAAAGGCTGGGGTCAAAGTGTCATTTGAATCTGATAAGATCATTATGACAAAGAACAATGTTCTGATTGGGAAGGGTTATTGTAATCAAGGACTATTTGTATTAAGTATTGATGATAATAATAATAATACATCCTCTTCTGCTTACTTGGTTGAGTCTTTTGATGTTTGGCATGCTAGATTAGGTCATGTTAATAAATCTTACATGGATAGATTACGGAATTTTGAGTTAATACCTGAGGTTAAAAATGACATGATAAATAAATGTGAGATTTGTGTACAAACTAAATTATCTAAGAGAACTCACTTGTCCACCCAAAGAGAAAGTGAATTATTATCTTTAATCCACACAGATTTGGGAGATCTAAAGCAAACAGAAACTAGAGGTGGTAAAAGATATTACATAACTTTTATTGATGATTTCTCTAGATATACTAAGGTCTATTTATTGAGAAATAAAGATGAGGCCTATAATAAGTTTGTTTTATTCAAAGCTCAGGTAGAAAATCAGTTAAGTAGAAAGATAAAGAGAATTAGATCAGATAGAGGAGGAGAATATTTGTTATTAGACGATCTCTGTGAAAAAGAAGGAATAGTTCATGAAGTAACTCCTCCTTATTCTCCTGAATCTAATGGTGTAGCAGAAAGGAAAAATAGAACTTTAAAGGAAATGATGAATGCCTTACTAGTAAGTTCTGGTGCACCTGATAATTTGTGGGGGGAAGCCATATTAACTGCATGTTTTCTACAAAATAGATTACCCCATAAGAAAACAAAAAGAACCCCTTATGAATTGTGGAAAGGTTATAAACCAAATCTGAAATATTTAAAAGTGTGGGGGTGTCTTGCAAAAGTTTTATTACCTGATCATAAAAAGAGGAAAATTGGTTCTAAAACTTCTGATTGCATGTTTATTGGCTATGCTCAACAAAGTGCTGCTTATCGCTTTCTAGTTTTGAAAAGTGATGTTTTAGATAAAAATACAATTATTGAAACTAAAGATGCAGAATTTTTTGAAAATGTGTTTCCTTTGAAAGTTGAGCATACTTCAACAATAATTGAAAAATCTTCTTCTTCCTCTTCTAAACAAATTTCAAATGAAGTTTTGAGTGAGAGTTTACGAAGAAGCAAGAGGCAAAGGAAAGAAACTTCTTTTGGAAATGATTTTTTCACTTATTTAGTTGAAGGAGAACCTAAAGATTTTTATGAAGCCATTACTTCCCCAGATGCAGAATCTTGGAAAGAAGCAATTAAATCAGAGATTGAATCTTTAAATAAAAATAAAACATGGGTTTTAGTTGACTTGCCTCCAGGAGCAAAACCTATTGGATGTAAATGGGTTCTTAGGAAAAAATATTTTCCTGATGGGTCTGTAGATAAATACAAAGCCAGACTAGTAGCCAAGGGCTATACTCAAAAGGAAAATATTGATTATTTTGATACATTTTCTCCAGTGACAAGGATTTCTTCTATAAGAATCCTTATAGCATTAGCTTCAATTCATAAGCTTTATATTCACCAAATGGATGTTAAAACTGCATTTTTGAATGGTGATTTAGAAGAGGAAATTTATATGGTACAACCTGAAGGATGTATTGTTCCTGGGCAAGAAAATAAAGTTTGTAAATTGAGTAAATCTTTGTATGGTTTAAAACAAGCACCCAAACAATGGCATGAAAAGTTAGATCAAGTTCTAACAAGTGGTGGTTTCTCTACTATAGAAGTAGAAAGATGTGTTTATACAAAAGTTGTGAATAATGATTGTGTCATTATATGTTTATATGTTGATGATATGCTTATTTTTGGTACTAGTATGAATATTGTGCTTGAAACAAAAGGTTTTCTTGCTTCAAATTTTGATATGAAAGATTTGGGTGAAGCAAAGGTTATCTTAGGTGTTCAAATCATAAGGAATGAAAGAGGGATCTTACTTTCTCAAGAACATTATGTGGAGAAAATTCTGAGAAAGTTTGATCAATATGATGAGACTCCATTGAGTTCTCCTTATGATTCAAGTGTGCACCTAAAGAAAAACTTAGGAGACCCAGTGGCTCAATCTAAATATGCACAGATCATTGGAAGTCTGTTGCATTTAATGAATTATACTAGACCGGACATAGCATATGCTGTGTGTAGATTGAGTAAATATACTCACTGTCCAAGCAGTGAACATTGGGATGCTCTAATAAGGTTATTGAGATACCTTAAAGGTACCATAAATTATGGTATACATTATAGTGGATTTCCCGCTGTATTGGAAGGATATAGTGATGCGAACTGGATCTCTGATTCAGAAGGGTCAAAATCCACTAGTGGTTATGTGTTTATTTTTGGTGGTGGTGCTGTCACATGGAAATCATCCAAGCAGACAATTCTAACAAAATCCTCGAGGGATTCTGAATTTATTGCTATGGAATTGGCTGGAACTGAGGCTGAGTGGTTGAGAAACTTCTTAGCAAGTATTCCATTAGGTGACAAACCCACACCATCAATATCTTTACACTGTGATAACCAATCTGCGATAGCTACGGCTAAAAATAAAACCTTTAATGGTAAAAATAGGCATATTCGATTGAGACACAATATTATAAAGCAGCTGCTCAAAGATGGGGTGATCTCAATCGATTATGTAAAGTCAGAAGTAAATTTAGCGGATCCGTTGACAAAACCCCTGGGAAGAAAACAAGTTGTTGAAACATCGAGGGGAATAGGACTAAAGCCAGTGTGATTACGACAGCGATGGCAACCCAACCTTTGTGATTGGTGATCCCATGAAGAAGGTTCAATGGGTAAGAACAAGTCGCTAGTTAGTACTGCTAGCACCAAAATATTATAACTGGTCCTTTCCTATGGTGTGTGATAAAGTGCTAGAATGCATAGAGGAGGATGAGCAAGAGCTCTTAATGATTTCAAATCCTACGGGATGGTGTATTATGTGCAGATACACATAAAGAAATCACCTATACGAATGTGGAGTGTGGGCCGCTCCTATGAGATCATGGCGAAATCTCTAGAGCATTCGTTAAAACCAGGACACGCGCATGGCCGCCTAAAGCGCAAAACCGCTCGATAAACAGTGGAAATGTGGGGGTATAATCTGGCTGTTAGTACCTCTGGTATACACCCAAGAGATGCTAGTTCATAGTCCATAGGACCACTGGCATCTCTGTATACCAAGTATTATCGGTCTAGGTCTGGTTCATAGTCCAAAGGACCACTGGATACAATGATTATATCCATGTGTAACTCAGAGAGTAGAGTTTCTTTTGAAACATGTGGGGGATTGTTGTAAATATGGGTGTTTCAAAAGAAGCTAAGTCCCACATTGCTTGGGAGAGTGAAGGTTCAAGAGTATAAATGATAACACACAATCTTGGGCTAGTAAATGGGCCTAGAAGAGAAGTGGGCTCGCGCGCACGAAAATGGGCCTTAAATTGGAAATTCAGTTGAAATCCGGCGATTTGCCCCCCCCCTGCGCGCGAGATAAAGCGTGGTATTTGGCACTTTTTGTTGAAAAATATTTTGGTATATATGCTTATATGGAAACCTCTTAAATTCCAAGGGTCAACATTTGAAAGATAAAACGTTACATTTTTCCACAATATGCGTTGGAATTTAAGAGGCGTCTGGACGGCTGCAACGAGGAGATGCAATGTTTCGGTTGAAGAGGCATGTTTTACAGGTGTATCTCTTCGTTCAGTGTATGCATGCAACGAGGAGATGCAACGTTTCGGTTGAAGAGGCATGTTTTACAGGTGTATCTCTTCGTTCAGTGTATGCATGTGCCTATAAATACCGCAGTGCTTACCTTCTCTTATTATGACTTCACGGAAATTCCTTCATTCAAACACAGCAATGTTTACCTTTTCTCTCTGAGTTTTAATTCCTTCCGCTAGCTTCTGTTTCCTTGTTACCGCAAGAAGAATCCGTTTAATCCTGGGGAGTACCGCTTCATCTTGCCGGTTGTCGCGGAATAACTCTTAAGGACAGTGTCCTTGGACGCGACTCGGGTTATTTGCTCTTCTGTTACAGGTGCCCGACGGTGCTAGATTCAACAATCAATACAACACTTCTTCCCTGTCGAACTTGTCGTTTTACTCTGTCTTTTGCCTCTCCGAGAACTCTGTTGTTTTAGGTGTTGCTCATCTTTTCAGAGGATCATTTTCTCTCTCCTCCTCCTCTCTCGACAATCTGCTCCATTCGCTCACTCAGTAGAGAAGTTAAATTGCGGTGTTAGTCTGTTAATTATAGACGAACATAATTTCAGTAGGAAGGTTTAAGTGTTTGGCTAGTCAGGTCTTCATTACATTTACCTCATTGTTTATGATATGCTGGTTGAAAGGCGTGGAAATCAATTATTAGCTTTGGTTGCTGACCGGATATATCTCGATTTTGGATTTTTCTGAGCAGCAATCATGAACAATCAACTTCTCGAAATCGAACCAAAGGGACTGAAATTTTTGTGTGAGTATCTGATTATAAGCTGTTCATGGTCATTCTTTCTAGATTTGTTCGTTTTTAATTATCAGATTTGTACAGATGATATATTATCTTTTTTATGTGTTCATTGTTCATGATGATTTTCTCTTTTCAGTCATTCGTTCATAATTTCTAATTATACGACCAACTTATTGACATCGCTCAATATTTTGATTGCCTCTGTAGTTCAATTAAAGAAGCAAAGTTCATGCTCCATTCAGTTGACTAATATCACCGAATATTATGTGGCGTTCAAGGTCCAAGCAGCTTGCTTTTTTATTCACTTATTGAGATTCTAATTGTAGACCAGGAATTTCTTTTTATCAAAAGCTATTGTGCTCCACAGCTAAACAGATATAATGTTCTCAGGTCAAGACGACAGCACCTAAAAAATACTCGGTGCGACCAAATGTTGGAGTTCTCATGCCAAATTCTGCTTGTGAATTCATAGGTATAACTATACCATTTATGGGTTGTGTTGCTGCTATTACCTGTTACTGTCTAGTAACATTTAAACAGTGAAGAATTAGGTTTTAGATTGCAGATTCAGTTCTGGTTTATATTAGAAAGACGTATTTGTGGTTCATTGATTTTTAGTGGGGTTGGGTTGATTTTTGGACACAACTAGAATAGTATCGATTGTTGTTTAGGGGTTTGTTTTTATTACTTTGCATGCTTTTTCAATCATAAATAGGCGTGGTTCAAACTCAAACAAAATTGAGAGTGCGATTTCCCGATGAAAAGTTTCATCTCAAAGTAATTTGGGTATTGATTTTTGTCTTCAGGAATCATGAGTATCAGTAGTCCAATAACAACAGTAGGAGATAGTTCCGCCCACTTTATCTTAAATTAATATTACAAAATTCTTTCCAATCGTAGATGTTCTTTCTTTTTACCTTTTCCTCTCTAAATTTAATCTTCGATACTTTTACTATTTGCATCGAGCAGTGACCATGCAAGCTCAAAAGGAAGCCCCAGCAGACATGGCGTGCAAGGACAAGTTTTTAATCCAGAGTTCAATTGTTCCTGTTGGAACAACCAATGAAGATATTACTTCCAGCTTGGTATGTTTAAGTTGAGGTTTTCTGCTCTCAGAGCTTTTATTGTCAACGTCTATATTTATTTACATGTGTAACTTTTATTTTATTTTATTTATTTATCCATTTTTGGCATTTGGCAGTTTGCCAAAGATAATGACAGATATGTTCAAGAAAACAAGCTGAAAGTGGCCCTGATCAGCCCTACCTCTTCACCAGAACTCTCTCCCATCTATAGAGACTTCAATAATGGTCTTGCTTATGAAGAGAATCAGATATTTGGAAGAGACGAAATCCTTTCCCAAGAACCCATGGTTAGGGAAAAATTCACTGACTTGTCTACATTATTCAACTCCTTCACCTTTGTTACTCTCATTTAAAACATTCATTCATTTTGTTAGTTACATGTTAAGAGTTCGTTAATATTATGTGCTTTACTTTTTGAATTATTCAAGCATTTCAATCTGTTGATAATTTTTTTGTTTATTCATTTTAGTGGAGTATGTTTTTAGCTTACTCTTTGACAGTGGAATTATTATCATGGGCATGTTAGGGGGTTCAGAATGTTGAGCATACGATGGTTACTGAGGAGTCAAACGATGGAAAGGGCATTGAGTTGAATGCAGAAGAAGATGAGAGGCCCAAAATTATGACGGATATGGAGGAACTGAAACCAGAAACAGCAGAATTAAAAGTGTCAAAAGATGTGGAGGAACTGAAGCCAGAAACAGCAGAATTAAAAGTGTTAAAAGATGTGGAGGAACTGAAACCAGAAACAGCAGAATTAAAAGTGTCAAAAGATGTGGAGGAACTGAAACCAGAAACAGCAGAATTAAAAGTGTCAAAAGATGTGGAGTTCAACAATCTGAAGGATCTACAGGAATCGAAGGCAGAAAAAGTGGCTATGTTAAATGTGTCAAAGAGTGCAGAGGAGCTAAAATTAATGGAAGCTATTGAAGAGATAAAGTTTAAACTTGATAAACTTGAGTCAAAGCTGAATGAGGTCAGGCATTCCACGTTTTTATTGATAAATATTTATCTACTTATATATGTGCTTTCGTGGTATGTCAAAGCACTAGACATCCTGCAATTATAATAAGAATCTGCTTCAATGCTTCATCATGGCATTTTTTTGGCATCTTGTTCTCTTCTTCTTTCCTTTTCTTTTCTTTACTTTTTTTTTATATATATTTACCGGATCCTATTACTAGGTATCCTAGTTTCGGAGTTTATGGCTACCCCTTCTAGCATAGGTGTCTCCTCTAGAAATCAAACTTAAGACCTAGAGGGATCTAGCGGGGCCTTATACCATTAGACTAACTCTATGTTAGTTTTTCTTTACTTTTTTTTTTAATATGAGATGAGTTTCAAATGATATTTAGAACCTCCTACTCCTTGTCATACTTGTTGATCAAGGATGTTTATATTATTTTTTCATAGACTATGGCGTGATTATGGATTAATTATGTTCATTGATTCTAATGTAATTTGATTTCTCCCTCCGTTTCTTTGAAATATAACAAATGGTTGGAGCTCCCGTCCTACCTGTTTCTTACTTTTAAGTTTTGAAATTTGAATGGATGTTTGTATTCTTGTGTGTGCTGATACTTGAACTCGATCCAACTACGTCAATGATCAAGTTTGTCTTTTTGTAGGCTGGATTAACAATATCAAAGCTAACGGAGGAGAGCAGGCTAAGCAATCTAGAGACCAAAGTCTTGCAAGGAAAAATAGTAAGCCTAACAATATTTTCTTAAATTTGGCCCAAAAAATTTATTTGCTTAAAAAAAAAATTAATGGGAGGGATCCGAGGGAGCTATGTCTTCCAGCCGTGACTGCCTTTGTATGTTGCTGTGGTGAAAAAGTAGTGTGTTTGAAATTGAGCATTGCTTACTACAGAGAATTACTCCCACTCTGACATGCCTGAACTTGGATAAATCTCTGTTTCTCCTTTGTTGTTCTTTGTTATTTGGTAAGAAGAGATGTTGGGAAGGGTTACCTGAGCCTCATCTTTAGCATAGGAATCCTGTATATTTCATTTACTTGTTAAACTCGCTTATTTTATATTTGCAGGCAGACCTGAGTATGAGAGGTTCAAGAAAAGTTCAAGTGGGATTTCCCCTTCTATACGTCTGTATGGTGGCACTTATCTCTCTTTTTCTTGGATATCGTTCTCACTCTTGATACTTGCTCAGCATAATGTATATGCAGCTGCTAGCGTTTTGATTTAGCTTCCGAGTTTGTTAGCAGCAGAAGCTTAGGAATGTTCCGTTTTGATATATTTAAGGACTTGAACCTTATACACTAGGCGAGCGATTGACCAATCTAGTCCAACGTTGTCAATGTCATAGCTTGTGTATATGCGAAATTACCCACATGAAAATATTGTAAATGACACATGAGATAAATAGCAATCAATCAGGTACATGGTTCCTGTGATAAGGGGAGATTGCTTTGAGCCACATGAGATCTGGCATCACGCCCCTCACCAATCTTACTACCAATTACGATTTTCATATATTTTTTCAGCAAATGTGAATTTCCTTTTATAACTTCTTTTTAAATTTTTTATTACATAATCATGTTGATATTTTTCACTGCAGCTTGATTGTTTATTGTATTACGAGCGTGCTGCCACCCAACAGTCGGCTGGATGCATTTTTACAGTATTAATGAAGAGGAGTTTTGGACTTTTGGGACGAGAGAGCTTTGTTTTTTAAAAGAAAAAAAAAAGATAAAATCAAATTTAACATCAGATTTCCCTACATCCACAGAAGTGACGTATTAAAGAAACAGTTAGCTTTTTAGGCCCAAAAGAATAAAGAAACGATTAGCTTTACTGGGGGTAAAAAGGAAACGATTAGATTATTATTTGTTTTTTGGGGAATAGTTGCTAGTTTCTTACTTTATCTATCTCATGATCAAACTGTAACAATTTTCACAAAGGATGGCTTGTATGCTTTTACATGAACATGAAATAAGTGTAACTTTAAACAATGACAGATAGGGATGGAAACAGGTCAGGCCAGGCTTTAACCTTAACAGGCCAAGCCTGTTAAGAAATAATGTAGCCTGGACCTGGCCTGAAGCCTGTTGCAGGCTAATTTTCTCGCATAAGCCTGGCCTGAAGCCTGTTGAAAAAAGTCTGTTTTATAACTATACTAACAGGCCTTCATAACAGGCCCCAAAACAGGCCTTTGTAACAGGTCCCAGAACAGGCCTTCATAACAGGCCCTATAACAGGCTTTTTTTGCATATTACATTTTAAAAAACTACAAATAAGCTTTTTGTAATATTAATTAGCCTAAAATTAAAAAATACTTAATCAACCATCAAGACAATACCAAACAAATAGAACATTTGTCATTACAATAATATAAGTACAACAATCCAAGCTAAATCAAACTAAAACTATTAGCCACCCATCATAAAATCTTCAATGTAATTTCTTCCTCTTGCTCAAACACCTTGAAAAGAAGAAATCAAATGTATATTATTAGATCATAAAGCAATTGAACAAAAGATATCAATAGACAAAGGAAATAGAAACAGAAATACCAGGAAACAGAACCACGAAATGAAACTAGGACAGCAATCAAAACAGAATAAAGCAATCATTTGGGGATTCAAGTGCAATGAAGCATCAAAACCAGGAAACAGAAATACAGAATAAAGGAAACTAGCAGGAGTGCAATGCGTTTGTTAAACAATGTCTGAAATTATTCAGAATAAAGGAAACCAGGAGAGCAATGCAAACAGAATAAAGGAAATTATTCATATGATGCAGGGCAAGAGATTTCTGAAACACAGAACGATTCCAGTGACATTGAGAAGAACATAACTTCAAACCAGGAAGCATCAAATCGACTGGGGATTCAAGTGCAATGAAGCATCAAAACCAGGAAACAGAAATACAGAAATACCAAAGCGTTTGTGAAGAATGAGGAAACAATCCAAACAGAATAAAGGAAACATAATCATTCCTAGCAATCCAAACAGAATCATGTGCGTTTGTGAAGAATGAAAGAAGCATAACCAAAGCACAATCATACCCTAGGCTTTTCCAGACGAGTCTGAAGGTGCATAATCTGAATGTTCAGCAAGCCGTGAGAACTGCAAGTCGCTGAACTCTGTCGCAAGCCGTCAGTGAACTATCGCCCGTCGGTGAACCAAGCTCTAGTCGGTGAACTGTCGCCCGTCGGTGCCACACAAGCCGCAAGCCGTGAGAGATTTTCAGGTTTGACTGTCGATGCCGCAAGCTCCAGTCGGTGAACTCTGTCGCAAGCCGTGAGCACTGCAAAACCAAGCTCCAGTCGGTGAACTATCGATCGTCGGTGCCACACAAGCCGCAAGCCGTGAAAAGAGAAGGTTAGACCATCGGTGCCACAGGTTTCACGGTCATCGCTCTGCCGTAAGCCACGCCCACAACAAGTCGTTGAGCTCTGCCGCAAACCACAATGCGAAATTGAGAAGTGAGAGGAGGGGATTAGGGTGGCGATTTAGGTTTTCACATGGGGTGATTGTCTGATTGATGAGAATACAATTAAAAGATGAGAATAAAATTAATAATAACATGTCTTAGTCTCGTGGTTTGCTTATTATGTTATGTTCAATAGGGAGGGGGTTCGATACTCAGCTATTACGTTTTCATACTAAGTTATTATTAAATAACAGGCTCAGGTTGTCAGGCCAGCCTGTCAAGCCTAACAAGCTTCTTAAAGAGCCTGAGCCTGGCCTTTTAAGTAAAACAGGCTTTTATACAGGCTTGAGCCTGTATAATTTTTAAAACAGGCCAGGCTAAATACAGGTCAGGCCATAAGCCCCTGACAGGCCGCCTGGCCTGTTTCCATCCCTAATGACAGACATATATATTGAGTATATTTAGATCGATTTTTAGAAAAAATATTTATAAAAAAATAGTTTTTAGATAATTTTTAGAAAAAGACTTTTGAAAAAGAGCTTATAGAAAAAAAGTAATTCTAAATAAATGAGTATTTAGATAGTTATTACTAGAAGGGCTTTTATAATTGATAAATTACTAAAAAAAGTATGAGATAAAAAAAATAATTCAGTTGCAATTAATGTTCACTCATCATAGTGAATAGCAGACTTCCTCCTCCACCTCTTCTCTCTCCAGCAAATGACGACGATGACAAAGGAGCTGAAGATGCGATGACGACGCCTTAACAGAGGAGCTAAAGACGACGGAGCTAAACAGAGGAAGAATATGAAGACTACCGCGCGACATTACCTAGCAACTCATGACAGCCCCACGATAACCCACAGAGGAGGAAGATGACGGAGGAAGAAGACGGAGGAGGAAGATGATGATGGAAGAAGAGAGAAAAGAGAAGAAGGAAGGAGAAGAGAATGGAGAGAATGTCAAAAGAAATAGGAATAAAATAATAATTAACTAATGTATAAATTTTTTTACTATTTCAAAAATTATTCATAATAGTTTATTCAAAACAATAATTTTAAACTATAATTTAGCCTAAATATTTTTTTGGACAACTATAACTGTTTATTTAAAAAAAAAATTAGATCAAAGTTCGAGCTAAAAACTCTTTTAAAACCTAGATTTCTAAATTATCTAATCAGACACATACTCTCACTAGTTTTAATTATAGTACTAATTATTAAACTATTTAAATTTTTAATATAAATTTTTAGTCTATTTTATTTTTTAAAATTATAAATTTACTCAGAATACTTCGATTGTGGATATTAGAAAATTTATCTCAAAATTAATTTAAATATACCTAAATAAAAATAATATTTTAAAAAATTAACATTTAAATATTATAAATAATTAAATTAATTAAATTTTTAATTTATATAAATAAATTAATATAGTTAAATGGATATTATGTTAGTTAGAAATCATATTATTTATAGGATTATTATTTTGGGGTCGTACGAAAAAAATTCTGGAAATTAGCATATAGCATATTGGGACTCTGACATTTCTAAATAACCCAAAAGTGTGGTGTCCTATTTTAGCATTTTCCAAATGTTGGGAAAAAGACTTGATTGCCCTGAGACCTCCGTCCTCAAGTGCTTGCCGGAGAAGGCAACCAGATCGAGAATAGACTGCAGAACCAAATCAAGAACAAACTACGTAAAATTGTGTTTTAATCCAACAAACAAAGGCGAACCAACTACCGAATCAAGCAAAAAGGAACTAGATCTGGAACAAACTACAAGATTGGGTTAAGAGAAACCCTGTGGTCTAGGCCGTAAAATTGGTATAAAAATGAAGAGGAGAAGAAAACGAATTGATCAACATCAAGAACACTGAAAAAGGAGGCTGGAATCGCCGGATAAGAGGGAAGAACGAGTCGGGTTAAATGGACCTGACCCACGCTGCAACCGGGTCTATCGTGAACCATCATCGGCTTCACTATTAAGAATCAGACAGGGATGGAGGCGACGTGATCGTTACGGATCTCCAATCACCACATACACGAACTTGTTCTTCTAACCAACCTCCTTGGATCTCTTACTTGGCTTGGAGTCGGCAAATCTGAAGACCACCGTGCACGACCACGTCGCCGTCAATGGAGGGAGCTTGGTTCGATGGAGATCTACCTTCGAGAAGACGACCCACAGACCTCCAACTTCGAGAAGACGACCCACATGTGGTTGGGAAAGTTGAAGAAGGAGATGGGGTCGATGAAGAAGAGGAAGGAGATGGGGACGATGGAGTCGGGGGTAAGAGAAGGAGAGAGAAATGTCGATGGAGTGGGGTTTGTTTTTAATTAAAAGGACATTTGAATTTTGAATTTTTTTTTTTCACCCGATTCATCATAATTTTATCCTGACTATATCCAGATTCGACCCGCGTCACGCACCTAGCTATGGTAGGTGAGTCTCTCAACTAAGATTTTTTACGTACACTAAGGCTCAAACTCGAGACCTCGCTTAAACGATACCGAGCCGCTTATCACTCGGATTAAACTCATGGGGTGGATTTTGAACTTTTTGATAAAGAGAAACCGGCATTTTAGTCATTTAATTATAAACTTTAAAATGTCAAATTGGACGCCACACCTTTGTGTCATTTAGAAAAAGTCATGACATGGTTGGTACAAAAAAAAATAAAAATAAATTTTTTTATTTCTTTTATTTAGAATAATAAAAATTATTTTTATTTTTATTTTTAATATTTTGAGTAATTTTAATTTTATCTAAAAAATTAAAAAATTAGATGATAAAAATAAAATTAAAATATTTTAAATAATTTTATATTAAGTTATAAAATTATTTAACAACTTTAACTCTTTTTAAATTATAAAAAAATATTTTAGATTAATTTATCTTGAGTTTAAAAAAATAATTAATTCTATATTCATTTATATTATATTAAATAAATTTTTAAAATTTATTTTTAATAAAATTATATTTCTATTTTTACCTCTATTTTAGAATTGTTCTATTTTATCAAATGTTTATATTTACTAATTTCTAGAATCTTTTGGTCATTTTCCCTATCATTTATTGATATATATACTGAGATATGTAATATTTTATTATATTCTTATAATCATTGTCTAATTTTTCTCCGGGCGTAAAAATTTATTTTATTTAGAAAACCATTACTTTTTCTTTTTATTTTATTTTATTTAGAAAACCATTATTTTCCTTACATTTCCTTTCGCATTTTTAGAGGAATATTGTACTATGTTTTTAGATTTATGTTGGTTGTTTATATATCCATTACTTAATCATGGACTTGGTAAGGCTTAAGGTTATGCTTGTACAAGTCCACGGGGTCATTATATTTGTCCCACCATTTTTTCCTTGGAAGAATGGAATTTGGATGCTTCGATGGGAATTATAACATTTTGATTTATAAAAAGAATTATTGTTTCATAGGATCGAAGTGTCAATAATTATTTTACAGAAAACCCAAATGTCATTCTATCCTTTTTCTTTCAAAATTATTATATATATATTCATATATACAATTGAAATTAAATTACATTGCTGCGTTATTGCGACTTATTATTTATATATTTAAATAATTTATAATATGTTAGTACTATATGATTACACAATATACTATAATAAGATTTAAGCATGCATTTTTTTATGATATTTAATTCCTTTTGGTAAAAAAATGTTTTGGGCTGAAGAAGCCCAGTTGGCTGGGGATCATGGGCTTTTTTCTGTCTATAATATGCATTACGTACACCCGATCTCCAGCAACTTATGAAGACAAAGGTTCCAACGCCAACAAAAACAAAAGAAATTTTTCCATTTCAACAGAAGAAGGAAGAAAATTTTCCATTTCCCGAGCGCAGGTGAGTTTGGATTTGGATCGGGAGAGTCGAGAGCAGTTGGATTAACTACTTGGAGACATCGAAAGGATGGTAAGGGAAGTGTCGGAGAGTTGCGTAGATAGTCTACTGACGGAGATGGTGGCATCCTATTGCAATCGGTTCTACGCCAATAAACCTGAGCTCGCCGCCCGCAGGATCGAGGCCATTGGTTATCAAGTTGGTCACCAGCTCTGTGAAAGGTTCAATCCTATTTTCATTATCTTCTCATTTCTCTTATTTTCTTCACTGCGAGCACATTTTGTTTCTCAATAATGTAACCGCGTTTTGTTCTATAGATATCTAGGTGTTCATTTGGATGAACCTTGTATTCTCTGAGAAAATTTGCAGCAATCTGGCATTAATTGGTTTTAATACATATTAGTCCGCCAAATTAGATCTGTCTCATGTTTAGTCAGAAGTTCGCAACTGCATCAGTCGTTCATGTAAACGAGGTTAAGAATAGGCGCTCAACTTTTCTAACTGTTGCTATCATAGCTTAGTTGAATTAAATTACTTTTAATAAAATTTTGGTGTGCGTCGTGTTAGGTTTTTGATCAGTGATCGTTCTGTCAATTTGTGTTTCTTGGATCTAATTCTTTTATCGGATTTAGTCTCTCGTGTTATGGATATTTGGTTTATAGTTTCAATTGGATGCAAGGCTGTTGTAGTTGATTTGTATTATCCTAGATTCTTAAAAAGTTAGGATACCTTAACAACGCTTATGGTTTTAAATCTCTCTTTAGAGATAAATCTTGACTGATTCCATACCCTGATCAGGCTCTTCTGTAACTCTTGTCATGGAATTTCTGTTATTTCAAGTATCATCAAAACTAAAGCTTACTGAGTGATACAACTCTTTTCTTAAAAAGAAGAAACAAAATCAAAGCTCTAAGAAAAACAAATAAAAGGATGATGCAATCATAAATATCAAATATGGAAAGCAACTTTCAAAATTATCTTGTGTTATTGACTATTTAGTAGGTTAATTAATTTTCTTGTAATTTATTTAGGGTTAAGGTCTTAAATGCCTCGGAAGTTTCCACCGAGGAGCACTCAGCACCCGAAAGTTTTTTTAGATCTAATATGTCTTAAAAGCTTTATTTTGTAGCAATTTTGCCTTGGCCGTTAGTTAAGGTTAAATTTGACTGTTAAAGACAAGTGCGTCAAAAGGAAAATTTAGTGATCAAATTTAACTTTGACTAACGGCTAGGGCAAAATTGCTATGAAATAAAACTTCTAGGATATATTAGATCCAAAAAAACTTCTAGGTGCTAGGTGCTTATCGGTAGAAACTTCCGGAGCATTTAAGTACCTTAACCCATTTATTTAAATTGGGAAAATTGTGTATAGATATACCATGGAGCGGCCTCGGTTCAGTGATCATCTGGAGGCTATCAAATTCATCTGCAAGGACTTCTGGTCTGAGCTCTTTAAGAAGCAGATTGACAACTTGAAAACTAACCATAGGGTGAGTTTACAGAGCTAAAATCAACAGGAGCTATATATATAATGACTTGCAGATTGACAACATCTGGCTTTGCTTCAGGGTACCTTTGTGCTGCAAGATAATAAATTTCGCTGGCTTGCACACATGTCAGTTGATCCATCCGCTGATGGAACTTCAATTGAAGATAATTCTGTGATTTCAGCTGAAAACAAGGCAGCACAAGCAATGAGCATGCATCTTTATTTCCCATGTGGGATCATTAGAGGAGCTCTCTCAAACTTAGGAATCCCTTGTGCAGTTTCTGCAGATATATCTAACCTTCCAGCGTGTATGGATATTCTCAGTATTTTCTTTTTCATTCTCTCACTCCATGCGTCTGTGTTTGTTTTAGATTCCTTCCAAGCTTTCCTATATATGCTTTTGCCACTGGATGAATCATTCTTTAAGCTGAACCTTAACCTTTAGAATGGTTAAGGTTCAGCTTGATGATATTCATGTTGAAAAGTTTTATCTGAAATTGGATGTGAGCTATTGATTTTTTCATTATTGAACAAATTATTGAAGAGTCCATGTCAGAACTTCTAGAATTCTCTAATATCCATGCAATTTCAGACAAGATTGTTTGTCCTCCCATGACATTGTTACTCTTGGCTTTGATCTTGATATCTGCAGAAGTATCATTCAGTTTGCATGTTTTGCTTCCGACATTTAGGTTCCCTAATCAGTGTAGTTAAAGGCACTTAGGTGAGGCGCCAAAGAGTCATGACTAGTATTGGCTTTAGCCAAGTGCTTGCCGAGCCGTGCCTTTGGAGCTTTTAGCATCAATTTAGCCAGGCAATTGAGACACGCCTAGTTGGATGGCTTAAACAGAAGGGCAATTTAGAAGCCCAGCCCAAATGTTATAAAACAGTCATAGGATAAACTGGGAAATTAAGAAAACCCAGTGTTAGAAAGACTTTCATTATGTTTTTATTTTTATTATTAACGATTTGTTCATTTTTTATTATGTAAATTCTCCCTATTAGTGACTTTCTTCATCAGGCGTGCCTTCGTTTTAGTTGTCCAGTATCTTTTACCCAACTATCCTGTTTTTAATTACGGATTCTGCTGGTTTTTTAAATCTCGCATATTTCATTAATTTCTATTAATAAGATCAAATAATAGCATGATTTGCCCTAACAACCTTGTGTCATTGAGCAGGTTCATTTGTGGTCCGCATAAAAGCTTGAACAGCTTATAGCTATATGTTGCTATTCATTTGCACAGCCTGGAAGTATTTACATCTTGTGAAACAATGCTTTGGTATCCTTGAGTTTTCTGGATTGTAGAATATTGACGCCTTGTTGAATGGGAAGGCCTTCCAATGAACCACCGGGACGCAATCTTTCAAATGCAGGTTTTGAAGGAGCTCACGGGGATATATTGACGCTTCATGAATTATGTGTCATAATATGAACGAGCGTTGAGTCTCTTTATGATGCCAAAAACTCGGCTTGTATGGAATGAGTGCTGACCTCGTAAACGTGTATTCCGCCAATTTGTTTGAACCTGTCTCTTAAAAGTTTTCGAACACATAGTGAGAGTGTGCGCATTTTGTCTTTAGAAGGTAGATGTCACTGGGAAGATTCGTTGAATCTGTCTCTATGACTAGAAGTCGCTACTAGACCAAGAGAAATAAAGGGAAAATGGGAAGTTGGCGAGTGACAATAGGTTTATATTTCGCTAAATGGTGATGCATTGACGCTACCGCTGTTAATTTGGTATTTCTGATAATTTTGTAGGTGATGGCCATTGCATTTGTGGTTTCGCTTGAGATACCGCGTTAGAGTTTGCGTTTCGCTTAGCATCCGGTTCGTGTCTATGCATTATGGCTTTTCCGCGTCACAAATTTCGCTAAATTCCACTGTCACGAGGCCCTGGACGATGAAAATATTGGGAGATTCACCTGATCCACTTGTTATATGATTGCTCTTGCTGACGGAGCATACGTTCAATTTTTCAAATGCTTATACGAACCATTTTTCTAAGTGAGGTAGCAATAACGCACTAGATTGTACTGCCGTAATTTTTAAAATAAGTTAGACCCGCAATCTGCATGAAAATAACATTAATATCCAGAAATGGAAAGATAATCTCCATGACAAACACCCTTCAGCTAAACCCCTGGAGGTCAACAGTTCGTCTTGTGGAGCATTACAAGTTTAGCCTCTTGGCTGGATATCTGAAAAACAGATAAACTAGTAGTCATACATGTCAATGATGTCTGTGTCGATCCTTTTCCCTTGAAGAATACGAGGTGCCATAGCCGTCGCGATCTGAAATTATAAGTGTTAGCAAACGCATACGTACAACTAAGATGAAGGTCAAACTTGTGAGCAGTTTCATACCACGGGATGAGTGATACTTCGATTTCTCCGAATGTCCTGCATGGGGAAAAATCCTCTAACAAAAAAACTCAAGAAAGAGATAACCAGCCCAAAAAAAGAGAGACTAAAATTACTCAAGTCATTCACAACTATATAAAATGTAATGATCTTATAAAAAAAAATATAAAATGTAATGAATTGATAGTCTTACTAAAAGTACCTTGACAAATGAATGGCACAGCTAACGATTTTATTTGAGAAACTACATTAAGAACTAATCGCCAAATTGAAAAATCCTCCATCCATAAGGTATCAAAACGGAATTTCAGTTAAAAAAAATATCAAAAACATACCTGAATCCTTTGTTCTATCTCTAGAACGATGTCCTCGATCCTTGAGTTTATCCCTATCTGCTTCCTCTCGATCTCTTTCCCTGTCAGAATCTCTTCCCCTTTCCCTGTCAGAATCCCTTCCCCTTTCTCTGTCAGAATCTCTTCCCCGATCCCGGGCTTTTGTTCTGTCCCTGTCCCTTTCCCTATCTCTTTCCCTTTCCCTCTCCTTGCGTGTCTCCCCACTGGTCTCTACTTTACGATCAGATTTGGATTTTAGCATGGGCTCATCTCTTGCCTCACCCTCTGCAGCTATGCTCTTTGAATCATCATCAATCTTGGACTCTTTCATTTTATCAATGGCTTGTTTTACCGATGCACCCTTGCTACTGCCAGCTTCACTATTAGATTCAGCTGGAGCTCCCTTTGAAAGAGAGGTGTTAGTGTCTGCTGGTGGGCTACTCTGCGGAATATCCTATAATTAAGCTTGAAATATGTTAGATAAAAAACCTTCAAGTTAAACAAGAAAGATGTTTTTAACAACCTTGCCATTTACTTTTGTCTCATCATAGCCAACTAATGCTGTTCTTGCACCATGAAAAAACAGATTGTAAAGTGTAGATTGATGTAGTGCATCATAGTCCAATATAGGAGTGAAAGAAAAAGTAAACATTACCTTTGGTACAGCCTGAGATTGTGATTCTGCTGATTTATTGGAGAATGTAAATGAGTCACCATCCTTGCAGACTGCTATGTATTGTGCCTTTGGAAGGCTATAAAGGTGAGCTAGAACTCTACAGACTTCATCAATCCCTGATTTCTCGGCATCAAATGCCTTCCACCATGGAGGGTTCTCAGGAAGGGGTACTTGGAATCTGCGAGCAGCTGCATATACAACTCCACAAGCCACAACCTCACTCTTAAATCGAACACACAATGTCGTACGCAAGCTGCATCATAAAAAGTTAAGAAACCATTAAACATAAAATATGAAATGGTTTACATTACACATCCCAAGGGGAAGAAGAAAAAAAGTAAAAGATAACACCTATACCCTGTTGCCTTAAATGTCAATGTCATGACTTGTTTTACACTAAAAATAAGTAACAGAATGTATATTTACTTTTACCCCCAAGCAGGGGCTTAGAGGATGCAACAGGTTTTGGTGGTGCAGAAAGAATGCCATAAGCAGCTCCTACTATATAGCTGTAAATTTTGGTGGTGCAAAATTTCAACAATAACCTACATGCTTTGAAGCATTGGCTTCATTCACGTCTGCAAGTGCATTCAGTCTACATTCTTTTGGGCAAAGTGGCAAACACAGCTCTAACGCATGTTAATTTGATTCCTTTTGTTCATGGTTTTAGATAACCAATTATATATATTTTTATATATACTTAGCTACAGCTCCTTGATATATCACTTTGAATGCATTTTCACTAGGATACAAAAGATAAATTAGAACAGAAACTAAGGCTTTTTTTTTTTAAAAATGTTAGTTACCGGTAATTCTTATTTTAGTCAACAAACGCAGAGCAATTTTGATATTTACAATAAACAAGAGCTGCTCAGCTTCGGGCTATTGTTCTGTCAAAATCCATGTAATCCAACAAGAAAGTAGCAGTAGGAAATAAGCTACGCCTCCAGTCCTTAATATAAGACATATTTAACTAATTTAATTAGATTAAGGAAGTTAATTAAGTTAGTTAATATATCATATGTATTTTTAAAACACCCTAGTCATCTTTTTTTATTTCATCCCCTCTCTCTTACTTGATTATTGTTGAGGGAATATCAATAGAAGTAGTTTAGGAAAAGATTAATAAATGTGGGAAATAGGTTTTATATTTAAGGCCAAGATCAACTTTTCAATTAAGTCATATATTAAAGACCTGAGGAGTATAACACATCCTAAAAGCTAGATTGATGGCTAGTTATGCATAAGTCCTACACAAAACATTTGATATAATGGCAAATTCAAGCTGACTTTTCTTGTATGTTAGTGGAAATTACAAAATTAGAACCAATCAAACAGCAATTAGCAAGATACAACATACAAAATTCTTGTTAGAAGCATTGATGTTTTAATAAGCCTATCAATCAAAGCCACATGCTCACATGACGCAACCTAATAGTAATTAAAAGCTTGTATAAATATCTATAGCCTATACACTAGCCTATGACATCATTTTATCTATAAACTCGTTCGCGGTATCAGAGCCTAAAGGCATTTTCTTGACCTCAGTTTCCTTATATCCTTCCCATCCATGATTCTTCGAGATTATAATGGAACTACTCACGGCTCTTCGATTAACTGTTTTAAGTTCTTCAGTTGGAGCAGTATTTGCCAAGAGGATACTCAAGGGTGACAAAGTGCAGAGCTCAAAATAAGATAAGTGAGAGTTATAATAAGATGAACAACTATAGTAATACATGCAGTTGCTTACGTGTCATTAGCCAGATTCCAAGCTTCTTGCCTCAATTCTTCAGGAGTTTCAAGAGTTGCAAGGTAATTAGATATAAATTTATGTGGATGTTCAACATGACAAATAAATCCCATTTCTTTCAAAATATGTCTCTCTGTTCTACTCACCTCCATCTTCAAGTCTACATATTTCTGTTCATGGGAAAGAGCAATTTCAATTAAATTATTATTTATTAATTAGCACGAAGAATAGGAATTATATATGTGGGAACACACATATAAGCGCTAGCAGAAGAAAAGCTTCTAACCTTGGAATACAAATCTAAATGCTCTATGGGTAATTTCTCCCTCCTACATTCCATTCTGTGAAAAACAATGATCACTTGTCTTGCTTTTCTAGGACTTTCTTCCAGTTTTGAAGCAAGCCATACACAGCTTGCAGCAACTTTCTGAAAAAAGAGCCTATCAGATCCCATTGAAAAATAGCAAAAATGATCAATGATGAAGACAATAATAGAACATTAGTACACAGAGGATCTAAAAATTGAAAGAATTGGTTTTAAGGACTAGATTAAAATACTAGAGAAAACCAGTTATGATCACTTTAAATCAACTACTTAGCTCCGAACGTCAGAACTTGAATATGTGGAGACAGAAAAACAAAAAAGACTCGTTTTAACTATTTTCAGTTTCGATAGTAGTTCAGAATCAAAGAAGAGAAACGAGGGGAAATAGCGTATATATTATTATTATATGATAATAACCTTCACATTGAACCGCGCAAATGACTTCTTACAGTAAAAACGATGAAATAGAACCTGCCCAGTGGCCATGACTGCTTGTGGTCTACCAGAAAATTAAGGAAACAATTTGAATTCTAAACTAAATGAATATAAGATTAGACAGATGCCATTATGAAGAAGATTGAATACCCAAAAAAGGATACAACCGAAGCAAAATGCCACTTTCTTGGATGAGATCACAACCATAGATTCTAAGGGTGGTTTCAGTGGCTTCATCTATGCCATCTTTCCGAGAAGGTGAATCCTTTAGCTGCTCATCAGTGAGGTAGAATGTGTCAATTGCAGTGTAGATCATGCTTTATGCCTGCGTACCTCCAACAAAACTGAAGAAACACACAAAAACCCTAGTTATAATTTAAAAAAAAAAACAATATATATCATTGATGATTAAGCATAATATTAAACTATCTTTGCCATAAAAAAACATGATATATTAATGAATTCAAGCGTGGTATTGAATAGTAAATTGAAAGCGAAGGGGCTAACTGAAGTGGAAGGAATCGACGATGGGCTAGCAATGGTCCAAGGAGCCGATGAAAGGACGACCAAACGTAGCGCCGAAGCAGAAGACAGCTATGAGCGTCTGTGACGGCGGCGACGAGGTGTACGGGGCCGGAGGCGACGAGGAACTACGAAGCCTACGACAGAGGAGGTCTTGATGGATGGATCGGGAGGGAGGGAGAATTTTAGTGAAAATTAGTCTGAAGGACCGCTGCAGAGAGAGTTATTTACTCCAAAATCCTTTAAAAATGCTAATATTTCTTTAGAGGACCTAAGGACAAAAGAACACAAAATGACTCAAATACCCTCATCATCCTTTATCTCCTGCGACATTTCTGTAGGGCATGACCTGGAAAATTTGGCGGATAGGGGGAGGTAGCTTTTTGGTTTGATTCTGAACCCAACCAAATCACTCGAAACGAATTTTGCAAAATTTTGAGGAGGAAGCCGTTTAGTTCACAGAAATCAAACCAAACCATCAATTATCAACTATTTTAACGAGCTTCTATCAGAAGTTCCTCTTCGCGAAAGCGGTAGTTTCTTTCTTCTCTCCGTGTGAGCGTGAGAGTTTTTCGTTTGTATCTGAGTGAAACTGCCGCCGCTTCTCGGTGGTGTGTGAGTGAGAGATTCTCCGCCGCCGAGGAGGTCGGAGGCGAGTCGGTGGTGGAAACAAGTTCATTAGTATGGAAGGAGGATTGCGGTGGGGTTTGGAACAAGGCTGTATTGGCGGGAAAATTTCTCGCGGATAAAAAATTTAGCTGTAACACGGTTTTACCAAACCAAATCATCAAAAGTCAACTAATCTAACAAAATTTTGAACTACTTGGTTTGAGGTCGGATTTGAATTAATTATGGAGTTGATCTATATTTGGTTTGACTTTATTTAAATCATAGCATCATTTTTTCCCCACGATCTAAATCATATTCAAATGGTTGGCAAAAAAATAAAATAAAATAAACAAATCATATTCAAATGAGTCTTTTTCATTAAAAAATAAAATTATAATGGTTAATAAATTGAATTACATTCACTCTTTAAAATAAAATTAGCATGTGTTTCATATATATTATTTTTAATCCAATAATATAAACCTGTTTAGTTTTAACTCCTTATTTTTTAATGTATCTTAATAAACTGTGGAACAATACTGGTTTTTCTGGCTGAATTAATAAATAAGTTATCATATTTATGGTGGTATATGTCAGGTAATTTGACGATGGTATTAGGATCTTTAAATAAAAAAGCCTAAAATTATTCAAAAGACCCACCTTAACAAAAAAATCATACACACATCCGGAAGTCACACAGCATCTAACCTATAAGCAACCAAATATCGCTCTCTCTACCTTATTATTTTCATAAGTTGCCTTAGTATCACTGTATCTCACTATCTCTTGTCCTTTAGCCTCTCGGGTCGGCTTCAATTTGGTTCGAGTAAATGATGGCCTTCAAGAAAGGGGTAGATGATCTCCATAACATTGTGAAGGAATCCTTTATCATAAACATTATTTTGGACAATTTCCACATCCTCTAATGGTGACCTTCGAAAGAAGGCTCTCAATTTGCTCAGCAAGGGATTTCTGTCGCTGCTCATCCCACTTATACTGACTCTATGGGCCGCAGCACTGGCTTTTGCTTCATTTAGCTTCCTCTGCAATCCCATATACTCTCGCCACTTGAACGTCTGTGATCCACAAAATAAACCAATGATTTCATTCGAGCTTTCATGAAATCAGTAGCGCAAATAAATGTACGAGGTTTTCCAGACAAACAGATTGCCATACATTTGATTGATGATAAAATATTGTGGAATATTTGCAAACTCTTGCATTCACAAAACCAGTACAAACAGTACGTATATATGGCTCCGTTTTAATTCTTTTCGAATAAAACCCACATGAAACCTCGGAGTAAATGCAAGGATTAAGTATCAAATCCCACTCAATAGTCAATACGGTATCAAAGGGTTAGAGTTATCAAAGCCTCGTATCAAATAATATGATCTTAAATGTAAAATGAAGACAAAGAAGTAAAAACAAACACAAACGGTGAGAACGGTCAATGAATCAGTGAAAACTGACAAGACTACCTAGCCACATTTACCAAGATATGGTGGGCGTAGGTTCTAAATTCTCATCCCATCAGAGAGATTGCATGAAACCAGTGAACTTCCCAAAATCCGTTATGCAATTTCTAGAAGCTTCAAGCTTTAGCCCTACCTGATTGATTTATTTTACAAGACACACAACCCCATAGGCTGAAGTGGAATTAAAGCTGATCACGTCAAATAAAACACACACTCGGGTATTTTTATGACAGAATGCAAATTTGTTCCAACAGCCTAACTGAATAAATAGCATCTATGCCTCTTTATTAGATCATCTTATGAAAATGATCCAATCCATTGTTTTATCAGTAGGATATCTTAGCACATGGAGAAGGATAGTTTCTTGCCTTTTCCTGTCTCCTGGCTATTTAGTATTTATAAAGAGAAATAATTATTAGATATTGAGAGATTAGAGGTAGAGAGGACCTCATTAGTGGTGGTATTGCTGGGGAAAAGCTTCGCCTGGTAACCAAAAAATCCAGCCAATAGCATTCCAACAAGTGCAAGGAATATCGCGAGAAGGATCAGCGTGTGGTGTGATCCTAACAACCACTGTGAGATAGCAAAAAACCGTTGGACACTAAAATAGAAAGTAGGAGGTAAAATAGGAACAAATGCATGTAATTTGCAACATAAGAGTCAACATATCAATATTTAAAAAGAACAAGACGTAAACACAAATCCCTCACCTGTGCAACGTGTGGAGCTAAACCTAGAAAAGAGTTTTCTATTCCATAATATACTGCAAAATAAACAAGAGATAAAATTCAACATTAATATAAGAACCAACTTATTCTTATGATTGATCTTACATTCAAACCAGCTTCAACTGTAAGAATATATACGAGTCTTAATTCTTTTAGTCTTCCAACTAGAACCAATACAATGGCAACTGTTCCATACAGGCATAGAAAGAAATGCCTAGAAGACACCAAAGAATCGCATAAAATAAATGGAATCAGAGATAAAAAAATGCACAAGTTTTACCGCATATGGTTAAGCTAAGGTCAGCGAAGTAACCAACAGAAGCAGCAAGGGGACAGGAAGCATCAAGGAACCTTTTAAGTCATTTGTATAACTCAGGTAGCATAAAATCCTGAGCCAGATTATAGATTGACGGAACTGAAAGCTCCAAATGATATTCAAACAAAAAAGAATCTGCCAGAGTAGAGGTTTAGCATCTTAAAATACTGAAAATAATCAAAAACACAGAACACACACAAAAACCACCCTCCTCTAGCTTTTTGAGAGGCTAGAGTCTCTCCACAACACTCAATTTTTTAACCCCTTGGCCCTCATCGAACCCCCACTTCCCAGTATTTACCCAACTGATGGCCCTTCCCTCCCTCCTCTCACACACACACCCCTCATGACCCATGCGAATTAATTACAATTTTATTTCTCCTTTCTACTCATTTGGACCTCCCAAACTATTATAACAGCATTGAGTTGATCAGAATGATGTAAGAATACCTATTGCTTATTATAACATACTGAGAACCAAACATAACACTTACCATAGAAAAGCTATGAAATACCGGGTGTTTCTCTCCCCTATGCAATTATTCAGCAAGCAAAACAACATTTAGTACAAACCAAACACAATAGAGGATGTTTTCCAATGAGAGACATCAACAATCTCAAAGTGGGAGAATTTCAAGATTACCAACCACCATCCACAATGATGGTCAAAGCGTGCCACACAGCGGTCACATATGCTGCAGTGCTTGGACCTAGCAGGTCTACATCAAGATTAAGATCATTTTATAGATAAACTTGATCAGAGACCCGCAAAGATTTTACAACAGAAGGAAAAAAAAACTCACTTTTGAATTTTGCAGGTTGAACATTCTTTCTCAGCATAGATGATGTTATCACAGGGGTGTGCAGAGAGATACTGAGAAACATTGGCAGAATTTATTGTTCCTGGATCAGAAAAGCTGGTCAACAGAAAGAGAAGAATTCCAACAGCAACTGCCAACAAGCTCCTGTACCTAAAAGAACATATAATGTCTAACAAAATTCATGATAGAATGAATAATGCTGAGATAATCATAGAGTTAAAAGAACAATATTATTAGCTCTGTGATGAAATACCAGTGAATTCCACTTAAATAGTAGCCAGGAATATAGGCAAAGGATGATTTTACAATAAAATAATACGTTATGCTAATTATCCCAAAATATAAAATCTGCAACAAAAAGAAATTTGTTCAGATAATCAACAAAGTCATGATCACCAGATGAAGAGGAAAAACAGATCAACGCTTCGAACAAATAGGAGGGAGAGAGAGAGTAAAAGAAGCAAGATCAGTCAACTAGCTGACCGAATATCAATGCAATGGTAAAACTATTTCAATACATTTTCCATTGAGAAAACTGAGACAACAAGGGACCTATCACCCATGTGAAGAGATTGGTTACAGTGCTAATATGATTGAATTTATTGAATCTTCAACAGTTGCTTTGGTTTTATCACTCCTTCCTGCCGTTCACTGATTTATTATTGTGCCATTTCCAGGTATATTCTCTTCTTGATTTCCATCTCAGTAAATTGGAAAGTTTAGCAATTATAGAGATACTATATGGGATTGACACTTAAATCCAGCAATGTTTCTTTCACAGAATTCAGCCAAAAGGAAGTCACGACAGTCCATAATGGATTCACAACTCCACAAATGCACCACATCGGAGCCCTATAAATCTAACATATTATACTAAGAAAATTAAAACGCCAAATGTAGTACTAAGAATTTCTCACACAACCAAACTCGGACCTACAGATAAGAAAAATTTATAACCTTTATATCTGACATTGCAATTCACGAAATATAAATTTACATGAATCTGAATAAAATTTATTCATATTTCTTCTGTTTCTCGAGGCCCTCTGGACCTCGCAAGAGGAGATAATCCCCTCTTTCTATAAAACTCCCTACCACAGAAAGAAGGAAGGATTTATTCCCAAGACAATGCTAAGATACAAAACATCTAAACCAATGAACTCGTTGACCAAAGCTGAAAAATGGGATTAAGAAAAAATTTCGGCTATCCGGAAATATCCAAGTTCCTCTAAATATAATACCACCAAATAATTGAACAAAATAAGTATAAATGGTAACCCCGACTCAACCATACGAAGCTAAACCCCGAACCACAATAATAATAACCCTTCAAGCAAGAAGAAGAAGAAGCCGATTGTTTCAAACTTCGGATCATACAAAATAATGCGGAGACGTTCAGTTGAAAATTGGTTTACCAACCTGCAAGATAGGGTTGGGTCTATCGCAGCAATAAAATTCCACAGAAAGAACAGCACTGGAGCACTTCGAGCCGAAAACGGCGCCAACGAAGCGCCTGTAAAGATGTTACAAATCAAGTAAATATGAAATGAAATAGAGAGGGACGTTGGCGGAAAAGAATGAAATAGGGAGGAGGGAGTGAGAAAAGAAGAGAGTACAGGAAGTAATCGTAAGTGCCGAAAGTAAGGAAGAAGTGAATGCGCTCGATGAAGGTGCCCTGAAAGATGAGCCATTGACCGCAGAGGGAGGAGACGACTACGGGCAGGGTCACCAGCCCATGGCATTAACAATAACCGCAGCACGGCCATCGCACACGGATACGGCGACTCACAAGTCCACTCCGCCTTCGACTAAGTGTGCGTTTCCGGAGTTCTCAGTTTATCTTCCGGCACTGCCGCCGTAATAGGACGGAGCTCAACTAAATCATCCCGAAACAACGAAAAGCAATTTAGCGGATGGGAGCAAGAAAGGCCAAATAATTTTAATGAAATTATCAGAATAAAGATCTGCTTTTTTGTTTAAAAAGAAAAACGAAATGAAGAAAGATCGCTGACCTCTTCGTGGGTCTTTGCAAACTACCAATATTATTCGGTGAAAAAATGTACTTAATAATTTATCGGTGAATATCTCTGTTCACGGGGAGTCCAATACAAATGGCTTCAGATATCAAATTAAAAGATACTTCATCAACGGGAGTGATGATGTTTCTTCAAGAAGATCAAACAATATAATTTTATTTCTTCAATTAGACCAAAACAGATAGTATATTTCTTGGGTGGGAACCTTCGATTGATTGAAATTTTGTACGATTTTGTTAAAACCTTCCAATGGAAGTATCTGAATTGAATGAAATTGCTTTCAGCTGTAACTATATACAGACACAATTTCAATCAGATATCTGAAAGATCAATGAAATTCTCTATGACTTCAATGCAGGACCCTACAGATATTCCCAAGGACATTGCCTCTGCAAGCTTAGCACGAGCTACTTCATGTCGACGCAAGAGAAGAACTGTATTTAGCACGGACCATCTGACTTGAGAATCTGCTTTCTTCTGTGTGAAGCCCAGACTTTTAAGCAATAAATCCAACTACCATCATTAAAATAAAAAGCCTATCAGTGGTGTTAATGCACTTCCTTTAGTTCGTTCATGAAGTAGTAGTTCATAACTGAATAAACCTTTCTTATGTCATCTAGCCCTCCTTCAGCAATTCCATATATAAGATACTCGGTTGCAACACCAGCCAGGGCTATACATGAAAATCTGTTCAATGTCTGACAATATAAAACCGTCAAAATGTGTGGTAACCACCAAATAATTAATTACTCCTCCGACCTAATTAAGAAATTGATATTGATCATAAATATAAGACATTTTTTATATTAACTAACAATAATCAAGTAACAAAAGGAGGAATGGAGTTAAAGAAGATGATTTAGGTGTTTTAGAGAAAACACCTTATATTAACTAATTTAACTAACTTCCTTAATCTAATCAAATTAATTAAATAGGTCATATATTAAGGACCGGAGGAGTATGAATCTATCAAAGAAGCAAACTAATAAGCAGTGAAAATTTTAAATGTCAATAGGACAGTAACATACGGTAGCAGATACTTTTCCCGCATTAACCTGCATGACATGGAAGGCACTCATAATTAGTAACAGATGGTTGTTGACACAATTCAGTTCATAGGAATACAGAATGCAGGAAAAACAAATAAATTAGCGAGTGACCAAAAGCAAGGTGACTAGGACCACTAATAGCTGCTCCCTAATCAGTTAATCATTTCCCTCCTCCTCACTTTCTTTGGCAACTTCTAAGTAAGCAGATGGCGAATTAGAAGAATAAATAAAGCAACCTACTTCTTCAACAAACTCAAAATCTACAAAGGCAGTTCCTGCTTGAACATTGAGAGATCCCTCCTTCTTCAGAGCATCCAAACTAGCAAGTGTATATCCCTTGGGAAGAATTCCTAACAGATAGGCGATTAAGAAATGACCAGCTTCATGCTGCATAATTAATTATTTTGAGGGTTATCCAATGCACATAAAAACTATTTTGCATGATGAGATGGGTAGACGAGTCTGACTTGAATAACTCTATTGTGGTACTTCTGACTGAAGGTGTGACCAACTGTATCAAGAAGCAAGTTTCCAAGACCTCCGTAGAAAGAGACCTGTATAAACAACCAAATTGATGAGACTGTAGCATGGTCAAGAACCAGAGAATCTTTCAATTGTGAGTTGTCCCATGTGAGTTAACCAACATGAATGTAATGTCTGAGGAACAATGATTTGATGAATGACGGATATTATGCATTGTCCCCATTTTTATCACAAAAGATCGTCAATGGAACTATATCATCTCAAATAAGGGAAACCCATATGTTGAGTAGTAGAACATGCAACCAAATAGGAAAACGGTTGACACCTGAATAAGAGATTCATTTGATTTGTCCCTCCAAATTTCAAAAGGGGTAAGTTAATTACCGAGTCTAGGGTCCCTAGGAATAGCAATCCCAGCGCAGCATAAAAGACTTCTTGCGGGGTAAGTCCAATGGTATTCCATGCAGCAAGCCCTCCCAAAATAGCAGCAATCAGTAGATTTCTCTCTATAGAACCAAGAGTTGCATCCACTGGTGATAAAAGAGACGGTGCTTCTATGCCATTCAACCTCAATTCATCCAAGGTGTAAAGTCTTCGAGGCACCTACATTCAAATACTCAATGCATGACAATGACGCATACCCCAATGTTTCCTGACATCAATACTTTCAAGGTTTGACATTTGGCGCTATGTTAAGGAAATTTTACGCATAGACAGAGGCCCCGAGTATCTACCCAAAAAGAAATCGCATATTGATGTAGAAAGAACTTAAATTATTAAATGAAAATCCATGGCATATGACTTTAACTGCTGTGATGTGGTTATAACTTATAACTGATCTTGTTAAAACCAAATTATTTAGCAGATATAGGGATATGAGAAGCTTCCTTTGATAAAGCTGCACATCACCTAACCCCACCTACGTTTTTGCAAGATGCCGAAGACTACCAAAAGAAAAAAGAAATTGACAGAAACTATAAAATAGAATAAACAATACCAAAGCCATTATTTAGGACTTCTTCCAAACTGCAGGTGACTGCTGTTTTCAAGTGTCAGTAGGGCAAGAAAAAAGAATTTTAGACAACGCAGCATCCATTCTGAGTTTTGATGTAAACCGTTTCAGCTAAGTTAACACGAATTAGCATCAGGGGTAGGAGAACGATTAATTAAATCTCAAAAAAACTTGAGAAGAAATTCAGAAAGCACAAAACCTGCCTGGCTGCACCGAAACATCGAAGCCCGCCAGGCTTGCCCTGCAAATCCTTGACAAGTGCGAGTGCAGCTCTATCATTCCCATTTGCAAGTTCCTTGTCTAATTGCAGCGGTAATTTTCGCGTCGAAACCCCAACTTCGGCAGAGCATCTGGCCCTTGATCCAAAGGGCTTAAGTTTCAGTCGCTTGGGGCATGACCATGTCGCGCCCACACACCGCATCAGAGTACCCATTTGATCATGAAAGTCTATTTACGAGGAAATTACCATCCCATGTCCAATATCAGGAGTGTTTTCCCCGGATTCAGCGTTTGGAGGCAAGTATTTATTGCATTCTGTATTATCCACAAAATAAAGATGACCAATTGCCACGTCATCCCAGAAAATTTAAAATACGGATATAATTCTGTTGATTTAAAAAAAACATTGGGTAAGCATACGGTGCCGTTTTTAGGTAGTCGTTGCTTTTTTAGTTATGGTAAATTGGGCAGGTGCCTGTATATTATTTTTCAATAGATATTAGATACTGGAATTCAATAACTCAACATAAAGATGCAACAAGAAAATCAGAAGTTATCTGTGCCAATGAGCATGGGCAGTTGCCTGTATATTCTAATTATTGATTGGTGCCTACAACTAATGAGCATGGGACTTGCATCAAAAACCAAGCCATGAACGATTAAATTGAACTCAATTTTTGTTTAACCGAACCCAAGTAGAGGGTATTGACGATGATCTTGATATTCAAATGACTATTTTTCTTGATGATGATTTACAAGGTTTCATTTGAAATCATAGTGCATCGAAGATGATACACTGTAGCCTCCTTTATGCAAGGCTCCCTTCCCAGCACTTGATTAGAAGGTTTTGCCCGAAAATTGGCCAAGTTAGAAACGTTCTGGTATGACCATATTTCGAACTTAAATCGACCATCGTTATCCCACGAAGCTTAATCATATAGAACCGCATCAAAGCGCATCGCATATGGCACGAACACAGAAAAGTCGAAAATAAAAGAATTTGCAAAGGGATCAACCTGTTCATTGAGATTGAATTTACTAGAGGCTAATGATTATAAGAAAGAAAAGCCAACCAAACATGTGATTTATAACTACAGCAAATTGAGGGGAAAGGGGGCTACAACACTAAAATTCCTGAGAGGCAGATCCAATATCGCCCTTCCCTTGGCCCGCCTTCTTAGGAAGCAAAGTCTGGTGAATATTGGGTAAGACGCCTCCATTGGCAATGGTCACAGAACCCAAAAGCTTGCTAAGTTCCTCATCATTCCTCACTGCAAGCTGAATGTGCCTTGGAACAATACGGTTCTTCTTATTGTCTCTGGCAGCATTCCCGGCGAGCTCTAATACCTGAACAAACATTCACAACATTATGAGCAACCAGAACCCAATCTTGATCAGCCAAAAAGAAACGAAAAATAAAAGGAATTTAAACAAACCTCAGCAGCAAGATACTCGAGGACGGCAGAGAGATACACAGGAGCCCCAGCACCGACACGCTCGGCGTACTTGCCAGCCTTGAGGAAGCGAGCGATCCTTCCGACAGGGAACTGAAGGCCGGCCTTCGTCGACTTTGATACTGACTTAGAGGCCTTGGGCTTGCCCCTGCCACCCTTAGTTGTACCACCAGCAGAACTCATGTCTCACTCGAGCGAACCCTAACCCTAGATTTTGCAGAGAAGAGTGTCTGCAATTCAAAGCGCAATTGCGGTGAGGACGGGGAATGGGTTTGTATAGTCCCCGAGACTGCGCGCTGATTGGTCGATGGGGCATCACACGGATTGCCAGCCTGACATATATTTTGAGATTCGCGGGAAATCGCTTTTTCGTTTTCGACCATTTGCGAGCCATTATGTTTCGCACTTTCGCTTGTTCAGGAACCCCGGGAGTCCACCGGCCCCATCACCGAAGCAATTGCCTTATTACCGTATTATACTCTCTGTATGCTGCCGCTTTTAATTTTATATTATTATCATTTATTATTATTAGTTAAAAGAAACCGAATTAGGTTTTGAAATTTTTTTGCCCGTGCATGTATAAAAGGCCTCAATCCTCCGTCTACTTTTTTTCTTTCTAAATTGGCGGCAAAATTGCATTAAAAGGTTATCAGCTTATAAAATGTGCCTGTTTGAGAAATCTAAATTTTAAAAAAAATAAAATAAACAGGTATATTAGTTTAAAAAGGTTTTTAAACTAACCTATAATTTAAAACTAAAATTTTAGATAAGTTACTAATATTAATTTCTGAAACAGTAAAAGAACTTATAGAGTACTTACTTATTATTTTACCCCTATTTTTTCTTACACTCTATCTCTTCTCTTTTATCTCCGCCTTCTCTCTCTTCTGGTTCTTCTCAGTATCATCCTGTCCGTGCTACTTTTTACCATCTGTTGAGACGCCGACGATAGAGGAAAAAGAAAGAGTGGAGCAAGAAGACCTTAACGATGTCAAGTAGATATAGAACATATGCCTCCGCCGATGTCACTACTTTGCCTGATGGATGGAGGATGGAAGAAGAGAAATAACATGCACAGAAGATTCACGGTAGGATAGAATAAGAGAGAAAAAAAGATAGAAAAAATATGAACAATGAACAGTATGAGTGAATAGTACAGCTTTTTTATCTCATATATTTTCTGGTAATTTACCAATTATAAAAGTCTTTATAGTAATAACTATCTAAATACTTATTTATTGATAACCATTTTTTTTATAAACCCTTTTTCAAAAGTTATTTTTTAAAAATTGTCTAAATTTTTTTTTCATAAGTACTTTTTTAAAAATCTATCTAAACAGGCATGATGTATGCGATTCTTTTATTGAAAAGAGCAATAAAAATGGACAAAAATAATTAATTTACCAAAAGAATATAATTGCCAGCATACGCTAGCAATATACTAACAGTTTTCGTATATTATTCGATTTATAACGTTATTCTTAATTCTCCAGTTGTCACTCGTTGTGTAACTGCTGATAAATATGTATACTTTCAGACAAAATAAGCTGCCACACCATTCACCCGTCTTGCTTAATGAGAAGGAAGACACCTTTCACAATGGAATCATGCCATGGATCAAAACTCAAGAAATAATAAATTCTTACTACAGACCTTACCTATGCGATTTGGTGGTTTGGTATGATATATCTCAATGCTTGTTTAAATTTACTATTGGTAAACATTTTCACACGAGTCAAAATAAAATTCTTATTATTATTTACTCCATTACCTATAATTTAAAATTATGATTAAAAATTTAAATTACATTTTAAATCGTGAATTCAAATACACACTTTAATAATAATAACTACTACTTCCGATTTTTTATATAAATAACAACGTGTTAGTTAAAATTATTTAAAAAGAATAAATAGGTTAAAAGTATAATTTATGTTTTAAATATACAAGAGGACGGGCGAAGGAGATAATAAGTGGAAAAATATAAGAGATAGAATGAGTGCATTTAACCTTTCAAATGATTCTTCAAAGAAATCGCTTTTTTTTCAAGTTCCTGCATCTCGATATATATATGTTTTTCGAGGAAAATCAATTCGTGAAGTGCTGGAAACCATCTTGAACATAGATTAAAGTGGAAGACGACAGCAAAAGAGAAAACGAATAACAGAAAGGGCGGTACAAAGCTCGGGTGCTCAACGTCATGTATTGGACATGATATGTCGTCAGTCTCAAGGCGGAGAAACCGATCCGGCGGCGGCTGAAAGCTGTTGCTCCATCTGCGATTCAGATAAGTAGAGAATTCAAATGGGGGAATGAAATACATTGTCAATTCTGCCCGATACACTCCCAATCCTAAGTCCCTTTACCTCGAACAGAGTTTCCAGCTTCCTCTTCACCCATGAATACTCTTGTTTTACCTGTTGCAAGCTGTGAAGACACCTGAGAAAGGCTTTTGTTGTCAGCAAAATTACGTTACGCCACATGCATGATCGTATCATGTTTGAATATGGGAAAATCGAGAAGCTCACCCTTCAACGTTCTGCATCTCACAGTTGTTTCTGAAAGCAATGCAGATTCTCCCAACTCTCTGTGCTCCAATGCTGTTAAAAAGTGGAGTGACATATTGAACCATGTCTATCAAAAAGTTCCACTTTCACCCGTAATCTGTTTGACATATTCTTGTTTCAGGTATGGAGAAATTAGTCGTGAAAGGAAAATACCTGGAGCTACTACCCTTCAACTGGTGAACTTGGGCATCCAGCCTTTTAAAATCAGTGTTTTCCTGGCTTCTGTTTCGTAGTAATTAATATTGAATGAACAAGTTAAGGAAGATATATACAAGAACAGAAAATAAAAACGAGGAATTGTGGCATCAGAATAATATATGGGTTCATACAGTCCCTTTGTCAGTTCATCAAGAAGCCTCTCAGCTTCTTCAAAGAAGACAGATACTACTTCTACCACAAACTCTGGGTTGCTTTCATCCTGCAGCTGCTGAAGCTGGATAAATTGCTCATCCAAATAGCCCTTTTCAAAACAGAAAACATATGAACTCGCCATCATGCTTCCCAGAAAGTGTAATCGTATTCAACTGTGAAGTAGTACTTCATACTTACCTCCTGAAATAGGGAGAAGGTATAATCAGCTAGCTGCCTCTGCAACTTAACCACACCTTCCATTGTTGCTCTCTGAATGTTGAACAACTCACTTTGGCTATTGGATATTCAATTCACCTCTCTTCCTCGCCCGAGTTTATATACTGAGTTCTGTTCTCTAGACTGGCAATTACCGATTCCGAGATGGAGATTTGGTAAATGTCAAATGTTCTAACCTCTGATGGGGTGTTTTATAAGAAAAAATGAGGTCTAAAGCAAGTGTTTTGTTGTGTTTCTGTTCCTCAAAGTATTATTTATGAGCAACTTCAACCTTGGGCCTATTATTATTTAGGAACGCGGGATCCAAGGCTTGATGTCACGTACCATCTTATCTTGGGTCATTTTCATTCAGTAATTATTGCCTCTTATTCCAGTGTAGTTATAGTGGTAAAAGGAATAAGTATAGATAATTTACAAAATCTTGGAGGTGATATTGAGATTGGCCCTTTGACGACAAATTGAAGCCGTCAATTATGGTGTGACAATCATGTTTGTTTTCATTGCCAACTCAGCACTTTCTTCATTGCTCCTTCAAGAGAGGCCAAATATCCGTTGTCACACAGCTAAACTTCAACACGAGATAACCCAAAAAATACACAAACTACTGTTACATCGAGTATCTCAAGATATTTTCCTTTGATTTTTGTGTCTTTGCAAAAGACAAATGAAATGTTAAGACAGTGAAGAGTAAATCAGAGCATCATATCAGGTTTTATCTTATCTTACCTGTTGTCCCTTCTTTGATCGCCATCCGACCCATTACATCTCACCCCTATGTGATTTTCTATAATTCCTAAGATCACCACTGCGCATTTGTCCTAGATTTTGCACCTGTCCACTTTTGACTGGTTCATCTCTTGAAAACAAGACACAATTTACCATAGGAGATACCCCACGACACACATATATTTGTTTATTGTGCTTTCTTTCTTTCTCTGTGGCTGCATATTGTTCCGACGTTTTCTCTTTGGGGGCGTGTATCAAATTATTGGTGAATCAGGGTGAAATTCTCCAAGAGGGGCCTGGAGGTGCTTTTGCACACGTGTCGCTAGCTTAGATGTTCAGCAGAGGCAATCTGTGATAGCAAGAAGGTACTCGTGCTTTTAAGTAAGCACGAGTTGTCTCTGAGCAGTGAGCACCATAGCAGAGAGGGGTCGCTTAAACATAACTGTTGCATTTACACGTCAAATGCGAAATGATTTTTAGTTGGAAAACGCAACGTTGCTTTTAGTTTTTTCCCCTGGAAAAATCAATTACCGTACTCATAACCTCGAAAGAAAGATGAGTAGAAGAGGAGTGAGATGAAAAAAAACAAAAAATCTTGTTTGATAGTTTAAATGCCAGATTCAGAAAGGGAGGAATACAATCTCAATTATGAAAAAGTAAAGACTGTATTTCAATCTCATTCATATTCTTCTTTTTTATGTTATCCTGACGCAAGAACAAGAGTAAACAGTAATGAGTTTTGGGCGCGAGTTCCTTGGAGACACAAAGTGTGATCTTAGCTGTTGCCACTAGAATTTCAAACAGGGACGTTGATATTGATTGGAATAAGTTAAAATGCAGCATCAGTTGCCTCCATCAAATCACTTAATTGCTTTCGCTTTCAAAGCTGATAGTTTTTGTGGTAATTATGTAAATAAGATATTTATATATTCAGTAATTTGTTTATTTGAACTCTTGAGAGATTGTAGGGAGATATTAGTTAGCATATCTTATCAGATATTAGTTAGGATATCTGATTAGAATTAATTAGCATATCATATCAGAATCATGAAGATTATGATTCTGATATGCCTTGTACTCTACATATACAGCTGTTCCCTTCTGAATAATATGCATCGGAATTTCATACTATTCGGTTTCTTCATGGTATCAGAGGAGGTTCCTTTCGCAACCAGAAAAACACTGATACATCGCTGTTAGTAGTCGATCACCATGGCAGCGTCTCACAGTTCCGCCTCCGTGATGTCAAGTGGCTCTGGTTCTGTGTTCGATGGTTCAATTGGTGGAGCACCAGTCGCTATCGTGTCTGACAAATTAACACTCAGCAATTACCAAGATTGGGCCCAAGCAGTCGTGCTCGCTGTCGGAGGTCGAGGGAAGTTGGGTTTTCTGACCGGTGAAGCAAAGATGCCAACAGACCCAATGTCACCAGCGATGACCCAGTGGAAGATGGACAACTCTCTAGTCTCCTCTTGGCTCATTAACGCCATGATTCCTCAATTAAAACGAAGCTTTATGTACCTGCCAACTGCCAGGGATATCTGGGATGCTGTTCGAGCCTCGTATTCTATAGGCAAGGACCACACAAAATAGTTTGATCTCCGACGACGCACATGGCGGTGTATACAAGGCCAGAGAAGTGTTCATGAGTATTGGCTGGAACTTGTAGCTTTATGGCAGGAACTTGACCTTCAAGTCGATGATGAATGGTCTTCTCCAGCAGATGTGGCTCATAATAAACAAAACATTGAGACTGAACGTATTCTCCTTTTCCTTGCTGGCCTTAATGATGACCTTGATGATGTTCGGGCTCGTATACTAAGCCAAACAAGACTTCCACCTATTCTGGAAGTATATTCTGCAATCCACAGTGAAGAATCCAGACGCCACATCATGCTTGTTAAACCAAAACACCTCACTCCTGCTGCACCTACGTTCCTCAGCAAAAGCACGGGTTCCTCACCTGGTCCAAGTTCAGTAAGCAGAGAACGACCCACCTGTGAGCACTGTAACAAGGTTGGTCACTCTAAAGACAAGTGCTGGGACATCCATGGAAAGCCTGCCGACTGGAAACCACGCAAAGGAAAAACAAAAGCACATCAAACTTCTCAGGAGAATGAATCATCTTCTCAAATTGAGTCTGGTGGAACCTTTAGCAAGGAACAAATGCAGCAGCTGTTACAGATGTTTGAAAACTTCCAGTCTAAGCAAAAACCATCCAGCTCTGCCTCGTTGGTTCATAAAGGTATTTCTCCCACTGCTCTAACTACATGCGTAGCTCCAACAAAATGGATTGTAGATACTGGTGCTTCTGACCATATGACCTCAAGCGCACAGATGTTTATTACATACCATCCCTTGGCTGGTGATAAGAAGATCACCACTGCTACTGGTTCTCCTTCTCCCATAGCTGGAATTGGTTCAGTTACTCTGTCAGAACATCTACACCTTGAATCTGTTCTTCATGTTCCTCATCTAGCTTGCAATCTACTTTCAATAAGTAAACTGACCAAACAAGCTGTATGTTCTGCTCACTTTTATTCTACTCATTGTGTTTTTCAGGATCTCTTATCGGGGAAGACGATTGGTACGGCGGAAGAATATGACGGCTTGTATTACCTGGACATTACTACCGTACATGCACTGTGTTCCAGAATCAACAGCCCAGCAGCACCATCATCTGGAGACAATGATTTGGTTTTATTGCATAAACGGATGGGTCATCCTAGTCTTTCTTATTTAAAAAAATTGTTCCCTGAATTATCAATAAAGAAAAGTTCAATTTTTCATTGTGACACTTGTGAGTTGTCTAAGCATCACCGTACTACTTTCTCTCCGTCGCCTTATAAACCCTCTCGTCCCTTTTCAATTATACACAGTGATGTGTGGGGTCCCTCACGGATACCCAATCGTACTCGGTCTAAATACTTTGTCACCTTTATTGATGATCACACATGAATGTGTTGGGTCTATCTCTTACAAGATAAAACAGATGTCTCCACTGCCTTCTTCGAGTTCCATACTTATGTTCGAAACAAGTTTGATACATCCATTCAAGTCCTTTACTCTGATAATGGAACTGAATACTTTAACCACAACCTTGGCACCTTTCTCTCCCAACACGGCATAGTTCACAAAAGTAGCTGCCCTCACACTCCACAACAAAACGGGGTGGCTGAAAGGAAAAATAGACATATCCTTGAGGTAGCCCGTGCCCTTCTCTTTACATGTCATGTCCCAAAACACTTTTGGGGTGATGCCATTCTTACCGCCACACATTTGATCAACCGTCTTCCAACCCGTGTCCTTGATTTTACCTCCCCACTTGATACACTCCGGAAGACTCACAGTCTTTCCCATCTTGAGTCCACCATTCCTCTCCGGGTCTTTGGGTGTGTCGTTTATGTTCACCTCCATCATCCACCCTCCAAATTTGATCCTCGGGCTCGTAAATGTGTTTTCTTGGGATATTCTAATTCACAAAAAGGCTACAAGTGCTTTGATCCTATTTCCCGCCACATGTTTGTCAGTCTGGATGTTACATTCTTTGAATCTGAGTCCTACTATACTGAGTCCTCAATTCAGGGGGAGTCTTGGTGTGAATTTCAGACTATAGACACTGTACCTGAGCCTATACCTCCTACATCTAATCCTACACCTATCCAAGTCACAGATACCAGAAGTGAACCACAGAGATGGGGCAAGATGTACTCAAGGCGACAACAGGAATCAACTACACGTCATATTCCTACTGCAGTGCCAATCCCTGAACCGATAACAGACCCTGCACTTGAGGCGATAACTCAGCCAGGTATTAACCCTGATCTTGATATGCCTATTGCATTAAGAAAGCAGCAACGTTCATGTACTAAGCACCCCATTCAAAACTATGTCTCATATGCCTCTTTGTCACCAAATTACCATGCATTTGTCACTAACCTTGATCAGGTTATAATTCCCAACAATGTGCATGAGGCCTTGGCTATTCCAGAATGGAAACAGGCTGTTCTAGATGAAATGAACGCGTTGGAGAAGAATGATACATGGGATGTTGTAACTCTCCCAAGAGGAAAGAGGCCCGTGAGTTGTAAGTGGGTCTTTACTCCTAAGTACAATGCTGACAGTACTCTTAACAAACTCAAGGCAAGACTAGTAGCCAAGGGATTTACTCAAACTCGTGGTATTGATTATAATGAGACGTTTGCTCCAGCTGCAAAACTCAACACCATTAGAGTTTTACTCTCTATTGCAGTGAACTTGGACTGGCCACTTGAACAGCTAGATATAAAAAATGCATTTCTCAATGGTGACCTCCAGGAGGAAGTGTATATGACTCTTCCACCAGGCTTTGATGAGGGTAGAATCAACCAAGTATGCAAGCTCAAAAAGTCTATTTATGGACTAAAACAATCGCCTCGGGCTTGGTTTGATAGATTCTCTACAGTACTTAAATCTGAAGGATACAAACAAAGTTTATCTGACCATACTATGTTTGTCTTAAGAAATGAGGATCTCATAACTATCATTATTGTATATGTAGATGATATTATAGTCACAGGAAATAATGAAAAGGAGGCCACCCGCATCAAAGCAGCTCTGAACAGAGAGTTTGAAGTCAAAGACTTAGGAAAATTAAGATATTTCCTAGGGATGGAAGTTGCAAGAACCAGGGAAGGAATTTATGTGTCCCAAAGAAAGTATATTCTGGATCTTCTCAAAGAAACTGGTATGCTTGGGTGTAGACCAAGCAGAGTTCCTATCAGTACTATGAAGAAGAAGCCTAAAACAAATGAGAAGATGGTAAGAACAGAACAAGAGATTACAAAGAAAAGACAAGAAGAACGAGATGAAGTCGCTGCAGACAAAGGCAGATATCAAAGACTTGTGGGAAAACTCATCTATCTTTCCCATACTCGTCCTGATATTGCATTTGCAGTCAGTGTAGCCAGTCAACATATGCACTCTCCAAGGCAGAAGCATATGGATGCTGCATATAAAATACTGAGATATCTCAAAGGCACACCAGGTCTCGGACTCTACTTCAGGAAGAATAGTTCAAGAACAGTTGAGGTCTATACTGATGCTGATTGGGCAGGTTCACTGGAAGACAGCAGATCCACATCAGGGTACTGCACCTTCTTTTGGGGAAATTTAGTCACCTGGCAAAGCAAGAAACAGAAAGTAGTTGCCAAGAGCAGTGCTGAATCAGAACTAAGGTCTTTAGCTCAAGGCCTTATGGAGGCATTATGGCTTGAAAGAGTAGCAGATGAAGCACACATTACAATCAAGGGTCCCCTAAAACTATACTGTGATAACAAAGCTGCATTGAATATGGCTTTGAATCCAATACAGCACAGCAGGACGAAACATGTTGATGTAGACCGTCACTTCATCCGAGAGAAGATTGAAGAAGGAACAATTTGCCTCTCATATGTTCCCACCAAGTTACAACTTGCTGATATTCTCACTAAGGGCCTACCGCAGGTTGTGTTTGAAAATTTAGTAAGCAAGTTGGCCATGATAAATATCTATGATCCAACTTGAGGGGGAGTGTGGTAATTATGTAAATAAGATATTTATATATTCAGTAATTTGTTTATTTGAACTCTTGAGAGATTGTAGGGAGATATTAGTTAGCATATCTTATCAGATATTAGTTAGGATATCTGATTAGAATTAATTAGCATATCATATCAGAATCATGAAGATTATGATTCTGATATGCCTTGTACTCTACATATACAGCTGTTCCCTTCTGAATAATATGCATCGGAATTTCATACTATTCTGTTTCTTCAGTTTTCAACGGTGGGGCACCGCAAGAATGTAAATCTGCCACCGTTCTACCGCGCACAACTTATTCTCAACCTCGTTCATTTTTCAAAAATATTTTCCCATATCTTCACATCATTTCCCGCCAGTTTAGGTAATATACGTTTTCATTCAGGTACTACTGTTTTCCCAGCCCACAGCGCTGCACCAGCTGAATCAAAGTATAACTGTTCAATTTTTCCAGAATTCTATGCACTCAAAATTGACCCGTTTTGAAATTCAGGAGAAGGAACTACATTTTTCAATAGTTAACCAAGCTCTAGAGAACTCAGTTATATGCTACCCACATATTACTGCAAAGGTTACAATGCAGCAGTTATGTGAATGGCATATTCACTTCATTTTCCGTGCACATTTTATATACGTCATTTTGAACTAACAACAAAAACTCTCAAGAGCCAAGGGCAATCTTCCTGTGTTGTTGAGATCATTTAGATACTTGGTTGAGTTGTATTCTTGTACATCCAGAAGCTCTTGTGAGTATGTTCTAAGGAAAGACCGCCTCCGGCTTGTATTTGTAGGCTCCCTCACATAGTCATCATCCCTTAGCAGTACTGCAGCCTGCTTTCAACACAGAAAACATGATCCACTATTCTTTTTTTTCTCATCTCTTCTCTCTCAGGAAACACAAGATAATTGAATCATAAGTCATGACCACCGCTAACAGGATTAAAGGAGATTAACAAAAGTATCCCACTATTAGGACCTTCAACTTATAATTTTATCCATAACTTGTAGACCTTCAACTTATAATTTTATCCATAACTTATAATTTTATCATCAAGCAAAGGATTTGCCTTCAATAAATCCCCAAGAGTTGAAGCTTCTCATGTAATGACAATAAGATGATGCAATATAAAAACAATCTTTGGATAAAATAATTTACCCATAGTACTACACTCAGCTGATTTTGATCCACAGCTGGACGCCCAGTTATAAGCTCCAACAGTATAACCCCAAAAGAATAAACATCAGTTTTCTCGTCCACTATACCATGCATGAAATATTCAGGAGCAAAATACCTGCCAAGCAGATAAAGAGAGAAGGATATCATATCATAAATTACGACCTCAAACTCTAGCGTAAACTGTTCTTTAAATTATTTCTGCGTACCCAAATGTGCCTTCAAATTTCGATACATTATGGTGGGTGTCTGGGCAACCATTTTGCCAGCCCAAAATCACAGATCTGGAGAAAATCTCACCTGATCAGGATCTGGTAAATTAGATAAAAGAGAGATGGTTCATGTTGCTATCTTGATGATGCAACTATTTGTGAACTATTCATAACACTGGATATTGAAAACATAAACACCTCCAACCAAGTAGTCACTTGTTTGAAAGATGGCCCATTGGTAGGATTATAATTGATAAGACTAGCTACAAAAAAGCTATGGATTTATGTGAAATCTTAAGAGCATGATGTTCATGATTTAATATCTCTATGAATGATTTGCATGAGAAAACACTCGCGAAGGCAAAGGAGCCCAAAGAACACATACAAGGAGCCTTTTGATCTTACCTGTGGCTCAAAGCATTCAGTGAGCAGGATATTGTCTGACTTAATATCCCTATGAATGATTCGCCCGTGACAACTCTCATGAAGGTACAGTAGACCATTGGCCATGCCTAGAGCAATCTTATATCTTTTACTCCAATCTAACTCGTTTTTACTTGGACCTGGAAAATGTCAAGAAAGAGTAAGGAGTGAATGACTAAATCTACCTAAACAGTAATAGTTCACTTAGAGGGAAAATTAGAGGGAAAATTCAGACTAGCTACAAACCATGAAGGAGAGATCCTAAGCTTCCCAGCTGAGAAAGTTGGAAGACAAGGTGCATTCCTCCTACATCACATCCAATAAGCTTTGCAATATTGGGATGGTCAACATGAGCAATAATGCCTAGCTCAGATAGAAAGCCTGCAGTCCTCTCGTATGGAGTCCCTTTAGTCAGTCTCTTGATAGCTACTAGACTCCCGTCTGTGAGACTACCCCAGTAAACTTCAGAGTAGCCACCTCTTCCAATCAAATTTTTTGCAAATAAAAATAATTCTTGTAAGGCCATCCATTTAGATAGGTAGCACAAATTTCCAAACGAGTACTTTTCCAATAAAACTATGCTAAACTTGAGTAGAGGACAAAAAGGGGGATTAATTCCAAGAACAGACTACAGACCATTACTAAAATTGTTGGTTGCATTTCTCAATTCAGAAAGTGTGAAGTTTGTCACCGAAGATTTGAAGTTGTATACATTACTCAAACTAGGATTTTCTCTACTACTTATGCTTTTCTCTTCTGATATTGCTGGCGCACCAAGAGGAGGAGGGAAGGAAGTTAGACGCTTCATTGACCTCTTTTTCAAAATTTTGAAGTATTTGCTCCAACTAATTTGTGCCTTGGACCTTGAACAACGGCTCTCTATTTCGGATGACTGAAGAGAAGAATCAAAGTCACTAATGCAGGCTTCTAACACTCCTCTAGGAGATGAAACGTCTTCTTTCTCTTTCTCCAGTTCAAAATGTCTCAAGTCTGACATAGGATTGAAATGGACTTAAGGACTTATAGGCAGACAAAAAAAGAAAAAGAGTAGTTTAATCTTTGGGGTGCAAGAACCTTAGGCATAAGTGGAGGAACGGAACAGAAAGCTTCGTTTTTTATGTTTGACTATAGAAGCATCATTCGCTGACACTGTCTTCGTTTTGTTGATGGAATCCATATTATTGTCCCTGCATATCATACAATTTCAAAGTTTTAGCAATAGAAAACAACCTATCCCTGCAGTTGTTGTCGTGCATTTTTTTCCTTGTTGTCCACAGAGCTGAAACATAATTCGCTCCATTACACATACCTGCCTGCAACTGATCATACTAACTAGCCAAAAACATACAGAATAATTGCAAAAACTCATTCATGTAAATGGAAAATGTACCTTTGAAATTATGAAGCTGAGACTTATGGGAGTGATAGGGGCGTGTTTAGAAAAATAACGTGCATCAGATTCTCCAACTCCCTTTGGGCATTTGACTATCATGAGAATATCAAATATCGGCAGCCCGAAGCTAAGACTCGGTAACTTGCCAGGTTTTGATAAGGAGTTGCTTCAAAAACACGCAAAACTTCATACTTTTGAGACGTAAGTATCATTTACGAGAACTTGTAGATTCATAGCTCCTAAGTTATATATCTGCAAAATCAGCAGTATCACACCCATCATAGCAATATCAGGGAAGAAAGAAGGAAAGAGATGCGTGTAATTTTCCCCCCATATACCATAGGCAACCAACATTGTGGTCACATGTCACCGCCATTCGCCATGAAAGCTCACACCTTGCAAAATAAGTAAAACAAAGAAGGAGGTCAATGTGGCCGAGAAAACCGACAGATAAAACGTCGCGGTATAGTGGCCTTGGGAACGGTAAAGGTGTTGTGTTTTTTTTTTTTTTTATCTTCTTCTCGTAAAGCTATTGATTTTTCAGAGTTTCAAAATCAAGTGATTGTAAAAACAGAGATGCTAAACGCGGAAAACTTTCAAGAGGATTTTGTTTCTTTTTTTCGGGTGTGTCTGCCTGACTCGCAAGGGTCCGTAAGAATCGTTGCTAAGCTCAACGGAGCTCCGGAGAGGAGCTAATAATAATGCCTGGGCTGCGATTTCTCCTACCATATTTGAACCCTCCCCAGAAAGTGAGGACGTTTCAGGAGGTAACGTGTTGGCCATGAGGCAACGTTGTTTTCCCCTTCTTCTCTTTCTTCTTCCTTAGTCCAATGGTCAGAAATCGAAACGTGGGTTTTCTTTTTTTTATGTTTTTTTTTATAAAATTTAAAAAAAGTTAGGCTCATCCATGATCTAAGAGTAAGGTAAAGTTTTCTTTCCTCCTAGACGATACTAATGTCAGGTAGAGTGAGTTGTCTATTAATCTCAGGCGTAGATTTAGGCACACAGGAGTTAGGATATCTCCCTAAACATCACGACTATAACTATAACAAAATAACACTCTCTAGGATCGAATACGCTCTAAATAGTCACATGTCTCACCTTTTATCAATTAAATTCATGGACTATGGGTGCCATGCACAAATTTAAGCTATGCAGAGCGTTCCAATGCACTGTGATAAGTTTTTTTTTGTTTAATTGTCTACCCGATTCATTAGAGTTTTACTTTAACTATATCTAGATCTGCCCCGTGTTATATACCTAACTACGATGGGTGAGTCTCCCAACTAAAATTTTTTGTATATGCTAAAATTCAAATTCGATACCTCATTTAAGTGATATCAAACTATTTATTATTCGGATAAACCCTTGTTTTTTTTTTTGGTTGCCCACCCGGTTCACCGGAGCTTTGCCCCGACTACATCCGGATCTGACCCGCGTCGCGCACCTGGCTATGGTGGGTGAGTTCTGCATTCGCCAAGGCTCGAACTCGAGACCTCGCTTAAGCGATACCGGATAAACCCTTGTTATTTGCACTGTGATAAGTTATTATAAGCCTGTGAAGGAAATAAAAAAGCCCACGGCCCAAAGTTGAAATTGGCGGCATCAAGGATTAGGGCTGGTAATTTGGGTTGGGCCCGCGGGGCCAACCCGCCAACCCGCCAAAAACTGGCGGGTTGGGTTGCAAAAATTGCAACCACTTTGATGCGGGTCTTTTTGACCTGCACCCGCGGCGGGCTAACCCGCCGGGTTGGCGGGTTAGCCCGCTTTTTTTTTTTTAATTTTTTTTATTATTTATATTACACATTTATACCTTACTAATTTGAGAGCCTTAGTTAAACAAGAGACATTATACTTAATTTATATTAACTTTATCTCATTGAGTCATTTCTTTCTTTATATATATTTATTTTATTTTATTATAATTTTTTTTGTGATAGATTTATCTATAGATAGTGACAAAATTGACTAAATAAATATTTTGACGACTTAAAACATGATTCGAATCTAATTAATATTGACATATGTAATTTTTTAAAAAAAAAATTGAAAAAAAATTTAAAAATTATATATAAAAAATTAAAAAAAAAACAAAAAAACTGGCGGGTTGGCGGGTTGGCCCGCTAACCCGCCATGGCGGTCTCGGGTTGGGGTTTCCCCAACCCGCCTCCCCCCAACCCTCGGCGGGCCAACCCGTTTTCGGCGGGTTGGCCCGCATTACCACCCCTATCAAGGATGATGTCAGACTAGAAAATTCACGCATTAGACAATTGTTAGAGATACATTCTAATGATTAAGTACTTAAATTTATATTTAAAATTAATAAATAATTTATTATATCTGATATTAGTATCATTTAGAAAAAATAAAAATTTTATTCTACCCTTAGATTGTGAGTGAGCCTAACCTTTCTAAAAATTATTTTAATAAAAAAAATTGTGCATGGCTTAAATACAGTATATTATTGTATAAAAAAATACAGTATATTAGAGAAGAATGACGATAGAAGGAATTTTTTTATTCCATTGGCGAATGGGCATATCTGATATATTAGAATGATCCATCTCAATTGCTACTAGTTTTATCCTTATTTTTATTTTTTTAAAACATTTTTTTAACAAATCATTGGAAGTAAAGGTATCAGTTTATATTACTTTATTAACTTCATTTGTCATCTACCTGACTAAATTCGTATGAAGCTATAGTGTAAGCTTGATACCAACAAAATTGAAATATATGGGTAGTATTCCCTCCATTTCATATGTAAAACATGTTTCGCAAAATATTATGTTCCTATGTAATTAATTTAGCAAAATAGTAAATTATGATAAAAAAATCAAGTATTCAAAGCGACAATAACACTCTATTGTCGTGTACGGTTGTCGAACAATATTAAATAATTTTGCCCTGTAACTCAGTTGGAGAATTAAGTACTAGTACTGTGGTAACATGCAATTAACCAATCGTTGGACCCAAGTGTAGATCCATCGGTAGGCCGTTGTGATGATTTTCCCCGACAAACATTTGCCATGCAGGCCCATAACATATCCTCCCATGTTACATCACGAGATGCCATATAAGATAGGGAACTATTAACGGAGGTTGGTCCGAGTGGTAAGTAGTTCGGTATCGCTTAAGCGAGGTCTCGAGTTCGAGCCTTGGCGTACGCAGAAAATCCCCGTTGGGAGACTCACCCACCATAGCCAAGTGCGCGACGCGGGTCGGATCCGGATGTAGTCGGGGCAAAGCTCCGGTGAACCGGGTGGGCAACCAAAAAAAAATATATATATAAGATAGGGAACTGATGTTTGGGCTTAGTATAATTTTCAATAAAACCCCATAACTAACTACACGTGAATATATTAACAGGAGTTAGTCTAAGTAGTAAGTAGTTCAGTATCACTTAAACGAAATCTCAAGTTTAAGCCTTGACGTATGTAAAAAATTTTCGTTAAGAGACTCACCCACTATAGTCAGGTGGGCGACGCGGGTCGGATCCGTATATAGTCAGAATAAAATTTCAGATAAGGTGGGCAATAAAAAAAAACTACACGTGTGGATGTGGCCCAATAATTACCTGATCAATAGTTATTTTTGTATTGCAGGCTAGATTCTTGTAGGGTATAGAATCTCAAATCATGCGAGATTTAGGACTTTCTATATCAATCTAATAAATATTTTTATATATTATTATTAATTAAAAAATTAATTAGATACAATTAAATATAGTTTTTTAAAATAAATTTATATTATCTATTATATAATCCATTTAAATTAGTTAATTAATTTTTATATACTAATTAACATTCGTTGTATTTGCCAGTTTTTCAGGCAGAGATAACGTCAAAAGATACGAGAGGTCTAATTACGTCAGCAAATGAGGTAAAAGTTAACTAGGAAGAGGTAATTATAATGATGGGCCCGAAATATGAATAAAATGGCTATTGATTGTGCAGTTGCTGTTGTGTTGGGGTATTGCTTTGGCATATTTCATGGGCATTATCGTTGGGTGGCGCACTTTAGCTCTAATAGGTATATTGAGTCTCTGACACGGGTCAGATCCGGATGTAGTCGGGGTAAAGTTCCGGTGAACCGGGTGGACAAAAAAAAAATACTGAGTCTCTTATTCACTGCGTTTTTCAACATTATTTCCTTTCTTTTCTTTTTTTTTCTTTTAATTTGTTAGTTTTCAATATATGTTATAATCTTCACTTCTAGATGGGTGGTAATTTTCTAATCTTAAAAAATGAGTGAAATGCTCCATATGCTACGAGGGTTTAGTTGCTAATTAGCGTTTAAGATGTTTTTTTTTGTAATACTCCGATACCCCAATAAATTAAATTCAGGCAAAGTTTGGTGAAAGATATTATTTTGAAGCAGCTGAGACCAGAGTAACGATATTCCCATTTCTTCATTTTAATTCAACAAGTTTGAAATAAGGAGTTGATCTCTTATTCATTATAGTCTTTCCTAATTTCCCAATCACAGACCGGATGTCCTTTTTTCTTTGTTTTTTTTATACATAGAATTTTACAGAAACCGTGGAACATCATTCAAAATCCACATTTTGGGAAATGTTTCAGACAAGATATGCCCATTCATTAGTCGTGTTAAGATCTAATTTTGCTCTATAAATTTTCGCATAGGGGCTAGCAATGTTGATCTAAGAGAAAAATTATAGATAACTACCGCTCCTATGCTAAAACTTTTAGGAAAAAATGTTACTTGATTAATAAAAAGTGTCTGAAGCCTCTGCCCTGATATATAGGATTCGCAAGTAGCTTTGGAACAATCGCGGATGCCATTACTCAGGTTGTGGGTGCAGCGTTAGGCGTAGTATTAACAGATAAATGTGGAAGGCCACCTCTTTTAATGGTAAGATTTAGAATGATATATGAACGAGTTGGTATACTCTGAAAAAGTGAGTGCCTTTGTTTTGCATAGTGGTCTGCGAGTGGATTGTGCTTGTGCTGCTTCCTTTTGTTTGGAGGTTCATTTCTTCCCAACATTGTTTCCCTCTTTAATTTCTTCATCTCCTCCTTTGAAAATATTCACCATTTCTTTTCTACGAGCAGCAAAGCAAATCAATCTACGAGCAGAAAATATTCACCATTTCTTTTCTACTCCCACTCTGGTCCTCCTCGGAGTATTGGTAATAGATTAATAACATATTCCTGAGTGAAATTACTGTGTTCTGAGAATGATTCGAAACGTGAAATTTATAGTGGGCTCATATGAATTCAGGGGTTTTCCACTTGGGATTGCGACTTTCGTGGTACCCGTGTATATTGCAGAGATAACGACCAAGGAGAGCAGGGGTGCTCACATCAGCAAATCAGGTCAAGATTTACATATATAATGTGAAAAGATCGTTAATCTAGTTGAATGGACATGCCAGCGTTTAAATGCTTGCGGTGACTAATTCATGTGCAGTTGCTGATAGGCTCTGGAATTTCACTGGTATATATCATTGGCATCATCATTAACTGGCACATTTTGGCTCTTCTATGTTACTTCTCTTCTTCTTCCTCCCTCTGCTTTGGGCTTTGGATTAGTTGAAAACCATCAACTTCTCAATCTAACTTAGTACTTACATAAATAATTGTAAGGCTGGTTAGTTGTGTACTTGTATTTACTTGGATATCTCCTTTTATGATAGATTGGGGTTGGTTTGATGTCGCTGCAAAATTTTGGGGGCGTAAATGCAATTTCATATTATGCAAGTTCCATACTCGAGGAAGCCGGTAAGTCAAATGCAATGCTTATTAATAATATATTCTGTATAATTAGATGAAAGACTTGTGTCTAACTTGGTATGAAAATTGGCAGGATTTTCAAGTACCGTTGGCAACGTAGCAATGGCTATTATAGAAGTAGAGGTTACGTGCCAGTTTATACCTAAACTAGTTGTAACAACAGTGAATGTATTTTTCTGACAGTTTAATCTGATGATGTGTGATTCCACAGATTCCAGCTGTTGTTGTGAGTGTAATCTTATCTGACAAATGTGGAAGACGACCTCTTCTAATGGTGAGAAATGAGAATATAGTTGATGACTAACCATTATTCAAATGAAATATGGGTGACATTTAGTTAATTGTATGCAGTTGTCTGCTGCTGGAATGTGTTTGAGCTGCTTCGTTACTGGCTTGTTATTTTGCTTTAAGGTTTATATATGCTGCAACTAAATTATTTTCCTTTCCCAATATTACATTCATGAAATAAAATTCCTGACACTCTATGATCATGACCAGGAAGCTCATAAACGGTGGTGGGTGTGGATTTCAGATATATCCTATAAATATAAAAGGTTCAGCGGGAAGCCAGGTAACGTTGACCAACTTCTTATGTTCATGGATAGCGACTTACGCTTGCAACTTCACGATGGAATGGAGCAGATCAGGTAGCGTACCACTTCCTTGTCCTAGTAAGAAATCTGCAGGTAGCCTTATCAACATTGGTTGTTGTTTGATTGGCTGGCAGGAACATTCTTCATATACGCCAGTTTTAGCGGTTCACTGCTTCTGTTCGTCACAATGTTGGTGCCGGAGACCAAGGGTCGAAGTTTGGAGCAAATCCATGCATCACTCATCCATCTTCCACTCTAATTCAGGCGTTTTTAATTCCCGGCAACATCCACTTTCAGACAGCGCGATACAGCATTGTTCTTGCATGATCTTGTCATGCTTACGAGTCCGAACCTCATTTTGAGATGTTCATTCTGTCATCATCCTTGGTATGAGATCCTTTAAAATAAATAAAATATGTATCATAAAAATCCAATAGGATTTTAATTAATTATGGGTAAGGGAGAAATGCATATTGGCCAGGTGGGGATCACTATGGATAAAAACTATGCGTCGACAGCAGGGTTCGAACCTGCGCGGGCGAAGCCCAACAGATTTCAAGTCTGTCTCCTTAACCACTCGGACATATCGACCTTATCATTATGTTATGGATTCTATATTATTTATATTATATAAGCTTCCATGACAACTAGTCTGATCCATTTTATCAAGTCGAAGCCCAACAGAAGCTTGGAGTGAGAACCGATCTCGGATTAAAGGTATTTACACTTTTACTAAATATTTAATTTTATATTTGTTTTTTAATTAAAATATTGAATTTTATTCTGTATTAACACATATAACCTTATTATGTTAATAATGTTAACAAAATAAAATTAAAGATTTAATTAAGAGAAAAATATATACAAATACCAATTAAAAATTTAAAAAAGATATAGGTACTTGGTTTTTTCTTCTTCTTTTCTACATAACAAAGTTCAATATAATGCAACAACGTCTGAAAGAAATAACCACGAAACAACTTCATCACAATCAGCCAACTCCTTCAAGTGCAAGTGGACAGCAGCCTGGATCAAAATAATTAAAAAATAATCAGCAACCAGTTGAAATCAGTTGATTAGATGTTGAGTTAAATTGTAATTTGATCCTTAGAATTTCTATTTATAAACATTAAATATCTAAAAAAAAATTTAGAGCAATGTCTATAGAGTTTATGGGTGGTATCAATATTGCCCATGACAGTTGATTAACTTTGACCGTTAAATAAATCTTTTTGACCAAAAATGACACATGGCAAGCTGGTGTGGGCTCTCTCCCTTCTCCCTTCTCCCTTCTCACTCGCTTTATCCTCTTGGTTCAGCTCATCTCTTCCGTCGAAGATGAAGAAAGCCAGAGTGGCGCCGCGTGCACAGAACCAATCATGCCTTTAACTGCATCCTCACTGGTTCAGTTCGTCGGTGAATAATTATTTGTGACTTTTTTTGTCCAAGCTCGTCGACGGAAAGAACTTGTTCTTGTAGCAAAAACACTATGCTTCCAAAAGAAATATAAACCACCGACCCTGAAGGCTTCGAGTTTAGCCACTCAATGCAATCGTCGGCTTTCACAAACAAATCGATGACTCTAAACAGCAAACAGCTCCTGCTATTAGCTTGCTGATAAATCGTGGCTGACGAGACAATGTTTTCCGGCGAGGTAGCTTTTGTGGTAGTACGGACTGGGTAAAAGAGATAGTGGGTCTTCATTTTTGGCTTTAAGCAATTAGCGTGGGACCACCCAATTTTAATGGCCAATCCATATCCGTGACACTTGTTCCGGGAAAATGCTTCAAGGGAATCAATATGGTCATACCATCTGGATTGCTACTTCTCAACATATTTTGATCAAATAGATTTGAAACTTAAAAGATCCATCTTCAAAGGTCTTTTCCGGCGTTATTAGAGGTATTGTGCCTATTTGGGGCATAAAAATAACTTATAAAAAAAAAATTAAATAATTAACAAAATTTATAAATAAAAAATAGTTATAAATAACTATTTTATTTATTTATTTATTCATATCATAATTTAGTAATTATAAAAATTATTTTTATAATAATTATCTAAATATTTATTTTGTTTAAAATTATTTTTTATAAAAAAATTTTCTATAAAAAATTATTTAAGTTTTTTTTAAATCACTTATTATTTATAATTTTTTTTAAATTAAATCAAACGGTCCATATCAACTATTGAGGCTAAGCATTTTCCAAGTCGGAGAAGAGCATCGTACAAGAATGAGAAGACGGATGATTATAGGAATAGAGAGGGCGTGAGGAGATAGAAGAGACAATTTGCAAGAGTCCATGTCAACTTACCATGTGGCGTTTTTTGTTTGTCATAAAAATTTATTTAACAGTCAAAGTTAACCAATTGCTCCAATAAGGTTACGATTAGGTAATTTTTGGAGCCGCGTTACTCTAAAAAAAAATTGAGATACCCATACTTTTAAATAAAAATTTTTATGGTATATTTAGTTGAAAAAAAAATAGGAGTGAGAAGTAAAAATGGACTACTTCTCTCTGGTTGAATACGATAAAAATTATTTATATTTTTATTTTTTTAGGCAATTTTAATTCTATCAAAAAAATCAATAATTAAAATAAAAAATTTTAGACTATTTTACTCTAGTTACAAAATTATTAGATAACTTTAACCCTTCATAAATTATAAAATATTTTAAACTATTTTATCTCAAATTATAAATTTCATACTACTTTCATCTTACTAAACAAATTTTTAAGAGATGAGAAATATAGTAAAAAAAAGAGAAAAAAATAATATAAAAAATAATAATAATTAGGTACTCTTAAATTTTTTTTATTATTATAGAAACTAATCTCAATAATTTTTTTAAAATTTTAATTTTAAATAATAATTTTATCTAAAAATTATTTTAGATAAATATAATTATTTATTTTAAATTTTTTTAAAATTAAAGTTTAAGCTAACTTTTTTTTTCGGTTTTATATTTTTCTAAGGCACACAATATTTGCTGCATTATTTCAAACGGCGATTGGCGGCTCAGCGTATTAACTGTTTATAGGGGAGAAAAACAATGAGGAAAGGGGCGTGATACGGTGTTAAAGGCCCCATCAACTTCTCGTGCGATTACCAAATCACGACGCGTGTTCCCACCCTCAACTTTGAAACTCGGTCGGCTAATACGCCCCGCAACGTACGCTATCATCCGCTTCCTCCCTTCCTTTGTTTCTTTATTTCCATTTAACAAATTAAAGCGTGCTGTTCTTGTCAAGCATGATTATAAACTTGTTTCGGTCTATAACAAGTCACTTTTTATAAAATAGTTTAATTTAAAATATAAGTCATTTTTATAATAATTAATATTTAGTTATTAATTTTATTTTTATAATTAATACTCATTTTAATAATTGAGTGTTTGGACATTGAAAAATATTTTAGTTCTTAGGAATAAAATTGAGATAATTAGTGTTAATGAGAATAAGTATTTTAGTTCTTAAGAATAAAATTGAAAAAATATTTCAATTTAAAGAATAATAATTCAGATAATTATCATTTTTTTATTTGTGTTAATTAGTTAAGATGATTTATATTATAGACTGTAGAGAGAGTATATATATTTTTAAAATTATGTTGCCTTTGAATTATATTTATGTTTCCATGATTATATTACTAATGACTGAATACTAAATTAAAAATTTTGAAATTAGAATTTTTATTAATAAAAAATATTTTTATATCATAAAAAGACTATTTTGACAGTTTTCTGACCTTCAAGTATCATATGGTCTCGATTGACGACTGGATCGTCAATATCAGCGGACAAAAGCAGTCAGATTTTTTGATAAAGTAATTAAATTAAACTCGGGAAGGATGAACGAGGCTTGGTCCTTTTCAGACTAGACTGACCAGAACCTGCCTCCGAATTCTGAAATTCTATAAAATCATATTCATTTGATCCATTCGTATTCACAACAACAAAGCGTGAAGGCGAAAGAGAGGATATGCATCCGCATCAGAGGACAATTCTTCCCAAGAGAATCATACTGGTTCGTCATGGTGAATCTCAGGGAAACCTCGACACTGCGGCCTACACCACCACCCCTGACCACGAGATTCAGTTAACCCAGCAAGGTATTAAACAGGCCCGCCTCGCCGGAGCTAAATTGCGGCAGACCGTTTCCGGCGACGACTCTTGTCCCAATTGGCGGCTCTACTTTTACGTGTCCCCCTACAACCGTACTCGATCGACCCTTCGCGAGATTGTTCGATCTTTCTCCGAGAAAAGGGTACTTGGTGTCAGAGAGGAGTGCCGAATCAGGGAGCAAGACTTCGGGAATTTTCAGGTCCAGGAAAGGATGAAAGTCATCAAGGAGACGCGCGAACGCTTCGGCAGGTTCTACTATCGCTTTCCGGAGGGGGAGTCCGCCGCCGATGTTTTCGATCGCGTTTCAAGTACTTTCTTCTTCTTACCTTTCGATTCTTTCTCCTTACCTTTCTTTTTCAGCAGTGAATTCCATTTCACTTACTTATTACTGATGTTTTCCTATCATATGCATCCAACCGGGCATTGCATTTCAGCGGGTTCAAAGAAATGGTTAAAGGAAAGAATTGTCGTTAGGTATTCTTAACTTTAATGTCCCCTTAGAAGTTTTAAAAATGCTACAATGTCTTTTTGATAGCACTTGAACAATTCTGATTAGAGTTGAAGGGTATTTTTGACTCAGTTTTTTTATTTAAAAAAATAGCTCCTTCACAAAATTGTTCAACTAACGGTCAATATAGAATAACATTTGCTATTTTTGAAACTTTTGAGAGAACATTGCACCAATAGAAAGTTGAAGGTACTAATTATATCTGATGGAAAACTTTTGGAGCAAATTTTATATTTAACCCAAAAAGAAAACGCCAATTAATTTTCTTGAATTGTTTGAAAGAACTATGGAAGTGATTGTGAACATTGCGTCTCCTTCTGAAATGAAAGTTTATCACAGCTGTTCTTTCCTCCCAAATGAGCTTTAGTCCCCGCCCCGTTTGACTCGTCTTACTTGGGAACCATAATTGGAATCCTGGATCTATCTACTCTTATTTTCCGCTGACGCTTAGTTTGCTAAAATTTAAACACGATATTGAAGAATGATAATTTTCCCCTGTACTTTTAAGGCATCCCTGTTCCCTGTGAGTGTTTTACGTGTCGATGTATTGGGCATATTATCTGTATGACTTTTTGTCGTTACATAATAAATGCAGGGCCTAAACGTCTGATATATATTAGCATTGCCATATGCCAAGTATTCATGATTAAGAAACAACGGTGACAATGAGTGCAATTTTTGTATTCGTTCATTTTGATTGTAGAACTGTGTTGTTGGGTCCCTTAATGAAGTAGTTGTTTATGTGATGAGCAGACTTCCTGGAATCACTGTGGAGGGACATAGACATGAACAGGCTTCACCTGGGTACGAAGCATGATATGAATCTGGTGATTGTATCGCACGGACTAACATCAAGGGTATTCTTGATGAAGTGGTTCAAGTGGACAGTGCAACAATTTGAGCGTTTAAACAATCCGGGGAACTGCGAAATGAGGGTAATGCAGCTGGGGAGTGGAGGGGAATACAGCTTAGCAGTGCATCACAGTGACGAACAACTGTTGGAATGGGGGCTTTCGCCTGATATGATAGCCGATCAGAAGTGGAGGGCCACTGCAGGTAGGGGTGCCTGGAATGATCACTGCCCCTGGTACTTGGACGAATTCTTTGATCAGCTTGCCAACGACTCGGATGATGACAGTGTTGATAAACAAGATGAAACCACGGCATAGTTTGCCCTTCTGGGTTTCAGATTACCATTTCTTTGAGCTTCTTTCATAGTATTGTAGTGATAATGCAAACAAGTCTATTCTTTTATCAATTGTATATTGGGTGATTACACCGTTGTGCAGATTACAGCGTTTCTTGCCAAAGGTCCCGTTAAACTAAAATGTGGGTTGTTTTTCATTTCGGCACTTGATAACTCTCCTTCCCACGCTAAAAGTGGTCGCAATCATTGTGTTGCAGTAAACTTTGTTGACCATCTTCCTGATTTTTTCAGCAATATCAGACTTGTGGGCATTTTTACTAACGAACGAGCTCCTAAATGTCAAACCACAAGTTCAAGCTTCGGTTTGAGGAATTTCATTTCACCAGTCTCCGGCGTTTTCCAAACTAAAGTGATTTAGTCGATTAAAGTAATTTTGTGGCTAACACTTGATAGGAACTACAAGTTAGGGAACAGTCAAAAAGCTTTTTTTTTTGTTACAATAAATTTTTGGAAAGAAGTTAAGCTTACCCACGATATAAGGACAGGGCGAAATCTTCTTTCTTCTTAAGCGATACTAATTTCGAACAGGGCGAGTAGTCAATTACCCTTAAGTTTAAATCTAAATACTTAGAAACTAAAATGCCTCCTCAAGTGCCGCGATTGAAACCATAATAAAGTAGTACTCTACCTTATCAAGGATAATCAAGGGCCCTTTTTCTAGAGCGCCATAAGAAGCCCGAATTGTAAACGAAACTGGACCTCCTACCCATTATATGAAGGTCCAGATATAAAATCATCTGGAGACAAATAACATTTTACATGGGTCATGTAAACAAACCATGACATTGTGTTTTGGGCTCTGCCTTGACAAATTGGAATCTACCACGTCAGATATACACTATCTAATACTTTGTACCCCCAAAAAAAAAACTATCTAATACTGCAAAACCAGCCGCCACTCCATCTTCATCAGATGAAGATATTTTTGTACGCATCAGATAGCCACTTTGGCCATTTACCATGACCTTGTCCTTGTTCCTGTAACCGCAGTCCATGAATGTTACTCGTTTAACTAATTTGAGAAAGCATGGAACTATTATTCGTACGCAAACAAGCTACGTACCTTAGATAAGCACCAAATATCCCAAGTTCTGAAATCGTTTGATCATTGAAAATATAACCATTATGCATAATATATGTTGTAGAATTAGCTGGAAATATCCTCTGCATAAGAATGTAAGCAGCATTTTCTTCAGATCCTGCTTGCTGCAATTTTAATAGAGATTCCCTCACTGCATCCCCATAGATGTTGTTTCCTGTAATGTAATTACAACTCAGTAAGTAGTTTTCACTCTATCTTTAATATTGTCGGATTGTCCCAACAAAACAGGGGGAAAAGGTGAGGTATATAATTAAGGTAACGTATTTCATTACAAATAATTCTGGCCTTTCAATTGCTTTTCTAACAATGTCAGAATCATCCAAACTCCACAATCCTGCAAAGCATTCGCGCAGTTCGGCAATGTCATCTTTATTTTCAAGGAACCTGTTTACTGTTTAACTCATATTTAGGAAGAGATATCTATGTCAGAAACAAATTCTATACCAGCAGCTACGCAAGATACCTCTCAAGAACATTGGGCTTCGCAAGTTCCTGTTGAACCTTCTTGGTTCCAACCAAATGATAAGATATTGATGGGCATTCGATAGCAGAAGACCGTTCCATCATTAGCCTAGCTCTCCATTCCTAAATTTTGAGCAAGATTTATCAAACAGTAATAATCGGTTTTATGTTCACCAAAAACAACACCCATTTTCTGGATGATAAATGCTATTTCTACAAGCAAAAAGCGCAATTATAATTAGCAAGTTGCTGACCGACTCTGAAGGATAGTCAAGTGGTGTATACCCAGCCCTGAAGTAAATGATTCCAATGGGTTGTCCATCCCTGCCAAGGCCATGACATTATATATTTTCACAGTCAGAAACAAAATTCGATGATTCATGTATCTAGAGAAGGAAATTCAACATCCCAAGGCTCAAGGCTACATACAAAGAAGTGTTCCATCTGGTAGAAGTTCTCCTTCTTGATCAATCTCTGCCAGCGTTTTCCGTATTGTTGTTATATGATGTGTGTTATAAAGCTAAGGAAAATAACTCAAAAATTTAAACAAAAAGCTTTTTTCACTTAAATTTATGTTCTGATGCATTTTTTGAAACATGAAAAAAGATGTGAAATGTTGAATGAAGTACCCTCCAAAAGAAAACAACCAAAATACAAACTAGTCTATTTCAAGTTACACCAACTTCTATAAATAAATTATTTAACATGCTTCTTCATCTTCACTTTGATAGAGCTGGTTTCATAGTCAGTCTGGCTAAAGAGCCGACAAAATTGAAACTTCTATCGTTTGGACAACTAATCCGAAAAGGATATCTTTCTCTCAAAACTACAGAAAGCCAGAGCTGATCATACATGTTCCGTTCTTCAGCTTGAATCGCAAACATAATCACGGCCCTGCACAGAACCATTTAGAAATTTGTATTCACAAATTATATCAGTAAAACCATACCAGAAACAGAAGGGGGGAAACCAACAACAAAATTTCTACAAACGGACCTAGGATTATTGTACTCACACCAAGCCTTGGCCAATGTCTCTGCAAACTCACTGCCAGAAGTATTCACAGGAATTTTTCCTGGATCTAGTCCAAGCAATTTTCCATGGTGAAAAATTATGTTCCTGGGAAATGGCCAAGTAATATAAAGATATTTTGTCCATAACAATTTTTATAGTACTATAAAATTCACATGAATAATCTAATTCTTAGTTAACATGCATTAGTATCTGTTCCTCTAATATGAGGTCTCTACATTTATTTTGATTAGATCAACCAAGCCATTATTTGCTGTTTACTTACATGTACCCACAGCTGCACCAATAGGCAACACCCTTATAACAATATTAGGAGATTCTTAGTTCGGAACCATATGTGTAATTTACAGCAACACATATACCTATGGAGCTCAGTTACAAGGCTACCAAGACCGGCAAATGAGGATGAAATAGTGTTCAGCTCTATTTGAAGAAGTGATTTAGCTGCTCATCAAGCATATAATCCGAACGATGTAATCCCAAACGTATTTCCTTTGAAAATGAATACAAAAGGGGAAAAACGATTATGAGTACATCCGCCTGAATAAATGATTTTTTGTTTTTAAAAAAACTATTTAAAAAAACTCATCAGAGCACAATGGCGTCGTATGATCCATGTAGCCGACCCCATTTAATGGGAAAAGGCTTTGTTGTTGTTGTTGTTGTATTTATTTTCCTGATAATTTACTAGATTAAATATATTATGTATGAGCATAAAGTTGGGGTAGCTGAGATGAGGATGTTGAGATGGATGTGTGGGCATACAAGAAAGTATAAGATTCGTAATGAAAAGATACGGGGAAGAGTTGGAGTGGCATCTATTGAGGAGAAAATGGTGGAGAACCGTCTTAGGTGGTTTGGACACGTACAAAGAAGGCCAAGGGATGCGCCAGTGAGGAAGGTGGATCAAATCGTATGGAGCTCGGTTAAAAGGAATAGAGCAAGGCCAAAGAGAACGCTCAACGAGGTCATTGAGCGGGATCTCCTGGTCAATAACTTAACCAAGGATTCAGTTTTTGATAGAGCACAATGGCGTCGTATGATCTATGTAGCCGACCCCATTTAATGGGATAAGGCTTTGTTGTTGTTGTAAATATATTATGTATGAGACAACTGTCTCCCGCATAACATGTGTATATCATGATATAATATATGACTTGACAATCGACATGAGTTCTTAGGACATACGTATCAGCAGATGCATCTAAAGAAAACACTGCCATTTCTAACTTAAAACATAACAAGCTTAAATTAAAGGGATGCAACTACAACTGATCTTGTCATTTCAAATTTGGTCCCAATGAGCTACTACTAATTAACACTCACCTCTTTCTTGTTAACCTCTTAACATCTTGGAATGAAAATCTAAAAGTCTGGAGGTAAATTCATCCACTTTCTTAGTTCTGCATTGTGATGAACAAGCAAATAATATCAAATTAGAAGCATAAACAAAGAACAAAAGGGGTAAAAAGGAACCAAACTTTGAGGTAACCAAGACAACCACAGAACAAATGTAGGTCACGCACGTGCCAGGCAAATGCCAGTGTTCGTGCAGTGGAAGTCGGAAATAATGAAAGAACCAATTGATACAGTAAAAAGTTCGTTCACACTACAAAAGAATGATCAAGCTGGACTCAAGTTGATTTACCAAAGAGCATATCAGAACAAGTCCCAATTATACATATTTTGTCAGCACGCAGATAAGACGAAAACTAAACCTTGTACCTGGAGAGGGTATCCTGCAGAAATTTTCCATCCAAACTCACCCGATCAACAAGTTCATTAAATATAGGGGCTAAGTTAAATATAGGGACAAAACAATGCCTCCGCGGCCAAAAACTAGTGTAAAAAATTGCCATTCAGAAAGCGAACCATCTTTTGTCTAGGAATTACCCACCACCATCAGGTTAGTTGCCTCACCTGTGCAGCAGTAGGTTTCACGTTTGTAACAGGTCAACTGCGTTTTAGAAGACGAATAGGCAAAATAGTACGCCCTTACAAAAGGGTGAACAGAAACATCCAGAAAATTTGGACTTATTCAAGACACGGGTTTCCTTTTGATTCTGGTAAGCAGCAAGTTATACAGATTATAAATGTGATGAAGCGATATAATTCCTTCACGGCACAAGTATGCAACCCGTCAAGCCAAAATCATCTATTTGCAAACCAAAGGAAAACTCCCAAGTTTTCTCAGCCTTCAAAGCAAGCTTTTCTTTTTTGTTTAGTTCTTGGACACAAACTCTGTTGAAGCAACCAACAGGCTATGTATGCATATAAACATGCGACCATCGTGAGAGGGTGTATAAAGAAGGTTACTATAATCGGTACCAATCATGGCTTCTCACACTGTTGCCCTTGGAATGATGCTGTTTTGCTTGTTTTGGGGAATGGCATATTCCGTTGACTTCGATTTCCCAGCAGTTTTCAACTTCGGAGATTCAAATTCGGACACAGGAGATCTTGCCGCTGGACTCGGCTTTCAACCTCCCTTGCCCAATGGCCAGACTTTCTTCAAAACCCCTTCTGGCAGGTTCTGCGACGGCCGACTCATTGTTGACTTCCTCGGTAAATTTCTTAACTCTTACTCTCATTCCATTATAATATACAATGCATGTACTGGTATGTTTGGCTAGGCTGCCAACATCAACTCCAACAAGACGCCAAATTAAATGATATGCCAAAAACATGACAAGATTAATAACAAGATTACCAATAGAATTGATATAACTCGAGAGACAGATGTTTGAACCGACAGTATCAGATGCAGGAAGATGTCATTTTGCTTGTTAACGCATCATCTCATTCTTCCAAATAACGTTTCCTGCTGGATAAGCCTGTGCCCCACAATTGAAAGATATGATCCACCCGACACACGTGAATTAAGACTAGGTGGTGGTTTCAAACACAAGCAACTACCAGAAGCTTAAAGGCCCCTCCTTGTAAATCCTCAACAGTCATGGCAACCAACGCTTGTTTCCTTGGCATTCTCACCGTCTTCTCTTTCTCCTTAACTTTTACGAAATCCATGAACTTGGATTTTCCTGCGGTTTTCAACTTCGGCGACTCCAATTCTGATACCGGTGCCCTTATTTCCGCTGGCATCGAGAGTCTCTATCCTCCCAATGGACAGACTTACTTCAAAGTACCGTGTGGGAGATACTCTGATGGCCGTCTCATCATTGATTTCCTCTGTAATCTCTTGATAATGATCACTGCCAAAAATGTTTGCCCTGTTTTCATGGAGTCTCATGTGTTTCTGGTTTATTATTGCAGTGGATGCGATGGACTTGCCGTTCCTGAATGCGTATCTGGATTCGGTGGGGGTTCCAAATTTTCGAAAAGGTTGCAACTTCGCAGCCGCAGGCTCAACTATCCTTCCGGCCATCGCATCATCTATCTGCCCATTCTCGTTTGGGGTTCAAGTCAATCAATTTTTCCGATTCAAAGCTCGGGTTCTTGAATTGCTCGATAAAAGTATGTCCTTATAGTAATCAGATATCTTGTTCATTCAATAATTAGACCGCATAGAGGAACAAGCATTGAATCTCATTCCCCTGTTCAGGTAGGAAATTTGATAGGTACGTCCCAGCAGAAGAGTATTTCCAGAAAGGGTTGTACATGTTTGATATAGGCCAGAACGATGTTGCTGGGGCGTTCTATTCGAAAACATTCGACCAGATCCTCTCCTCGATCCCAACAATCCTATTAGAATTCGAAAATGGAATAAGGGTTGGTGCCATTGATCCATCGTCAGACTTGTTTCCCCTTAGAAAAAATCGGATGCTCACTCTTGCTTCATTTGTATTGCAGAGATTGTATGACCAGGGGGCGAGGTATTTGTGGATACATAACACAGGTCCTCTCGGATGCTTAGCTCAGAATATCGCCAAATTTGGAACTGATCCATCAAAGTTTGATGAGCTAGGATGCGTCGCTGCACACAACCAAGCTGCTAAAACCTTTAATCTACAGCTTCATGCTCTGTGTCAGAAATTGCAGGGCCAATATCCTGATGCAAATATCACATTTGTTGACATCTTCACCATAAAATCAAACCTCATTGCAAACTCCTCTAAATATGGTTAGTTCGTCAGGATAATAATGTGTTCTTGCCTTGTCAATTACCCTCAAGTAATTATATATATGAGATCGATTGTTTTTTTAGGCTTTGAACAACCTCTTATGGCGTGCTGTGGATCTGGAGGTCCACCACTTAACTACGACAGTCGAGTTGCTTGCGGGCAAACGAAGGTGATCAACGGGACCACTATTACAGCGAAGGGTTGCACTGATAGTAGTGACTATGTGAACTGGGATGGGATTCATTACACTGAGGCTGCAAATCAGTACGTGGCCTCCCAAATTCTCACTGGCAAGTACTCGGATCCTCCTTTCTCAGACAAAATGCCTTTCCTTCTCAAGCTCAAGTTCTGAATACTCACTCATGTCCTTGTATAATTGTTTCATTCTTTCTTTACTGGTGTTGTGAGTAAAATTCATATCAGATTGTAGACCTCGGAACTGTTTTGTGTTTTTTCTTTTGGTACAAGTAGACCTTGAAACTTGAACCGTCTGTACATTTCTGGGAGTCTAACTGGGATGGGTCGGGTCTTGGGCCAGGATTGTTGTCGGGCTAAAACTCCCATGTTATCAAATCCCCAAGGATGTGTTTGGGCCTGCTCTGCTTCTGTCCCTTCCCCTTCCCCTTCCCCTTCCCTTCCCCTCACCCTCACCCTCCGAAGTCCTAAGTCCGAATTGCTCATTCTACTTTGTTCCGTCCATTAATTATATTTGTCATTATCATTTACTGATATCCATTATTGGTGATTGATGTTTGTTCTCATTATTCGGAATATTTTTTTTGAAAAAGGGATGGAAAGGGAATATTTTTGAGAGGGGCCTAAATTGTGACGTTGATCCATATCCCAAAAACCTTTTGATGACATGTGGACCAAGGAGGAGGAGGGGCATATTCACTTTGTTTGCTTCAATTATTAGCTTCCTTGTTTGCTTTTTTTTTTAAATAATTTCCTGTTTTGGAGTGATTGTCACCACATTTAGACTCACTCACTTTACCCCCCCCCCCTTTTGCTTTATTCTATTCTACTCGATCAAAGGCCAATCCCTGTCTCCCTGTTCCTCTCATTCATTCATAACTCTATTATGCTCTTCCACCGCAAAAGCCTTATAATTCAAGCCCTAATATATAATCCTGCGTCTCTTTTTGTATGCTTTCTATTTCCCATAGCCTCTAGAAACACTTGGCTCCAGCCTCTTCCTGCTCACAGGGAGAAACAACTACTATGGAATATACTATATGTATAGAAATTTGAGATGGAATCTATGAAGGCTATGTTCCCTCGCAACGGAACAAGAAGATGCGGACAAATAGGTTTAGGAATTGGAATCTTCTCAGCTAAAAACCTGCAGCTTCTACAATAGAAATATATATATAACTTTGCTGTGCTGTGCAAACAGACGCTGACCCTCCTGATCCACGTGATGTCTAAATGATCTAATCATATATTCATCATCTTATCTCTTACTTTTCCACGTCTTCTTCTAGAGAAAGAATGTATCATGTTAATATAAGAAGCTGTGTGGTTACTCCTCAACTTACTTGTAACTTCAAGCTTCTTTTATGGAGGTGGTAATATACATGAACTGACGAAGATCCTTAAAAATCTGGAATTATATAAATGCTTTGGATCTGCCTCATCTAAGATTTTTTCCTTACTTGATGATAATAATGATAACTTGAGGAAAGAAGACAAGGTTTGTGCTTGGGCGGCGTAACAAACAAAGCAGAAATTAAGTTCCCAAAGACTTACTGTGTAACACTAGGAAGCCCTGTTCCGTCTTAGTTTTGTATCTATCGAGATGAACATGGGGAGAATTTTTCTCAATTAGGTATCATCAACAAACTCTAACATGATACTATTATTACACATTAATTCCAGTTATTTTAAATTAAAATATAAAGTTTTTAGTTTGAATTTAGTTAAGATCCATACATATTTTTACTGAACTTTTCACGTAATGAGATATTGGTGCAACGATCACTTTGCATAAAGGAAAATATATGATTTCAAAAGCAAGCGATCATCCAGCTCAGATCACTCTAATCTCTCCAAAAGCATGAGAAAAAGTTGAAGACAGAATTATGGCTCAATGAAGGGAAAAACTTTTTCACCTTTACAACTCTCTCTATCAGCAAATTAACCCAAAATAAAGTTCTTTTTTTATGCCTTAAATTAAAGGAACAATAAAAGCACATGTAAGTCGATCATTTTCATTCCCCACGAAAAACAAAACAACTTTTTCTCATACCTAGGGATTCGACAACGAACATCGTACGTACAACTCCGTGGGGGACCATCATTAAGCCTTCAATGCGCTAATGATTTGGCTTTTAGTTTCTTTAAATACGGTCCTAGCTAAAATGACAGAGATAAAACAGAAAAAGAACAGGAAATCCACGTATGCGTAGATTCAAGTGAGCTTTGTGGGGGATTGAACCGGGGATCTGGATAACTTGAGCGTAAACTGTGAAAGGCAAGGTCTCTTGAAAAAGCTGTTATTCGCAGCTTTCCTCTGCATTTTCACAATCACAGACGACTCTCCTTTGACCTTTCGCTGCCAAGTCTACCATAGCTTTCCATCTTCTGAATATGCACACAGTGCTACCTGCCAATTCTTTCGAACCCTTTTCTTTTATTTATTCATAACCAGGTTTCTACCAAAAACTACTTTTATATCATCATAATGCCCGAGGCAAATTAAATAACTCGATCTGATAAGACTGCTAGAAGATATAGTTTTGATATTGGAGTCATTAACGAAAGTAGTTTAAGTTCTCTACAAAATTCAGAATACGGCTGCTGGTTGTGTTTGCGACTGGGATGGCCTACCGCGGTGAAATTATCAAGCACTTGGGAATGTCGCATAGAAAAAGAGAAGAATGAGAGCAAAAGTAGAAAGAGAGGGAGTGAGGCAACAACAAGAATAATAATAATAATAATAAGTGAGGGGGAATAATAAAAGAAATTCCTCCATGGAACCCATCAACAAAGCAGTAACAGGACTTGCAATAATTACCTACTACAGTAGTACTCTAGTTCCACAAGCTGAAGAACCATAAGATCTTCTTAAGGTTAATTAAAAGACTAAATTAAAGAAAGAAAGAAAAAAGTTGAGTCAATTAAATTCAAATTGGGAGGAGCTTATTAATTAGCACAACAGTGCCTCCTGATGAATGCTGTCCATCATTTGAAATACAGCTGCGGCTATTTCATCCACTGAACCCAGCTTGCAATCATCTTCTACCTGCATGATGAATTTCAAATTTCCATACATGTTCAATTACTTTCTTTCAATTTTGAAGGGCTTGAAGTGTATGTGACTGAAAATTAAAACACACCTTAACACTGAGACAATAGAGGACGATTTGGGCGGTGGTTGTGACGTTCAGGTGCAAGATGGTGAGACGCATGCTATGCAAGCCGGAGACTATCTTCAAGAGCTGCTTTGGTCGCTTGTTGGATCTTATTTTGAGATGTGCATGGCTCTCCACCATCGTCACTTCTATATCAGCAATCCCCGACTGAATTGCCTCTCCCACCGATCCGTCTCCAACAGCCCAAGAATTATTGTCGCAGCCACTGGAACTCGTAGTTGAGTACTGAGGAAATGTGAAGAACTCAGAAAAAGGCAACTTTGCAGAAGGGATGGATTCGCATGTTCGCTCTGTGTGTTTCTGAGAACCCAGAGATTGCAGCCTGTGCTCGAGCTCCTTCACAAAATTAATAGCTCCTCCAATTATAGAAGCCTGATCCCCCTGCACCAATGCAGTTAATTATAATACCAGTCATGAAAACACGAATTAAACAAAACCCAGTTGATTCGAGAAATGGACACGAATTAAGTACCCTTTGGACGTAGGAGTCGGGCATCAAAGAGCGAAGAACGGAGAGATAATCATTCATTTGCTTCCTTCGATTGCGCTCGACGGCGATGTGAGTCATTCTCTGGTTCTCAATTTCTTGCTGATTCTTTCGGGTTCTGGGTCTGCGCCTCTTGGGACGATAAGCAGGAACAGGAGCAGAATCCTGAAGGAGATGATGGGGCGCAGTAGGAAGCGAAATGGTGGTGTCGGAAGAGGAAGGATTAGAAAGAGGAACATCGTTCAAACAATCCCAATCTGCATAAAGATGATTGCTTTGGAGAAAATCGAGAGAGGGATGCTGGTGAGAGTCATCGAAGAACGAGTTGAAAGGGAAGAGATTGTCTTTGACGCCATGAGAGAAAGGTTCAGCTGGGGGATATACCACAGCCTCGAGGACCATGGCTGCTTTCTGGCCTGTGATCGAGTGAGATTCTTTGGGGAAGAGAGGGAAATGAATGAATGAAAGAACACAAAGACGATCTTTTCAAGAGGGGAGGGCCTACACTTGACACACACACATCATAAAAAAGTAGGAAGCATGTACTCTCCACTCCATCTTTTGGGTTTATAAAGCCCTTTTCCCCCTTCCTCATTTCACAGGGCTCCCTTCCCGTGAATTACTATATGCTCTCAACCTATTGACTTGTTACTTTTACAAGTTTTCTTTTACGGCCCTAGTTAAACTCAATTTCTTCATTCCTTACTCGTAGAACTCATCAAGTAGGCAGATAAATTTTCTATATTTCTTTCTCTAATATAATTAAGCTCATTCAATGCAACACTTATCAAGATATATTAGTAATCGAATTTTAACTAGTAAGTTCAATAATAAGGAAATGTACGTGGATCAATCAATGAGAACAATGTTAAAGGATCGTGGTTCACATATATATATATGTGTGTGTATGGGCAGGATTATTGAAATTTCAATCCTAACTCTCACAATTATAATAACAGCTATTAAGAATGAATAACAATCAATGTTGTGCTAGGTCACTCCTTTCTCTTATGAGCTTGAAAAAGGCTTCATCACGCCTCTTAGCTGAACTCAACCATATTAGAGAGTGAGCACTAGAGCTTTTATATATATAGGTCTTTTATATGTATAACATAAACTCATTAATGAACCTTGGTGTTGACAAATCGATTTCATATATATATCTAACTCCTTATACTTGACACATTCATCCCAGCAAACTAATGAATATCAATGTAAAAAATAAAAAATCTAACAGGCAACTGTCCATAAGTCACAATAGTGCATCCCATGTATATTTTAAAATTCATGCAATATTCCAGGGATATGCGTCTAGTTTACATTAAAACACACGCAATGCTTATTATTGTACAAGGCGCATGAAATTTCCAACGAGAATCTCCTTCTGAGAGTAATTTAAGGGCATATTATTATACGGGGAAATATATATATATATATATATTGAATCCGATCGAATAAGAAGAGATATGAAAACAGTTGCTGACGTCTAGTTTATGTGGTTGGTGGATAGGCGTTTGAATAGTGAGTCACGAGTTCGATAAAAGGAGACGGGTTTCAAGACGTACTGATAATTGCACGTCAATGTTATTATATACACAAATCAAATTTACTTGTCAAACAAGCACCGCTCATCATCATAAGTCATTGATAAAAATGAATTGCCTTTATATATAAATTAATTTTTACATCTAACTCATGTTTTGTCACGACGTGTTTTTTTGGAATGTGTTAGACAATATGAATACAAATTAATTAAATTAGATGCCCTTACATTTAATTTATTGTGTCTGAAAGTCAAATTTAAATACGAGAATTGGTGTTGTATGGGGAAGCTCATGGCTTGGAGTGATGGAACGAGCACATGGATGCTCCTAGTGTCCTATAGTGTGTGTGTGTGTGTGATGAATGGGTGTGAAAGGACAAAGAGATAAGCATAGGATTTGGAAATATTAGGGTAGGAAGTACATCCATGATCCAACACAGAGATGAAAGAAGACAGTAAGGCTGACATATACAGCGAAAAAAGCTTTAACATCTTATTCGAGATGGTGAAAGCACTGAGAATATTTGCAGAGAATCCATGTGCTTCATAACTTAACCACCGTTACTCCTAAATCCTCCAAATCACAGCGAAACCCTACTTTCCAATATTTTTCTCTTAAAGTTGACTTGACTCTCTCAACTCAACGCTGGTTCACACCTACTTATTATCATCAAATCAAACAACTGCTTCCACTAATTTCTGTGTGTTAGAGTGTAAATTTTGGGTCAAACTTAAAGGCTCAGAGTAGAATTATTGGAGTGCTTTCCAGGACTTTGTCAGCTAATTACTACTTACCAGCGATTCCAAAACATCTACTCACGAAACATGCCGATTTAATTATACGGCTATGTTTCTAATTAACATGGGTAATTGTTATTATTATTATAACCTGCCACCTTGCACCCAATTAATTAATGATACTAGTAGTTTCAATCACTGATGTTACTAACCTAATAACCATTGATTAAATTAATGTTAGGCCCAACTGGCATCCGATCCAATGAATATTGAAACGAAAAAACAACGGTATATGCATCGAAGATAAATTGAAAACGATACGTTGAGATCAAATACGCACCGTGTCGGGGTGTCATAGCAGATATGTATTATCCTGTTCATGTGGTTCGTACTGTAGCGAATGGGAAATTACGCAACCCAGTCGTCTTCGTTCATGTAGTGGGGGCCTCTTGGTGAATTAATGAAGTGTTACTATTGGATCTAATAATAACGAGACACTTGTATGCATTATTCTGCCTGTTTTCAGACACAACAACAACAATATAGGAGCATATGTATACACCAATATGTAGTAGTTACACGTGTCTTCGCCAGCAAACTAAAATGGGAAAAATTAGTTAATTAAATTCCTTACGATCAGAAAACATAATATGAACAAATTTGAAATATTTATTCAGTCGTGTCGTGCTGTGTGTGTATATATATTAAAAACAAGTGTTGCTGCAAGTTAATTACTTTTGTCGATCGTGAGATTTACTTGCGGGTAGCACGAAGTATTAATAATTATCTTGTAGCTTATGCAGGCCATAACATTTACCTAGTTACATGAGTACTATGTTATGATAAATATTTATTACTGCGTATGAATAATGTCACGGAATCATATTTATTGTAGTTCTGTGTGTACACGTCTCTCTCCTTCCCAATCTGATAAGAGGAAATAATAAGCACATGTATACATGGGGCATAATGCTGATGACGAGCACAATTGCTACTAATTAGTAATTAATCAATCATCAATCTCCAGTATATATATGTATAGTGGTAATAATAACAAGCAAGCTACATGCAGGCCTATGTGTTTAATTCGACAAACTTACAATTTCAGCCATTTGAATCTGTATCGAAAAGTCATACTTGTCATTTTGCAGAAGGCGATTAGAATTTAGAACCCTGAATTTAGAATGATCAGCACATGATTATTGACTTTCAGTCACATCCATATATAGATAATTATTTAGTTTTGTGAAGATAATCATCATTCGAATATAGGATTCTAAAAGCTCAGGTTCAATTCACACACACGGGCACGATAGAAAGGGTTATTCAGAAGAATCAAAACCAACGTACTTAACCTGTAATTAGCTAGTGGTGCTAGGACGCGAGCTAGGGCAAACAAATATAAAAATGAATTAAAGCTAATTAATATCATTAAGGGGATCATGATCAACAGCGATCCGTTGGTAATTCAAAGGGAGGATCAAAGATAGAAGATGTCGATTAGGTAAATCCATGCTGAATAACGATTATAATTAATAATTAATTAAAAGTGGATGTGGTTGAGGCTATGACAATTAATATAATTAGGGTTTAGGCCGGTTTGAGCCTGGAGACGAAGACTTTCGCAAAGGCATTAATTAGAATTTGTGCCGAGAAGCAATATCAGAACTGAATTATCGAGAGCGAGAAATATTTTGAAGTGGCAATCAAATAAAACGGGGGAAAAACTGTATATTTTCACTCATCGTGTTCGTCCATCTTTACGTCAGATTTAAGACACCACTTTACATCATTAAAACATAAGCTTTAGAATTTAAATCAATCCCAGTAATTAATCCCACACACGCACAAATAATCTTGATATATATCACTGGACATCATATCCATTTTTAATTTCCTTTGGGATAAGCACTAATTTATTATTTTTCTCCAAGTCAAACTGCAATTTCATTGGAGCACTCTACATATCCACGTCTACTCGAGTGAATGCTGCACAAGCTCTTGGTTTTGTTTTGTTAGGGTCTGAGGTGGATTTGGTAATAATTAAGATTAATTAATATCAATATTATCCATGAAAGTCACGCATTATTCATTAATGCTAACTAATTAATTGAAAAAATGGAACGTGAAAAAAGGTTTGGTTCATTCGTATCTTGCTAAAGATACCGCAAGCTTTGTCTGCACATATGAGATTAAAATGTGAGGACTGAAACGAGTGCCTTTTTATTTTCAAGGATTCAGATTTTTGATTTGTTGTTGCCGAAGAAGGACGAAACACGCAGCGCCCTCAGGGGTCTACATTCGGCCTTGTCGCTTATGGGAATCTTTCAATATAATTACACTGCGAGATCAATTACTTAATTAATGCTTACTTAATCACCTTCTTCGCTATCTTATCTTAATGTGTCACAGCTCACCCCTGCCTCGTGAACAAATCGTAATAATTATCGTTTCGAACCACTTCTGTAACAAACATATTCCGTTTAATTACAATCCTCGAATAAAGAACGCCTACAAATTAAATTATTTCCATACGTATAGGGTTCAACCCCAAACTAAACAAACGGCTGAATTTTTTAATTAAGATGCCTACGCGCTTTGGCTTAGTTTATGGGAATTACTTGAACCACACTGATACATACATACGTAGTGTTCCAAAATTTCAGGATCTTGTAGTATATATTATTGTCTTCGAGGGGCCACTTGCTATTTAATATGCAGTATAGATATATATATACACACACCCGCACATATTATATACGTACCCGAGATGAAAAATATGGAAATTAAACGAAACTAATTAGTGGTTTGCTCAGATTCAGATCAGCAAGGAGAGAATGAATCCCTTGCTTTATTTTCACTTCACTGGAACCGTGAAAGAAAGCAATTATGTTTGATAGAGTTGAGATGTACAAAAACACATCACTTTTTCATCATGTGAAAGCACAACCTATGGTGGGTCCTTCTATATATATGTGTGTGTAATCAATGCTTTATTCATGGGTTCTACCAATAAAACCAGACCCACATTCATGGGTCAATTAATTTTACGAGGGAATTAAATCCAGTTTCAGGAGAGAAAGAAAACACTTTCTTCCGTAAAATGTATATCCTGATGTACAGACAAAATCATTTTCCAGCTAAAAAGGTTTATGACCGCCCAAACAATGTAACTCGTACCCACCTTCTTTTAGCCAAATTCTCTCAAGTATATATCTTTCTGCTTACTCATCATAGGATATATATATATCACGCTCAGTTAAAAAGCTCATTCGCCTCCAATCAAAATCTTCTGAAGACTTTTGGAATCTCCTGCAGGTGGCAGCAAAGCCAAACTTTTCAATTTTCTAAGAACATAATCATATATATATATGGTGTATTTAGATTATCTTCAGGAAAATATATATTCTAGAAATAGTTGATTTTAAAGTAATTTTAAAGAATATATTTTGTATAAAAAATAATTTTAAAGAAATAAGTGTTTTATATGGTTGCTATCAGGATGATTTTTTTTATAGGCACGTTACCATAAAAGGCATAAAGTAAAATCATAATTATATAGAGTGTAATATAGGATGGACAACACGATGATAAATATATAAGAAAAAACTGGTGGGGGATACTTATAAAAAATCATAATTTCAAGTGTCTAAATATAGTCTTCACACATAATCACTTCTGACAATAAGATATATGTTTAGCTATTTTTGAACTCAAACTATTGTTTGGGTACCAAAGCACTTTTTTTAACACACTTATTGACACTTCGTGTGATGCGAGGGTTTCATTATGCACATAGTATATATTCCACCGCGACCACTCGTTACGTTGCTGGAATCTTGTTGGTTTTCACTTTCCGCCCCCAAGCTGGCACAACGGCGTAGCAGCATTCTTAAAAATCATGTCAAGTTACTAAGAAACCGTATTTGTTAGAAAGTTGAAATTAATCAATCTCCAGAGGGTAAAGGAATGCGAGATCCCGTGGGGCATGTGGTACGTGGCATGACATGAGTGGTTGGTGAAGGATAATAAACCTTCCCTGCAGGTGAAGTAATCAAAGACTGAAAACCCTAAAGCTCATATGCATGCATGCATGCATATGTAGAAGGCAATAATGTGGGGCCCTAATGTTAGGGCAAGCAAGGAGATCTTTTTAGCGATTTGAGATAGAGATTGAGGTGTGGACTGTGGTTCGGATTGGACGTAAAGGACTTTTGTCATGATGCATCTGGAAAAAGCACCTGGATGGAGGATCCTGGGCCGTACACGTGGCGCCTTGGAGACGCAGTTGCATTCTACATCACATAATCCCTCCACGTCCCCTCGTCCAGCAGGAACCCAATACTAGATTGCTAGGTAGGAGGAATGAAAAACAGCGGCTGCTCAGAAAAACCACCTTCTCAAATTACAAGCGGTTTCTGTTTTCTGGAACACACCCGGCAACCAAACAAAACAACCGCCTTCCTTCGCCTTCCCCTCTCTTCGACGTTGACGTGTCTACGTGGGGGCATGTGTCTTTCCTAATTGTAACCTAATATATTTCACCAAATTACTATATATGTGTGTGTGTGTGTGTGTGTGGGCTACTCTTGCTTATATTTTGGATAGATATTAATTCATGTAGAACAGATTAAGATGTGAGAAGATTTTAATTTGAATGAGATATGTTTGGGACCCATTCGTATCAGTTTGCCACCTCTCTAGCTATCATCACGTCCTCCAGGACTTGTGTCCCATTTTTCTGCATGTCGCCATTTTCATTAATGAAACGCTGCTCTTATCAGTGATCCCATTGGTTGGGTGGCTTAAAGGTAGTTTAATTTGGAACTTTCCTTAGACTTTGGGGCTTACATCCTTCTATTGTGATCCTTAATAAGTGTGTCCCGTGGTGTGTGGGGGAGAGCTAGAGAGGGATATTTTAACACGGAGTGGTAATTATAAAAATAGAAATAGAAAGGGAGGACGAAAGAAGAAGAAACAGAGAAGAAAAAAAACGAAAGCGATCGATCTCTAGAGATATAAATAAGGAGGAGTGCAGGAAAACACGAGACCTGGTACCACTTGCCAGAGCCATCATAGAATTGCAGGCACTTGCATTCCCAATATAGATTCCCCCGTAAACCTTCCATGATATTCATTGTCATTGTGAAATTTCACTGTATAAGAAACCTAAAATCTCCCTGCTATGCGTCTCATTCATACTGAGTAGCGATCCTGTCCACCCCTCGTCTTTCTTATTTATTTCAAGGGACCCATTATGTTAGCCAAGTTGACATTGCACGCACTTCTCTCCGTTGCGTACTCATATAAGGGTGTCTGTGTGTTTGATTTGAAACCAATCCCCATGCGATCGGAAAATCCGTCTTCTGCTGAGCCTCTTTAATTTATGTCGTATTAATATATTGACGCATGAAGTTAGAGCTCATCCAACTAAATTATAATTTTGAGGCAAATGTGGGCACTCCTCTTGATAAAAATTTGAACTTTAATTTTGTTAAATTATGAGGAATTAGCTCCTTTTTCTATATTCAAATTTAATTGGTTATAAATATATAATAAAAAGGTCAAATTGTTTTTTTTATACAATAATTTTTTTAATGGGGTTATATTTACTTATAATCTAAAGGTAAGGCGAATTATTAATTATCTTTAAATATAAACCTAAATATTTAATAATGAGAATACCTCCCTAAACCTCATCAAACTGTGTTTGTTTTTTGTTACATCATCAAACTGTGTTTTGATGGAACCAGAATCAGCCCATTCAACGTGGTTGTGGTTTTTAACTTTTGAAGACAGCTGGGGGCCTATATAGGTTCGGCCCAATTAAATTTTGATTTCCTTCACAACGAAGAGACGCTGGTGGGAATGGGTATGAACCATCGGCCTGTCAGTGGGAGAATTGATAACGAGACAGCCAGGCTCAAATCTAAAATACACTTATATTTCATAAGAATATCAGTTCAATTTCTATTGATATTATGAGTATTTTTTTAATAAGCAATCTCATAAATTATTTGTAAATATCTTTAAACCTTGGGGCTATATCCTGACTTTGATAAAGGATTAATGTCGAACTCATTAAAATTTTATTTGTATTAAAAAATAATTCCAGGCTCAAATCATTACATTTTATTTCAAAGGAAATTTAAAATCTTTTAACCGCCTTTATTCGAGAGAGGCCGAAGAAAGTTCTAAAATGTGAATTGACAGTATTCATTCACTCTATTCTTATATAGGATATATTTATATTTTCAAATAAAAACAAACAATCGACAAAAAAGTTTATTCATTCCTTGTTTTTCTTTAAAACGTTAAAATGTGAACGCGAAAGGTAGAGCTAGAAATCTGGAACCATGTACAAAGAGGGGCGTCTATTCAAAGCATATAATGCTTCTAGAAAGCTGTTACATTAAAAGGTAAGAGGCGAAAAGTTGACATTAAGGGTTATCTTATCAGAAAATATTGACTTGTACGAGAATAATCATGAATCTGTTCATGACGAGTTGACGATGGAGAGAGGGTGGAGTCACAATCTTTGAGGGCCTGTTTTGATAGGATTTAAAAAAAAAGTTGATGAAAAAAAAAAGGTTTATGGACAACTTATGAAAAATGATTTTTGGAGAAGAGTTTATGGAAAAAAAATAGTTTTGAATAAATAGGTGTTTGGATAGTTATTTTTAGAATGACTTTTTATGGTGATAAATTACCAAAAAATGTATGATTTGATTTAAAGTAAGAGAGAGGAGGGAGTTAGAGAAAAGAGAAGAGAGAGGAGAGAGGGAAGAGAGGAGAGAGGAGAGATGGTGTAAGAAAAAATAGGAGAGAGGAGAGAGGGTGTAAGAAAAAGTAGGGATAAGATGGTAATTGGATAGTCCATAAATACTTTTACTGTTGAAAAAGCTATTTTAAATAGTTTATTAAAAACCATGGTTTTAAACCATGGTTTTGTCCAAAAGTACTTATGGACAAATAAGCCTGTTTGTTTTAAAATTTCTCCAAATCGAAGTTTGGGCCAAAAGCCCTTTTAAAATCGCGATTTAAGGCCTTACCAAACAAGCCCGAAATTGATAAGTATTCTGTATAAAGTTCGATATAGGAAAATTAATTAGACGTGGTAGAATAATTTTTTTTTTAAAAGATCAGTTCGTATTATCAATCAATTGTATATCCATACAAAATTAAGATGATAATCCAATTAAACAAGGTGAAGATTTATCTATGAATAAAATAATATTAGGTTATATGATTAATACTCGTCGTTATCTGTTATTTTATGCGCATATCAGTATAATAAAATTTATAAAAAAGTATGTTCTTTCCATTTACTGTCTCTTACATTCAATATAATATACAGAAAAATGCATGGAGTTATATGTTGACCATAATTTTTTTAATAATAAAACTACCCAATTATATGGGAATCACATTTTATTATCTATGATGATATTGATTGCTATACGACTATACGAATATAAAATACAATAATGCAGTTTAAAAATTATTATGTGATTTAATTGTATTACTTGGGATGGGCCGAATGTGTGTAATAATTCTACTGTGAATTCGCGATCAAGATTTTTCTTTGATAATTATATCATGTGTATATGAAGACGAAAACGAAATGCAACTAGAAAATAAATCTCTATAATATATTGATTGACCGAAAATTGAGAAGTATGAATAGCTGGACCATTGAGATTGAATAGCGCGAATCGAAGTCTTTGAAAAAATTATATAAAGCACATGGTATGATAAAATTACTCTTATTAGGTCCTATTAAAGTTGGTAAAAAAAAAAAAAGTGGACTCATGCTAACAAAATATCTATTTATTTATTTTTTTATTAATATTATTATTTATTTTATTTAAATATTATTTTAAATATTTTTATTATCAAATACTATTAATATAGTTATTTATTTGTTGATATATGTTGACATATTATAATTGATTAATATTATATTAATATTTATTTATATTTATAGTTATAAAATTTAAAAAAAATTTATAAAAAAATAAAAAAATTTAAAAGTATAACATCAATAATTTTTTAATTATACTAATATAATATTATAAAATTTTAATTAATATTTAAAAATTTTAAAAATAATTTTTTAAAAATATTAAAAAAAAAAGTAATGAGCTAACAGGTTAACCACTGTTAACCACTGTCAAAATAGGATAAGCTTGAGTTGGCCGCTTTCCCACTCTAGGTCCTATGCAACAATTTAAAATATATATATAAAAAAAAAACCTTAAAATCATCCAATGGCTCTCTGAAATTTCAAATTTCAAACCTTTTAGCATGTGTTTGGAACACACCCAAACCAAAGTTTTATATGTCCTTTTGGGCAAAATTTTAATTTGGGAAAATTTTAAAACAAACAGGTTTATTTGTCCATAAATGTTTTTGAGCAAAACTATGGTTTTGAATAAGCTATTTAAAATAGCTTTTTCAACAGTAAAAGAGCTTATGGACTATCCAATTACTATATTACCTTACTTTTTCTTACACCCTCTCTCCTCTCTCATACCTACCCCTCTCCTCTCTCCTCTCTCCTCTCTCCTCTCTCTTCTTTTATCTCTACTTTTTCTTACACCCTCTCTCCTCTCTCTTATCTTCTCTCTACCTCTCTCATCTCTCTTACTTTAAATCAAATCATACCCTTTCTGATAATCTACCACTATAAAAAGTCATTCTAAAAATAACTATCCAAACACCTATTTATTTAAAACCATTTTTTTTCTATAAACTCTTCTCTAAAAGCCCCTTTTCATAAGTTGTCCATAAACCCTTTTTTTTCATAAGTATTTTTTTAAAATCCTATCCAAACATACCCTTAACTATAAATAGATTTGGTGTACAGTGCAGCAGCCAAAGTTAATTCTAATATTCTGTTTTGGGACACCGTTCTTAAGTGAAGGCGGCCCTTTTTAGTCGTTCAAAAAAACTGCTTCTTTGATTATTCTGATTATTAACTCGCACCCGTTAATCGAATTCCTTCACTGACTTAAAAAGAACCCACTATATATTAATACATAATCTTCCAGAACTAGAATTTGATCCTTCATTCTAATTTTCATTCGCTGATGTTCGGCGCTCATGATTTGTTTGAATTCTCACCCTTCCCCTACTACGGATTGATTGTTTTCGTATCCGGCTTACTATTCATTCATGTTAATTGCTAAACGATGAAATATTTTTCCCCTGCCCTGAAAAAGCAGCGACAATTTAAATTCTAACGCAGGAAGAAGTTTGCATCACAGCCATCCAGAAACGCAGATTTTCGTTCAAGGAAGCAAGGAAGGAAGCCACATTTTAGGCTTAAATTCATAATCTGGGAATAACGGAAGAATGCTTGGGGATCAGGGCAGGGGAAATCGTTTTGAAGCTAACGAGGGAATTTATTGATGATTATTATTAGACAGAGAGTCAAGTCAGCATTCATTGCACAAAAAAAAAAAAAAAGTCAGCATTCAACGTTGGAAGTTAGAACATAAATTTATAATATTACACGACAGACACGCTTTCACCGATGAGGGACGAGAGACTCGGATCCTCTAATGTTGGCCGCTTTCAAGTTCTGGGAAGCTTCTTGATCTGACCTTTTTGGGGTGCTTCTTTTATTAATCACTTTTCCGCTATGATTAGGCCCGCCCGCCCGCCCGCCCTATGTCTAATCTCGAGATTTTGGTACAAATAAACCTAATTGATGGTCAAATGGCAGCTTCAGATATTATCCCCTCAAATAAACTTTAATTGGCCGGGTGGTTAACTCCTGCGGTCTTAATTGCACTTTACAGGCGCAGTGATTGAGCCTCGTAATGGGCCCCCGTCCCTACTAATTACTAATTACTAAATTTCTTATCATTCCTCCACAGACTTTGGTGCTTACCACCCCCAGCTACTTATAAATTGTTTGACATGCTATATATGGTATTGATTAATAACATTTAAAAGATGATAATAAACAAGTACAAATTTCAAGATTTGTTTGGTGGATGACCCCGTCCAATTCATCCCAGCATTAAATTTCTGGCCATTTTATTTATAAATTTTAAGAAAGGGTTGACTACGAAAGGGGGCGTAAATTCGTGGACATGGGACAGTAAAGAGTGAACACCATATCATATATATGTGTTGGTGGAGAGAGATTAAACGGTAAGGGCAACCTACGTGTCAGGAGCACACCGTGTATGACCAAGGTGTGACGTCACTTATGACCCAATTCAATTGAAAACGAAACACAGACAGACAAGTTCGACGCAGCCTCCCCATTATTTGATTCGACCTCTCTTCCACCACCTTCCTCTCTCCTTCCTCCTCCATTTATAAACTTCTCGCCCCACTCTCTGTCCATTCTTCCCCTCCGTCTCTCTCATGTGTAGCTCCTCCCTCAATTCTCCGCCATGATCATCATCAAGCCCGTCTCTCCCTATGGATTCCTCCTCTGCTTCTCCCTTCTCTCCCCCCTACTCGTTGCTGCTCAGCCCCCATCCAATTCTAACCCAGATCAGACCCAACAGCTCAATAAGCTCACCCCTTCCATGGCCATCATCATCGTCATCTTGATCGCCGCTCTTTTCCTCATGGGCTTCTTCTCCATCTACATCCGCCACTGCTCCGATTCTCCCTCCGGCAGCGTTCGCCCCCTTGGCCTCCGTGCTTCCCTTGGTCGTTCCAGGCGTGCTCCTCGCGGTCTCGATCCTCTCGTCATCCAGACCTTTCCCACTCTCCAGTACTCTGAAGTTAAGGCTCACAAGATCGGCAAAGGCGCCCTCGAGTGTGCCGTCTGCTTGTCCGAGTTCGAAGACTCCGAAACACTGCGTTTGATCCCCAAGTGCGATCACGTCTTCCACCCCGATTGCATCGACGAGTGGTTGGCTTCTCATACCACCTGCCCCGTCTGCCGAACCGACCTTGTTCCTCAGCCTGACCAGTCATTCCGCGGAGTTCCAAACGTCAACCCCGACGCCGTCGACCTTGAAGCTCAAAACGAGGCTGCGGAACCCGAACCCGAGCAACGTCATACTGCGGAGGCTGATCCAGAACCGGTGGAGCCCGACGTTCTATGCCTCAATCACACCATGAAACGGAACCGTACGCGAGGGTCTCGATCGGGTCGGGCGCGAAGGTTTCCCCGGTCGCACTCGACTGGGCATTCGTTGGTGCAGCCGGGTGAAGACACTGAACGTTTCACTCTGAGATTGCCTGTGGAAGTAAGGAATCGGATATTGAACCGGGAATTGCAACGGGCGACAAGCTTGGTTGTCTTGCCCAGAGAAGGTAGTTCGAGACGAGGCTATCGATTTAGTGGTGATGGCAGTAGCAGAGGGAGGTTTTCGAGGCGGCTGGACCGCGGTATTAAATCGGACCGATGGGTTTTCACGATGGCGCCACCGTTCCTCGTAAGGGCGTCGTCTATCAGGTCCCCGAAAGTGGGAGGGAGCTCCGGTGAAGGAACCTCCGCTCAATTCATCGTGGCGCCGGCGGCGGATGCTGCCCGGCCTCCGGTTTAACAGTTCCTTTGCTTGTAAACTTCCTCAACAATTTTTTAATCTCTACATTTTCTTCATATCTCTTGCAGTCAACTGATTTTTTTTTCTTTGTTCATAATCTGCCGCCATGTTGTTTGAGCTCCGAAATGTATAAAATGAGTATACTAGAATATATATTTTTTGATATAGTTTCAATAAAAGAAGGCAATATAATCTCATATGATATGAAAATTGGAAACCAAGAGCAGAACTTGTGATCTGTGAAGCGAATGGAATGTTCTGTTCCCACGAGGATACGTGAAACTATTTTAGGTTGTATCCCGGACAGAGAGAGAGACTGGACACGGTGGGTCTGAACTTGGAAAGCTCTGCCCGTGGAAGATTCGGTGGTTATTAACTGTGAATTGTGGACAACGTTGTCCAAGTTTTGGGCAACGGTGGCGTTATATTTTCGCGATATTTCGATTTGTATACGAGGTTGAGCCAAAATGGAACACAATCACTAATTGGCATGTTTGAATCGAAATCAGTGTGAATGGGTTAGAAAGAAAAGGAGGCAGTAATAATTACCGGGGAGCAGGGATGTTGGGATATAAGAACAATGGTTTTAAACAAAAAGAAATGTAGGGAAGGAGGAGGGGCTGGCATTGATACTTGGAAGGAGTATTCGCTTGCTTGTGACGCCAAAACTCTAAAGTCGCCTTCCTTGACTTGAGCATATTAAAAAGCTTTTGCATTCCTAATTGGTTATTCCTTTTGTCACGTGCTATTGGTCTCACAATTATTCATTATCATCGGTCCACCCACCCACCCTTTTGCCTAAAGTCCTCTTGGCTGCTATCCCACCACATGGAGCCTTTCTAATGACCTCACCTTCATATAAAGTTGGATCGACGCTTTTTTTTATTATTAAAATATCATCAAACAAACCCGGCTCATTTAACTTCTCGCACTGTTTAAAAAACTTAATTACAATTAAAATCTTAATTATAACATAACTAATGAAATAGGTGAGAGAACATTTTTACTGTCTTTTTTTTTAATAAGGGTGAATGTAGAAAGTTTTTCTAAGTTTAACGCCTTCCTTAGTATGCAGTTTGTGACAGTAGTAAGAAGAGCCCCGTAACGATAACGATACCCTCTTATCAAGAAGTTCTTGAAAGTTCTCATGCAAGATACACTCCGCCCTCCCTTTTCGTTCCCTCACAAACCCTTTCCTAGGCTTTTTCGTTCCTCAAATCATCCGAGTTCTACTCTCCTCCTCCCTCCGCCTCTTCTAACCCTTCACCAGCTTCTCAGTCCTCTGAATCTAGTGTTCCAATGTACTCATTCCTCCACTCCACTCCTGCTTTCAATTATTTTCCACTTTTCTTCGCATGGGGTTGCTTTGTGGCGCAACTTTTTCCCCCCCCGGGAGAAACGGGGTTCGGTTGATTCGGGTGATAAATTTCTACAGTTTCATGCGTTCTTCGGGCCTTCGCGGCAGCTATGCGATTTTCTGAGCTATCTGGATATGTAATTGATCAAATAAATTTCTTCCATCTCCTCTACAAGGATGAGAGGATAGCATTTTTATACTTCCTCTAAGCTTAGAACCCAAGAAAGCTTGGGCCTTCGTGGTATAAATTCAATTCAAGTGCTATGAATTTTCGCAAATTGCAATTTCGACTCAATTCATTTGCACTCATTATCGTGTTAGTATGGTGTTAAAAAAGTTATAACCTTTGGATTTTTGCCTTTTCTCCGTTTCTCCGTGACTGAAGTTAAGTTTCTTAGTCTATTAATATTCTGATTAGGCAAACAGGTCAATCAGTCGCTCCATCTTCAACATAGTGAATTTCAAGCTCCGTGTGGTCCTGTGCCATGTTGATGTGGTCTGGTTCCTTGCTATTTACTTCAGAATTTTGTCTACCAATTTAGATGTCTAAACATAGTGAATTTATGTCCTATTTGAGAGTGATAGATTCTATGTACTATTCCTATTGGTTTCAGGAGGATGTGGTGAAGCCTCTATGAAAAACAGCCTTGCTTCATGACTGCACCCTTCTATGTGGATGGAGGTAATATTGACATAGCGTCTAACTGCATATGGAGCAAGAATGTTTAAAAATGTCATTTCAGCTCTTTGAATTCTAAGATTGCTGCTGGAATTTACTACAATCTAGAGAATATCTTAGAGAACTCTGATTAGAGGTACCATATTCCTATTAAAGATGAAAACTCGTGCTTTCATCTTGTTGAAGTACATTAAGTGACTGAGTTATAGATGTGTATTGTAGGCAGAATCTGTCTGTCCTATAAGTCTGGAATTATTGTGGCATGCTTATGAATTTGAGTAGCTGTAATAGCAACTAGGAGGATTCCTTTGATCTGTCTACTACATTTTACAACCTTCCATTCTACTGTTGCCATAGCTTTGGAATTCTGTGGTCATTACTATGATTGCATGCATTTGAATTTTATCATCCATAGTAGTAAGTAGGAAAATTCCTCTGATCTGTCTGATTTTATTAAATTTCCCATCTCCTATGGCTACAGCCTGGAGGAATGTGGTCGTTACTTGGAAACAATAAAAGTTTATGAAAACAAGCCCGCAGACATTATTCAAGGCCAAATGGACACAGACTATCTCTCCCGGGTATATTTTTATGGTTTTTGGTCTATAAATGTATTTATCAAGTAATAATAGTTAATGATTATTCCAATCGGTTAGACTTAGAAATCTATTTCAAAATTGTACTGAAGCTATCTTACTTTCAACGGTAGCTAACGCGTGCCCGTACAACAGATCGGCATGTTAACAAGACTGATGTAGTTACCCTTGGAACTACATTTGGGTTATGCTTATTTATTTCTTGTACACCCACATAGATTTACATGGCTTAATTAATTAATTATTGAAGTGAAATTGTTATTTTAGTCTCTGTCTCACATCATGGGCGCATCCATGGAAGATCTGGCACGCTGCCCTGACATCGGAGAGCGCAAGGTATTTTTCTAGCGCTAGAAGTGAGAAAGGATAGGGATTTTCTGTTATTTTCATGTGGCTGTGATTGCATGATTTGGTGCCATAGTTCGCAGTTGCTAGTGTTATCAGAGATCAATGGCAATTTCAGTTTTGCTGATATAGAAGCTCGAAATATTATGAATTTTTTTTTTTTGGTCATCAGGTCAAGCGCTTGTTTGACACTTTCCATGAGCCCTTCACGCGGGTGGAATCTAACTGGCAAAACATTCCAGAGACTTCTGCCCAGAATAAGGTAGCCAGTCCCAAGGCTCCAACCCAGAACGACTCCGAACCTTCTTCCTTAAATGAAGACGATGGATAAAGTTGGCAAACGAAGGAAGAAAGAAACTGAATTGACTGTCAAGTCGGCCTTGTCGGCAGCTTTCGCCAAATATGCTGACAGAGTTGGAAGAAAAAGCGATCCATCAGGAGGGGAAGAGAGAGGAATGGAATCAAAAGCTGATAAGAGGAAATGATTGTGATTTTTTTTTGCAGTTGATTAATATTAATTTAGCCGACAGCATGGGATCTCGAGATTCAGATGATTGATTTACAATCAATGCGGCTCTTGGGTCTGGGAGTAGTCCGGTCTCGTTCATGTATAATAACTGTGGCACTTGCTCCCACCTCGACATTAGATTGGGCCTTGTACAACTTTAGACGAATGCAATCGCCAGTTGCAGATCAAAATGGTTGGTTGGTGCAATGTAATTCCTCTAGGGAATAAGCTTTCAATATTGCAGTCCTAATGCCTCTAATGTGTGTTCCGTGTTTTACTACTTGTTCTAGGTCATTTTTTCATCAGCCAAAACTGACTCGATATCGCTCAACTGCATTGTCATGTGATTTTAGATGATTTGCTAAGCCATCTTTGGCCTTGAAATGGCGTTAAACTCTTCAAATCAAATTAAAAAAAAAAATCCTACTCCCATACATCTTGTACCCACCGAAAGGCAAACTACTCAAATGTTGCCCTTCCGTTCTAGAATGAAGAAAATGTAGAATCTAAAGAAATGCAGAGGTATTTGGTTGTACTGTTCCTCTGAGAAGATGTTGAACATTTTATCCAAGGGGCATTTTGTTTCCTCCCAGCGTTGTGCGGGTCATTTATCGGATTTCGGATATGACCCATGAAGCCCCAGTCTTCCAAAAATAGTCAGTTGGCGAGCTTTTAACTGCGTGAAACTGCTCCATTCTGCAGCAGCTAATGGCTTGGACTTGACGTGTGTTTTTGAAATCTTCATGAACCCGATGAACTAACTGAAGATGGGTTCCTAACTAGTGGTATTAGTGATTGCACTACATCTGTCATTAACGGCCTGTAATCTGCTTCTGGCTGTATGCACATCGCTGCTATGGCTGCTGCCTATAAACCATACACAGAAATTAATGCCATAAAAACATCACTCCTCCTAGTCACATCACAACGGCTATAACAAACAAAACTGACCTGCGCTAGATCCTTCTTAGAATACTGTCCTCGCAGAGCTGGATCCACCATTTCCACCACCTTTTCCCTGCTTGTTAACCTCGGAAGAGCCTGATCAAAACATCACACGTCGCTCGTAAGTTATATAAATCCCACCACATAACAAACTATCGACCAGTAACCTTATTACTCCAAAAAATCATAGGACTAACCCAAGAGACGAGGACGTGTTCCCCAGGGGGGCGCTTAATATCAACGGGCACTCGTCCCGTTAGCAACTCTAGAAGAACCACGCCGTAGCTGTATACATCTGACTTTGTGGTGAGCTTCCCTGTGGATGCATACCTACATTATAATTTCAATTTCAAATCTGATTGAGTTCATAATGGAATTTCATAGCCGTTATGAGTATTAGATGAGAACATTGACAGCTTGCGGGAAAGTGACCACATACATACTGACTGTGTCCATTAGAATGATTCCTTTCTTTGAACACACCAATTTTCGTACTGTGTGTCCACAAGATAAGGAAAGGTGCACAGTGACACAAGATATAGGGTTTTTTTGGGAGGTGGGGATGAGGGTACAGTGTACTCACTCTGGTGCCAGGTATCCTGTTGTCCCCAAAACCCTGGTGGAAACTTGACCGTTGATCTTTTCTGAGCCCATCTTAGCCAATCCAAAGTCAGAAACCTTGGCGCGGAAGTTATGATCCAGTACGACATTGTGGGACTTGAAGTCGCGGTGTATCACAGGCGTGGCCGCGTGCTCGTGCAGGAACTCCAAGGCCCTGGCACAGTCGAGGGCCACCCTCATGCGGGACAACCAATCCAACGGTTGAGCGTGATCGTGAGCGGAGTGAAGATGGTGTTGGAGCGTCCCATTGGCCACGTACTTAAATACGAGAAGCCTGTGGTGGTGGTCAGCGCAATACCCAATTAACTCCACCAAATAAGGAGAGTGCAATCGGCTTAGAAGATCCACCTGCAATTACAGACAAAGCCAAGGATTATAAAAATGGCGCTTAATTTTCGCATTCCCCTCTTCACAGCCATGTGCAGCACATTATTAGAATAAAGCTCTTCATATTTTAGTCGTCAAGTGGCAGTCATGGAGTGGAATGGTCCAAATATAAGCCGTTTTTGAAGTATAAAATCAGTAATTTTTTTGTTGGGTACGTAGTATAAAATCAAGAATTATTGCTCGACACTTGAGAGACGACAGAATAATCGAAGAGATGAGCTTAATAGCCTATACAGAGGTTGTCTTTCTGTAGGTAGGTCCTTTCTTTCTCGCATTAAAAATTTAAAATAACTAGCTTTGAGTTTTGACTTTTCTTTTGGATCTCGATTTTCTCACTGAGACGGCAGCCTTCCACACGATGTCTCGATATATGTCCGTGTAAAAGCTGGGGAGCAGGTAAGAACAGAACAAAGAGACATCGTGTGCCACCAAAACCTAAGAAGTGAACTGCATTTTTGTTCCTTAATCGTATATGTTTCACCTACTTGATTTCCGAACATGTACCTTTTAGAGAAAAAATGACAACTAACAGCGAGTTAAAAAACGCTTCAAGATATAAATGTTTTGAAACAGAGCTTGTAAAGAGAGATAATGAGGTAATAAATGAAGGGGCTCACCTCGATTCTGAAGGCACGCTCGCCTTGCTTACCTTCCCTCTGCAGCAACTTAATGGCGGCCAGAGAGCCATCACTCAAGACTCCTTTGTACACCAAACCAAATCCTCCATTCCCAATTATATTTGCTTCACTGAATCCCTCCGTCGCCACTTCTAGCTCTTTATACGTGAACACTTGCACTCCTCTGAATTTGGGTGCTGCCGGTTTGTTCATGTTCCCTCCATAAATACACCCTCCCCTCACATCTGCGTTTTTCTCCCAACGTTAATAACACATATCTTAATCTTGAAAACGCAGTTTTTTTTGGAGATAGAGAAGCACGTTACCTGGGCTACAAGTGAAGTTGGAAGCTGTGGAGGTGACGAATCTGCTGCTGGTGTCATGGAAATCTTCACCACCAAGTTTAGTAGTAGTTGGATTCTTGCGGGAGGATTTGAGGCGACGGAGGAGGAATATGATGAGAGAAATGGCGAGGAGAAGCATGAAGGAAGTGAGACTTATGATGACTATGAGAATGGTTTTGGGGGGAAAATGGAGATGATGATGCTTGTAATACTCCTCCACATGGGAGTGGTTCCGTGTGGAGGCAACACTTGGTGATTCTGCAGCTACAGCAAAACTGGTGTTGACTTCCATGATTGCGTAGAACAGAGCTAGAAAGAAGGGGGGGGGGGGAGATAGAGAGATGGATGAATTTGATAGCTAGGACGAAATGGAAGGTGCGAGTTAGTATTTGCTAGTTTTGAGCTTCCCTTCTCCCAAGAAGCGACTAAGCTAAGGCTCATATCGTCTCTCTCTCTCTCTCTCTCTCTCTCTCTCTCTGGGTTTTCTCGTGAATAAATTAATCAAAGTGGTATAGTGTGGTCTTTTGCATGGAATTGTCTCTTTCTTTGTATCAGAAAGTCTTGGAAGCTTTTGCCACGTTATTATTTTCATTCGAAATCCTAATAATAATCTCCAGATTTCAGAGTAAAACCAAGGCATATATACAACATTATTTAATCTGGAATTCCAAATTGATACCAGCAGGAAAAAGAATCAAATAAAGGGTAGTGGTCATGGGCGAGATATGAGAAGCCGTGACAGCTAAACAAGTGGGCATTCTCAGGGAGAGACCACCAATAATTACGATACCCTCCGAGAGAGGCAACAAATTAAATCAACGCTTAAGCTCAGCATGTGCATTTGCATTCTGCCTCTCTAAATCCTCATCACTCATCCCCATCCCGATTCTATCATTTCGTAACCAACAATAATTGATATATATAGTAAAATTCTCTTTATCTCGTCGCCAATCAAGAAAAGGTTTATGAATAGCTAAATCAACTACGAGCTGCCGATAACTTGAAATCTAAGGTAAAGAAAAGAAAAGGGCGAAAAGGTCAATTCAAGCTGTGAATGCGTTGATGTCCCAGACGGCCACCATCTCTTTTTTCTCTTGTTGGTACAAAAAAAGTTTGATGAGATCGAGGTGGCCCTCAGGCTCGGCTAAATTGTGTAGAGCAATATCGATAAGATCTCTCATGCCATGACCTTTGCTCTTCGTTTTTTTTTTTACTTTGGCCAATTTCAACACGACAAGGTTTATCTCAATATTACTGCGCAAGTGTTAATATATCACAATAAATTTTGCCTTTCACGCACTACATATTAACCTCAATTTGAACCCTAATAGGGCATTTTCTATGGTTTTAAGTGGCGATATAGTAGTCAACGTTCCAAGTAGTGATGAGATCACAGGGAGACAAATACTTTGATACTACTTTCCTGTTTGCACAAGCCAGGCACTTTGGCAGATGACAAATCCGTGAAACAAAAAAGAAAAGCAGAGCTGCCAATCATTTATTCAACGATGACATGACCGACCAATGGCCACTTTACCTTCATCCCTTTCTCAAGGGCATCCTTATCTTTGTCAACCAAAATAAATACCATAGTACCTAATCCCTACCTTCTTTAACAAGACATTCATTCAATCCCACTGACCAAAGCATGTTTCGTCAGCTGTAAAATGTACAATTAAAATTATTGTTGAAGGTCTTTCCCTTTCACATGTACAACAGATAATTTTCAGCCTGCAATGTTGGTGAACGGGGCACTGTTTACAAAGCCAACAATTGGCCCTGGACATAGTTGATGGTTCCTCCTCACAGGGATAAGACATAACATAAGAGCTTGCATTTTGTTTTATTTATAATGAGAAAGGGGGAGCTCAAAGTCACAGAGGTCATGTGGCCATCAGCAAGCTGTATTTAAGATGGAGCAGGACCACAACAACCGAACCAACTATGCAAGTATTCACGTTCGTCCTTCGCTTTCCGTTCAGATCTCTTATGTGTCATATCAACCATATGCCATGTGCTTCCGCTATCTTTCGTCCCCAACCTCAACATCTGTCCTCCTTCTCTCAATCATGACATGTCCCTCCAATTTTGCCTCTTCATCACTACTAATTTAAACACCTTAGCACATGCCCCTCCCATCTTTTGAATCTAAAAACAATAAACTTCAGATGTTACCTTTTTTCAAATGCTTGTTATCAGCACCACATACATTTGCTATTTCAAACTATTTTGTCCTCATCAATCATCAGGAAAACCGAGGAACCTATTTATGAGCTTGGCCACAGGGGTGGCATCACCTGGAGAGTAAGGGACGAGAGAATCCAAATCCATATCAGCTACAGTTTGATGGAGAGTTTGAGGACGCGCACAATACAAATGTTTTCGGTCTGCCAGTTCTTCTGCGAGATCACTTTGATGATTGTCCATCAAGTCTTCATTCACAACCACAATCAAAGGCTTCCCCAGGCGTAACGTCTCGAATATGCTACCGGACCCTGCATGGAGTCAACAGTTACATCCCTACTCGTAGAAAAATTGCAGGCAATGTGATACTACCGTATAAGCATGTCTGTAAAGACATAAAATTTTTCCAAAAACAAAAACTTTTGTCGTTTCCCAAAATGCAAGGTATTCCGATTCAGTACTGTGAAATATCATATTCATTCATTCAGGAACGCATCGCCGACCATGGGGCTTCGAACTAATTAAGAAACCGATGATAATGAAAAATGTATCACGTACCAACAAATTGTAAACACATAACACAATCCACACTTGGTGAATCCCTAACAACGCGATTGTTAGGACAAAACAACTACTTCCCCTGTGCTTGGCCAGAGACGGGAAGGGATGAGATTGACGGATCCTTTGTTTATTCTTAAGCAAGCATAAAGGACATCAACCATGCTAAATTATTTCAACTTTAATTTTAAATAAAATTCATTAAGGCAATGTTTGGATTGAGAGAAACGTGAGGAGAAAATAGGGCAGGGATACTAGGGAAGAAAATTTTGGTAAAAGAATTAGTTTTCCCTCCTAATATTCTTTTCACCTAATTTTCTTCCCATCCAAACATAAGGTAAATCACACAATTCAATTCGATGCAAACAGGTCTAATTCGGTGCCTATTATATGTATTAAATTTGTCTTTGCTCGTTATGTCCTGTTATTTAATCTTAATCGCATTCACCAGCCTGTGGTGACGGCTGTAGCTAATTTATTATTTTCATTTTCTTCTCTTCTCCCTAGAACTGGTGAATAACTCGAACGGACCCGGTTAACACTGATCCAATGATTTTCGCATAAGAAAGAAAGAAGAGGGAAGGTGACCTGCGTGACTGATGACAAGAGAGGCTGAATTGAGATGGTCGGCAATGCTGGTGGAAAAGGTGAAGTAGTCTACAGCCAACGAACTACCTCCTTCAGACTACGAAGAAGTAACTTGTAAGAAATTCAGTAATTGAGAGAAGCATGTAAAAAAAGCTTATCGTCAATGCCAATACACAATTTTGATTTAATTGAGGGACGTCCTCGCAAAATCCTAATTCATAATTTCTGGGTGATAAAGCCATCATGCATTAATATCTTTCAGTTTTTCAAAAATTACTAACAGAAGGACATAATTGAGGAGCCTCAAGTGAACGCACTTCCAAACTTTGCATTCAAAATATTTCAAAATTTCTAACTTCTGAATTACCATTCACCTTTAGAATGTATTTTCTTTGAAAACAAATCATCACTAGTCACTAGTTTATATAAATGAGAATCTAATAATAGTTCAACGTAACTTCACAGTGTGGAGACATCAGATGAGTAAGGAATAAAAGGCAGCAAAGGGAAAGAAAAGGCACTGCAGTGAAGTGTTTTTAAGTCTACCTTTGTGGGAACATAAGATCCGCGACCCATTTGAATGAGGAGCTGGGTGTACCCTTTTGTAAATAACTCTCGCTTGACCGCCGGAGAATCCACCGCTTTCACAAGAGCATCAAATGAAGTCGTCCCCACAGTCACAAAAACAACCCTTCTCGTCTTTTCATCGCTCGCACAATCTTCCATTTAGACTATTTGATCTCTTCCTCAAAATGCCAAAAATATTTTCAATCGAAGCAATCGACTTTGAGGAAAGTTGCTCCACTCATTCAAGAGGCGACCTCCCCTTCTTCTGATTAAGATGTACTTTGGAGGGAAGCAAATCAAGGATTCATTCCGTCTCCTTCAATCTTTCATAGTCCGATTCCCCCTCGTGCGGAATCCATGAAAGTCGCCTTTCCATTGATCGCTTAACAGCCCGCCGATCTTTTGCGATGCGCATGGCCTCCAGTTATTTTGGTTTGTTTTTTATATTAGTACATATTTTTATTGAAAGAAATTTTATGTACTGGGCTTTCTCTAATGGGCTAAATAGGTTTGATTTTAATGGGCTCACTTATTTTTTATTTTAAAGTTTGAGATTAGATGTACGGAGAAGAAACAAGGTAGTAGGGAACATCATGAGCAGAGTTATGTGATGACGGATGAGATGATAAAGATTGGAAGGTGGGATGAGATGATAAAGATTGGAAGGTGGGATGAGATGGAATGGGATAATTAAAGAACGGGGTATATGAATGATTATGACTAAGATGGGGTCTATTATGTTAATATGGGTTCCTTTCATTGTGGGCTCAGGCTCCACTTACTCTTCACACTGCGCCATTGGAGCCACCTGTCCCTCCCCCGAAGTTGGCCTTTCCCTTTCATAAACTCAACCCCCCCCCCCCCCTTCAATTCTCCCTCGACGGCTTCTCTTTCACGTCCAACAGGTTACTTCGAGTAATAACTAATTTGATATTATTTAAATAAAATTTTAAATTTAAATTTTAGTATATATAATAAATTTTGTTAAAAAATTTACATACCATAACCAGGTGCACGACGCTGGGTCAGATCTAAATATAGTTAAAATAAAATTCTGATAAACTAAATGAGTAATAAAAACAAAAAACTTATCTTTCACGTAAACATAAACCGATTATATATATATATATATATATATATATGTATGAAATAGATGTAATACATAATAATTTTTCTATCTATTATACTTTTTTCCTATTTTTATGAGATTGAAATCTGAATTATTCTATTTCAGCTTTCTCTACCCGGCCCCTCATTGCACTCCCAACACCCCCCCCCACACACACGCACAACACAAAAAATCAATTGAATTACTCCTTCTGTTTTAAAATATGTTTAAATTTATAAAATAATCAATTTTATAATTTTAATAGACGTTAATTATTTCTTCACTATCTCAACGTAAAGAGGTGAGGGAGTCAATGATTTTGTATACTTTAATACAAAATAACGAATAACTTTTAATATACAGCTCATTTTTAATAATCTCAATGTGGTTGATATAGAGATGATGTTGATTTTGAAAACAAGTTACTTGAACCGCTCTAATTCCGGCCACTCCTCTGTTCCCTTCTACCAAACTTCCTACCTCTGCCCTTTCATTTTCTTTTCTTTTTCTTTCCCACTCACTTCACGACCCACTTCTGTTCGTGTATCCGTCCGTCCATTGCCAATAAATCTAATCTCCCTCTCTCTATTTCTCTGTTTTCTTTTTTAATCAACCAACCCACTTGCCCCTCCCTCTAATGTATACTTTCCATACTTCAACCTGAGAAGCTGTCCATATGCTCACGACCTGTCCATTTCATGCCCACATTAAAGAAAAATTATAGATCTTCGGTGTGATTTTGTTGACACCCTATTGTCACGTCATCTTTCATGTGATTGGTATTATTCTCAGACCCTGTTTTAATCAAATATACCTTTAGTGTCCAGGAGTTAAAATATCTATTCAATTATATCATTGTCCAGGGCATTTTGCTGGAGCAAAAACCTATGGGATTCAAATATCCGATACTCACTGTATTAGTCGCGGCTGATTCCTTAAGATCGTCGAGGTTAAAATATGATGAGAATGTTAGTGGAAGCTTCCCTTACCCTGGATTTGCGAATCTTCCTTTTCTTTTTTATTACTACTTGCTGGGGCTGTGAATGGAGTTGCCCACTAGATGATTTGGCACAACGAGAAAACGACAGATGAGATAATGTGAAGAACCAAAGGCATTATATAGCATGATGTATCTATATAATCAAAAGTATTGGGGCACTGATCGAGAAAAACAAGAAATAACAAAGGTGCACGATTTGAGCCCCAGCAATCTAATGGACTCACTAGGGAAGCTTTTTGACAGACCAAGGATTTTTAGGAGGGGTGTTCCCTTTCGTAGGAGCTTTTTTTGTCACCATTAAGGCATCTTCTTTCTTGCACTGATCTCTCTCTCTTAAATCTTTTTCTTGTTTGAAGACAAAGGAGAGAGATGAAAAGGGAACCGCGAAATTTGCATCATCGAGGTTAGGTTTAAGAAAGAAGACAAGCCCTGTTTTTGGTTGGAAAGGCAGAGTCCAAACTCCGTAAAGATGCTGCTCACTGTTCCATCTTCAAGAAGCAGACTCCATTATTTTATTTGGACCTCTTCTGAATGGCAGTGTGTGTCAGTGCTAGAGACGGAGATTTAAGCGGTGCTTCAATTTCTTCCTCCTCTTCTCATCCAAATGTACTCTAGAAATTAACAGATCATTGGAAACGAAAAAGATAGAATCAAACCATTTGCGTCAAACTGCTCATTAACATAGCCGTAGTTATTAGCCATGTCTTTTAAGACTTAAACTTCTCAACTAATCATTTCCCAAGTGGGGCCAATAAAGCTTGCACGCTGGGACAATACTTATGATGCATTCATTTAGTTGATCCAAACGAAAACTTATCTTATTCAATAGAGTGCAAGATACAAGGAATATTTGTAAAAATTGATGGCAGAATTATTTCGAAGTACAGAATTCACAGTATAAGTACTAATAAATTAATATTTATTATTAGTGATTCTTAAAAATAAAAAACAAATAATTCAAGACGAGGGTATAATCAAAATCTTTGGGTGCAAGGTAACTTTTCATGTGTTCAGGTTTGAATAATCTGCCGGTTAAGAGAAACGTGCACGTGGATATGGGACCAAAAACAGAGGGGTATGGAATATGGGCGGAATGATAGAGTCCATATAGCACAGAAATACAAGAGAAGTCGGCCAGTGCGTTTAATTATTTATGTCCAAGAAAAGCATAATTAAGCTGTCAAACAGGCAGAGCCGCTTGAAGCTTTTATATGCAACAAAAGCATAAAAGCCATTAAAGCCAACTCACAGGGAAAGCCATTCCTACTATTAGCTTTCTAGCTGATTATAGTCAGAGTCATCTGCTGCTCTCCTTGCAGCTTCAGGAACCTCCTCCTCCTTCTTTCTCTCCCGTCTCTTTGAGGAGCGCGTACGTACGTGTGAGTAAGAAGCGTGGGATCTGTACGGAAATTCCAGTAAGTGAGCAAAGCAAAAAGAGATAAGTTGGCCATGCTTTTCAACCGCCTTTCACCTCTCTAAAAATATCTCTGCGCCTTCCTCTTCTTCTCCCACACCCTCTCTCTGTTTCTGAACCAGAGAGAACAAGATGATGAATAAGCAAGACTTGCTCAAAATTCAGGTACAAGTTAGTTCTCTTGAGTAATTTCGGGTCTCATCTTTGTTTACTAAGCTTAGTTCATATTCTTCCTTTTTCTCTGGTTCTGTTACTGGGGTAATTCTTCTTTGCTGATGCCAATGGATTTGTGCAGAGTTGTGTCCTCAAGGTGAATATCCACTGTGATGGTTGCGAGCATAAAGTAAAGAAACTGCTTCAGAAAATCGACGGTATGTAGCTTTTATTACCGAGTCTAATTTGTCCCCCTTTTCAGATCCAACTCCAAGTTTCAACTTTATCATTACTACTTTACTTAGCTCATGCACCGCAAGTCTCTTTTTCATATTCAACTGCTTCAATTATGCTTGGTTAGCTAGTAGTATGGGTCTGTGTCATCAGATTTTGGTGGTTGCTAATTATGTGTTTTCTGGTCACAGGAGTGTATTCTGTGAACATAGATGCGGATCAAGGGAAGGTAGTAGTGACGGGGAATGTGGATCCAGGCAAACTGATAAAAAAGCTGAAAAGTTCAGGCAAACATGCTGAACTATGGGTGCCGAAAGGCATGATGTTTCCCACTAACCAGTTCAAGAACCTGCAAATGGATCGTCATCATGGCAACAAATCTCAAAAGGGTGGCGGAAAGGACCACCAGAAAGGTGGTGGTCAACCTCAGTTGTTTCAATTCCAAAATAAAGGCCCGAATAATTCCAAGCTACCCGCCAAGGATCACAAATCTGTCAAGTTCAACTTACCGGAGGAGGAATTCGACGAAAGCGACGACGGGTTTGACGATTATGAAGATTCAGAGGACGACTATGAAGAAGAGCATGTCCATACCCATGCTATGCCGAACAAGATGATGAATGGGCATAAAGGTAATAGTGGCGGTGGTAAGAATGCCAAGAATATTGACGGCATGGATATGCCAATACCAGTACAAATGAAGGGTAAAGGAGGAAACAACGAGTTCAAAAATGGAGGCAACGGAGGAAAGAAAAGCCATGAAGGCGGAGGTAAAAAGCACAAGAATGGAGGGGGAGGGGGAGGGGATAACAAAAAGAATTCGAAAACCAGTGGGGGATTGTTAGGTCGGTTTCTAGGGTTTGGTCAAAAAGGAGGCGACAAGAACAAAGATAGGAAGAAGGAAGGAGGAGGTGGGGGTGGAACCGGAAATAACAAAAAGGGCAAAGAAGGGAAGAAGAAGGGAGGAGACAAATTTGAGGATGAGGGCTACCATTTTGATGATGATGATCTTGATGAATTAGATATTCCTCAATTTCATCAAGGTGGTAAAAGTAAAGGTAAAGGGGGCAATGGCATCCATGGCGGTAAAAGTAATAATGGTAAAGGTAACGGTAATAATGGGAATGTGGGCCAGATGGGCCCTATGCAAATGGGCCAGATGGGCCCTATGCAAATGGGCCAGATGGATCAGATGAGGAATTTAATGCAGGGCCTACCCGCCATGAACGGTGGTGGTGGGTACTACCCAGGAATGCAAATGCAACCTCCTCCTCCACAGTATCAGCCGCCACAGCAGTACATGGCTCCCATGATGAGCCACAATTATCAGCAGCAACCACATCTGAACAGTATGTACCCACCAACAACCATGATGTACGGCAGGCCTTACATGCCACCTCCGCCACCGATCCCGGTTCACGATCCTGCTGTTACTCACGCCTTCAACGATGAGTATACCGACAGCTGCACTGTCATGTAAATTAGAGGTCCAGCATGTTTTGGTTCACTTTTCTGCTCATTTGTGTTTCTTATCAGTGTCTGGGGTTTCATAAAATTTTGTTCTAGTGAGTGTCAGTGCACTAGTGGGTGTTAGATATGTGCAAAATTTAGGATGATATATATATATATAATTGATATGGCTGCTTTTGTCATGGATCGTGTCCTTGGCGACTGGCTCACGTGTGCTAGCTGTAAGCACTAATGCCCAAAAATGTCCCTCACAGTACAGCCAGTCCATGATTGATGATGCCTTTTATTTATACATAGTTATATACTTACCGCGGAGTGCCCTTGCTGCAGTATTATAATTAATTATTAATTATTCAAGAATTAAAGGCCAATGCTTTTCATACTGATCTGTGTTTATCCAGAAAATTACTAGTGGTCCGATGAACTGGACAGATTATTAATTATTCTAAAGCGTTCCTTCGTTCTTTCTCCCGTTAGAGTGTTGGCTGGAACTTTGGTTCCCGGTTTCTTTTTCTTTCTTTTCCAAAAAAAAAAAACGAACGCTTTTTATAATTCGACGGAGACTTTCAGCAATAGACATACTTCATAGGGATCTGTGTTCATCCAAAGAATTATGAAGAGCGTGTAACCCGGACGAGTAGTCAGTTATATTGTGTGCATATAAAAGGCCTCGAGCTTATCGTGGCTCGTCAACTTGGCTAGCTTGAGCAATTAAAAATTAGTAATAAGTAAAATCTGGTTTCAAGTGGAAGTAGTAGTGCGCCTTTTTCTCCATTTTAGATATTAAATGCCGCCTCTAGGTTTGATATCTAGCGCCAATAATTTAAATTGAGATCAAACTTTGTTCAAACATGTGGGTTTTCTGATAATGATGGATTAACATCCCACCCTTTCCGTGGAAACTGATGGAGTAATACGGGCTTTTCTTCTTGGGCCAATTTCATAAGTAGGCTCATGTATCACGACCCAACCTACTCGGGCTTCCCTTAGGCATAGATTTGTCTTGTATCTGCTATCAATGAAAATCACAAGACATACTATTATTTAGAGCGTACTCGAACCTTAAAAAATACTACTTTGTTATAATTACAATAGCGATATTTAGAAAAATATTTTAACTCCTAGATGCCTAAGTTTACATCTGAGAGTAATAAACAACTCGCCTTGCCCAACATTGATATCGCTCAGAAGAAAAGGAGATTTCGCCCTACCCTTAGATCGTGGGTGAGCCCAACTTTTTTTCAAAAATTTTTGTATCAAAAAAAAATCACAAACCATCATTTTATAGAAAATATTTACTGTTTTGAACAAATTTTAGTAGTAAGGGAATATACATGTTCTGTTTCTTGAAAGAATATGGTGGAAACCCGAGGCTGAGGCAGGCAACAATCCAAAGCTTAGACAGTTACAGTGCGTGCATACATGCACCACAAGGCTGATCAATAGGAAGCCCATGCAAATGTTCATTGCCACTCCAACCATTTTCTTCCTTACCAAGTATCACTCCCTTGACTTTCTACCTCCACCCCTTTCATCCCTATCCTCTCAACTTACCCTCCACACACGCTTCCAAACTCATCTTACTCTCCTCCACCGCTATTAAACCCTTCATTCTCCCACACAGATTACAATCCATGCCCCCCCTCATGGCTTCTTCTTCCCTCCGTTTTCTGCTTCTCATCTCTCTCTTCTTTTCCAAGTCCACCTACCAAGCTCCCACCAAGCCAATTAATCTGCTGTTTTTCTGCTTCTCATCTCTCTCTTCTTCGTTTAATCTCCCCGAATTCACAACTACAAGGTTTGAACCCTTCTATATGATTGAAAAATAGGGCCATTTACTATACGGTTCCTACACATCGACCAAAACACGAAAAAAGAAGATTCGATTGCCACATTATAATACTCAACTCAGAAAGAGATACAAAGGTAACTCAATTTTCAACTCAAGATTCTTTTCTTAAGCACATTACTGAATCATGCCCCCGCATTCCTACGGCCAACACAAGCAACAAAACCAGCCTTGATGGGAGCAACTGATCTCCCACATCCACACTGCAGTAAATCAACAAGTATAGGATTTGATTATCCAGGACAAGTAATTTTCGCAGTGAAATAAGAAGGGGAGAGAAGGAGGGCAAGTGCAAGAAGATTTACCTTCTCACATCGAAGAAAGAACAGACGGTTCTCCTTTGTAAGTATTGTTTCTGGACTTTTGCATCCAATGCAAATGACATATTCTTCTGCGAGAGAAATATCAATCAGCTTTAACTCAAAATGATCAGAGATGCTCATCAACCCAATAAACAAGATACAGAAGGAAACAAGGGGGTGCCTCATCATTATACTCCATAAAGACGTCAAACACGAATGCAAGCACAAACTTCAGACTTATTCAAACTTCTTGTTTTTACAAAATTGCTGCTTAGTACATACACACATCCCAAAATACTATTTAACCCATAAGAGAATTTCTATGCTCATTTCAGCATCTTTCTAATAATCAGAAGGTTGCAAATATGTATGCAGTTTACATTTATTATATACAGCAGATTCTCTATCAAATATCAAACATTAAAAATAAACACATACTGACATATCGACGCAAAATTCCTTCGAAGTTCTTTGGTGCAAATCTTCCCTTCACAACCAATCTCTGCTGTCCATCTAGCGAGCCACTATGACATGGTCAGGCTGTCGATGCATCCTAACAAAAAAACAAGTGAAATGGAAAAATCAGTTTTCATAGCATTGTCAAAATTTTTTACTCGATATATATGAAGGGAATTGCACATACACATAACAGGCAGAGATGTTCAGCTAGCAGAAAAAGCATACAAAAGAAAATTATCGTTATAAACTCAACAGAATCAACAATATTTCATTCAAACTTCCTGTGAAAATAATGGTGAAAGATGACGTTATGCAATTGTAATAAGAAGAGGAAATTAGTTAAGGGTGGTTAGGATTTAGGATTTATTAGCCATTAGGGATGTTAATGACAGTGGCTATATATAGATGGCCTGGCTAATTGTAATTAGGCCTGGATAACGAGTTGAGTTCCCTTTCCCTCCTACTCTTTGGTCTCTATTCTCGCTTTCTCCTCTCCCTCTTCCCTCTATTTCCCCTCCTTTCTTTCCCTTTTCTCGCCACCTGTACATATGACTTTTCCATTTGAACAACAGTAGGCCACTGAATACTCCTAAAGCTCGACACACAGAAATGGTACCAGCTTCTTAAAGTGAGAAAGAAGAAAAAGGGATAAAACGAAAATATAGGCCTAGTGACTTCAGGTCCAGTCTGGTAAAAAGAAAAGCATCATAAGGGATATGGTCGTGGGTCTACAAAGGTTCTGTTATGGGTAAATTGATAAAAGCATCATAAGGGATATGGTGGTGGGTCTACCATTGGTTAAAAGTCAAGCTGAGAAATTTTAGTTCAGACTCTCATCTCATATCAAAAGGATGTGCTTTCATCATATATTGCAGAGAATGACAGATAAAAGATCAACATACGTTTTGCATAAATCCATAAAATTCACAAAAACAGTTTTCTTTGTGCCCTCACGAAGAACTTGAGGGGGCCTCATAACAGTTCTCCGACGATCCCCAGCCAGGTCTGGATTATTCGCACGTAGAATGTTAAACACCCTTCCAATAAGCTGCAGAGAAAAACATCACAAAAAAGAAAATCAAAATCCAAGTCTATTATTATAAATAATAACTAAACCAGTGATAACTGGACCAAGCTTCCTCCAACAACTGATATGAAACACTAAAGAGTAAAGAAATAAAACGTTTGCCTTCAACCTGTTACAAATAAATCATCTAAGCTAAATCAACATTTTCATGTGATGATTATATTGGTGTCTAATAAAAACCTTTTGATAAATTCAAGATAACCGCACAAAACTTACAACCCAAAGTATATTAACTGTAGAAAAGTTATGAAATGGAAAGAAATCAAAGATATAGTTCAGAACACATCCAATCCAAGCATAACAGATTGCATAAATTCTAAAATATAAGCCCATCCAAAAGCACTGAACAGTAACACAGACTTGCAAAAGTCACTAAGTTATAGAAGCTTAGAATCTTAGATTCTTTATGGACTGAGCGACTAAGCAAATTACAAAACATTTATCCATGACAGAGACAGGAGAGGCGTATAATTGCAGAAGGAACGTAAAATAGAACATACCTCCTCATATTGATAATTACGGTCGTTACCTTCCCAAGGATAACACAGGGCAAAGGCATCACCTCCTTCATCCTCTCCAGAGTGATCTAATCCAAGAAAATTTAGTTAGATGCTAATCACTCACTCAGTTAACTTCACTCGACATCAAGAGTATAACACACATACAGTCATTGAATTCAGTTTAATGCACAGCAATGAATAAGGCAACTGCTTACCATTCAAATCTTCAGCTGCATCTCCACCCTCATCGGTAAAGTTACTGGTTTCAACCTGCAATCAAAAAACAAGCATCATATGCCCCCATATAATAATATGTTCAAATGGCTTCTGCAGAGGCTGTACAAAAATCATTCAATATAAATACTGAATGACTTACTGGCTTCTTCTTCTTCTTCTTCAAACCAGTAAATGTAGTCTCAATCCCATCCGAAACTGTAAAAATGAGAATGAACCAAGCATATACACAATTATAGATATCTCAAATGATAACATCAGCAACAATAATAAAAATATCTTCTGGTTAAATTAGATACCAGACAAGTTTTCTGTCTTCTCGGCCAAGTTGTCCACTGAATCATCTGCAGGATCTATAATTGTAATTTTCTTCTTTTTCTTCTTCTTAGTAGGATCAAATGAGGCAATCTGTCATTCAAAAATTAAGGGCTCAGAAGGGAGTTCTTTTTGAACGAACTGAAACCAGTTAATTGCGGTGACAGATGAATGGGGTTGCCGGGGAGTAGAAACATGAGAAATAGAACTTACAGACCATAACAAAAAAATCCTTGTATAGCTAATCAAGCGAAACACAAAGCAGAACAACGTTGTAAAATCATGAACAATTAAGGAAGGAAAGAAGAATACTTACTTCAGGAACCTCCTCCTTGTTATCATCGGGTGTTTCACCTGCCATGGTTGCTGCAACATAAGTACAACAGAAGGTGATCAGTGAATTAGGAAGCATAGGCGGACCTATATTACACTCAGTGGTGGCATCGACCCACAATGAAATCTTGGAAATATGAATAGTTGATATAATATCCTTCTAATTTTTTGTTCCAGATACTTTGAAGAAGATGCTTTAATCTAAACTCAGGCTTCTAATTTGTTAGGCACAACTAGAGCCAAGCCATTTACCAGATCATGCATAACAAATACCTTGAGAATTTCCTAAATATACGATAATATAAAGAGATTAGTAAACAGAATGCGAATACACGACAACTCCAACATTGCACAACAAAACAAGTCCAAAGCATATAACTCAGTAGTAATTAAAATGAGGAGGGAGGAAGTAAAATAGCCGATTACACCCCCATTGAAGTAAAAACTAGCAATAAAAGTTTGTTCAGAAAAAAGTAAACACAATCTTTATTCAAAGGCGTCAATGTTCAAACGATTACGCGACCAGATTCAAAAGCAAGTTAAAATGAAAATTTCTAAACAAAGCAAGAAACGATGCGACGGCGTCCGACGGAGGGTTGACCACCACATTAAGCGGGGAATAAATTCAAATCAAGATTCAAAGCCAGATTGAACAAATCAATCTCACCGGATTTTGTGAGTAGAACAATGCCTAGGGTTTGAACCTTCTTCAATACTTGCGCTAGAACCACCACGCAACGGCGGACGGCGTCTAACGGCGAGCTTGAAGTGTGGAATGCTTGTTCGTCTACTAAGAAAAAGGGCACCCTGCTTATTTTACAGTTTATTTTAGGGAGAACAAGACGAAATTTATTTTATTAATTAATAGTTTGTACTCTTCTTTGTGATATATATTTTTTTTTTATATCAGAATTACAGATCGTTTATTGGTAGATTGCATTCAGATTTTTTTTTATGATAATTGTGTTTCTTTATAATCTCAATAATTTTTATCAAATTTAATATAAAAATTGCTAGTCTCAAACACCATCGTCATTAGCTAGTTGCATTTAGGTGAGAGAATCTGATTTAGTTTATTAGTATGGGCTAATTTATAATAAATTTAAATTTAAATTTTCTTTAAAATAGATACTCATATCTAATGCCTGGAACAGAATTACTCCAAATAAAAAAAAATACCTATGCATGCCTGATAAAAAAGAAAATATTTGGGTGGTAGCCAAAAGGCCATTTATAGTTTTTGGCCAGTTATTAATATTATACAGAGGATTGGGAAGTGGGAAGATTGAATACCCAGGTTAGATTGCAGGGGCAAATTTGTCTGCACATTAGTCTCCCAAAAAAACAAAGTAGAGACTGACTATTATATGAAAGTATGAATATGTGATGTAGCTCCCTACGATTTATGCAAAACAACAATAAGAGTAACAATAAGGTTTCTTCTGACAAACTAAAATCAGCACAGACCGCACAGCTTTTTTCGTACACCCTTATTTTAGGTTCTCTCCAAGAAAACATCATCCATCGTCCAGAACTAGAAAGCTCTCTGCTTTTGGTCTCTCTTCTTCAAACCCTAATCCACTGTAAGATTTGGGATCTTTCACAGTACGAAAAACATTCATTCCAACGCGTTTAATCTTCTACTCAGCGTAATTCTCATGGCATAGATCTTTGGAACAGAAATAATTCTGATATTTCTTTTCTTCCCTCTTCTATTTCTTTCTTTTTCTTTTTCAGGTCCTGATATTGCATATCAGAGCATCTACTGTCGGAGAAGGTACCGATTCTTGCCTAACTAAAAGGAGAACTTGCTCTTTTCTCATTTTTTTAATGGGAACTTTACTGGGCATTCGTGATCCCATTTGATGTTGTTCTATTTCTATCTATTCTTTGGTTAGCTTTCCGGTGGCCTGTTCTGTCTACTATGAAACGGCTGTATAAACAAAGAACTTTATTCCATCTTATGACATTTGAGAAGTATAGGATAGTAGAATTTTTCTTTTTGTATATTTTTCCACGTTAATTTTAGGAAGACGTTGAAACACCAGTTCCCCCCTACACCCGAGTTTACCAGAATACACATCCGAGGGATCAATAACATAGGCTTAAACTATAGTTATTCGCCCACGGCCAATGCTCTGTATACCTTGGAATCTTGACATCTTTAGTGCATACTTCAAATTTATATGATCCATAATAAGGTTTTCTTAAAAGTTAAATTGAGGACTTGCAGCAGCGGAATCTTTCAGAGTGAATGGAACTCTGCCTATGTAGTTGACTTGTTTCTTGAATTGAGTTTTGTCTGGAAAGACATGCTAGTCTTTTGGGGAGGATAGTTATTTTGATTTATAGACTGTTCATTTGAGTTATAATTTCATGAGGCAATTTTGGTGTGCCAAAATCTTGTCAAAACTTTTCCTTGGTCTGAAATACAATTTTTCATAGAAAGCTATGACTGTTATTGCACATAATGTAGTATAGGCACTAATTCATTGCTTTCAAATGAGACAGAATGGATCACCAAGGAGGGTATAGCTCAAACCCGTCTATGGGGGTTGTTGGTAGCGAAGCTCAGTTGCCTTATGGTTCTAATCCTTACCAGCCGAGCCAAATATCGGGGGCACCCGGTTCTGTTGTTACATCGGTTGGGACCATTCAAACCACTGGTCAGCCTGCCGGAGCTCAGCTAGGACAACATCAACTCGCTTATCAGCATATTCATCAGCAACAGCAGCAGCAACTTCAGCAACAACTCCAGACCTTTTGGGCAAATCAATACCAAGAAATTGAGAGGGTAAATGATTTCAGGAACCACAGCCTTCCTTTGGCAAGGATCAAGAAGATTATGAAAGCCGATGAGGATGTTAGGATGATATCAGCTGAGGCACCTGTTATATTTGCAAGGGCGTGCGAAATGTTCATATTAGAGTTGACATTGCGTTCTTGGAACCACACCGAGGAAAACAAAAGGAGAACACTCCAAAAGAATGATATCGCAGCAGCAATCACAAGGACTGACATCTTTGATTTTTTGGTTGATATCGTGCCCAGGGAGGACTTGAAAGATGAAGTGCTTGCATCAATCCCTAGAGGAACCATGCCGGTTGCAGGGCCTGCTGATGCTCTTCCTTATGGCTATATGCCACCACAGCATGCTCCTCAAGTTGGGGGCGCTGCTGGGTTCATCATGGGTAGGCCTGTAATGGACCCGAGCATGTATCCTCGACAATCGCACCCCTACATGTCACAACAAATGTGGCCACAACCACAAGAGGGGCAACAATCATCTCCAGATCATTAGCTGCCACTTATCATCATTATAATGTGTTATGGAAATTAAGGTGACTTTGATCTCTCTACTTCTCTTTTTATAAATGCATTTCCATGGTCTGCGGGTTAACTTAATGGTGAATATTTTACTACATAACAGTGGTATTTGATTCTGCAGTATTAGTTATCAGCACTAGATTAATGATTCCTCTTGCTTTTAGTAACGATTTCTCATGATATATTATGATTTTTGTTATAGTAACGGTAAGTTTGATATTGGATAGTAAGAAACATGATTATATTTTATGTTTGTGTAGAATAACGACTGAATATATCCCCGATCGCCTTTCTTGCTTTCTTTTGTGTAGATATGGAGATCTTGAGAATTCAATACGGGCTTTCTTTTTTTATCACTTTGTTTTGAGCGTTTTTCTTTAATCATTTATTCAAGAGACTATGACCCTACATTCTTTTTGCTCTTTAATTTAATAAATCCCATTGCTTATATTATTAAAAAATCATTATTCCTTCTGTGCCAGGTTAGTTATGTCTACTCTTCTGACGTTGAGAATGTTAGATTGAAAGATTGCTGAGAGATCCTTGGCGATCAGTAAGTGTAGCTGATTCCGCACACGCACACGCACACGCAAACGCAAACGCAAATCCCGTTTATGTAGATAATCTACTAGTGAAAACTTATCTTACCTAGATTTAAAGCAGGCTGGAGTTTTTTCTTAGTTTATTTTTTGTTGTGCTCAGATTGTTACAGTAGTATTTTACCGGTGTACAGTATAACTTTTTAGTGTGAAATTTAGTTTCGTTGTTGGACATTTTTTCATTCGCAGGATTTCCATGGTTAGATTGTAGCGATTGTCTTCAGTTATGTGATTCCAACGTTGTCATGTAAAAGAATAATTTACGAGTGAGTTTATTCCATTGACGTTTTTCTTTCTTTTTCATTAAGAATGACATGAGATCACTCTTTATCATTCCATAATCAAAGTATTCAAACAAACACCAAAATACAGATATCATGTCACTGATCGGATCACATTTGTATAAACCCATTAATCATATGTTCTTCGCCTCCAAAACTTTGACGTGTTTCCGTCATGACTTTAATACCCACCGTTTTGAAGCCATGAAATGCGATGGCTTTGTCTTATTCATAATTCTAAATGCACAAACGAAGCCTTGTTGATGACTTGAGGCCACAAATTGGTTTCTCTATTTGGGACGTGCTTCTGTGGCACAACACGGAGTTACTCGTCGTAATTGATGAAAGCGACGCGGATGAAGATGGTATTCCTGGAATTAGTGGATGAGATTCTATTGATGTTGACTCTAGTGCTCTTGCTTCCTATCTGTTTAGGGTTATAGCGACTTCAGATAGCAAAATATAACCAACCTTTTTAATGACATAACTGCCCTACAATCAAGATCAGGCAACCCAGAGCATGGGTCTGCAACTACAAATATGATCACTCAAGCTTTTCAACGAGAAAGATGAAGCATGCTAAGGCCATCATGGTGGGAAGAAGAAGCTTTGACAGAGAAAATCTCTCGGGTGGAATATTATCTGGCGGGAAGCGTAACCAATGTGTCATTTTACCGGCCAATGTCTCTATGGTTGCTGATTCTTTCGAACGAAGAAACCATAACTGGTAATCGTCTGCATCCTGCCTTAAGCTTCTTCATATGTTCTTCTATTGGTATCCTCTTTCTGTGACAGTACCCTAAAAAGTATCTGTTTGATGAACGTACTCTTGAGGCAGGTTTGCTCGGGCGAATTCAACTCCTGATTTGATCATACAAGTTGGAAATTCCAGCTTTCACTTGCACAAGGTGGGCTAAACTAATTCACCGCTTGAATTCTCTGGAAAATTAGAGCATCTTTCCTTCAATAAAGAGATCAGATGCAATAATTCAGTTCGATCACATAAAAAAATACCTAAATCAAATCCTTGGATCTGTCTGCAACACAGATAGATTAATTTAACTTCGGTGATTTAGACAGATGGGAGCTTTTCAACCCCTCCCCACTAACGGCTCTTGCGTTTGTTGTTTTGCAGCTTCCCATGGTCTCAAGAAGTGAATATTTGAATAGGCTCGTCTTTCACAGGAGTAGCAATAAAGAGAGTGCAGGTGACATCCTCAAAATCCAAATAGAAAATCTTCCAGGTGGTGTAAAAACCTTTGAACTGGTGGTGAAGTTCTGTTATGGATGGAAAATTGAAATAACAGCCAGCAATGTCGCCTCACTCTATTGTGCCTCCCATTTCTTGGAAATGAGTGATGAGCTCGAAAAAGGGAATCTCATTTCCAAGACAGAGGCTTTTCTGAGCTTTTTGATGTTATCTTCATGGAAAGACACCTTCCGTATTCTTAAATGCAGCGAACCCATTTCCTCCTGGGCCAAGGAGTTAGACATAGTGAAACGCTGCACAGAAGCGATAGCTTGGAAGGCCTGCATGAACCCAAAAGCATTCAGTTTTGATTATGAATTTGCAGATTTCTTGAACGTTCAAGCAAGAAAAACCAGTACCTCAGAAGATGAAAACAGAGCGGATACTTGGTGGTTCGAAGATGTATCACTTCTTCGAATAGATCACTTCATTGAGGTGATTCAGTCTATTAAGAGACGAGGAATGAGATCAGATCTAGTTGGATCATGCATAGCACATTGGACCACCAAATGGCTTTCACAAGTCACGTTAGGGTTAGAGAAGGTGACTCCCAAACAAATAACCCACCAGTTACACCGAGTTACAGCTGAATGCTTGATCAGAATTCTTCCTACTGAAGAAAACTCCGTCCCTTGCAATTTCTTGCTTCACCTTCTCAAGGCAGGGGTGATGCTGAAAATAAACCCAGAGTTGTTGAACATGCTCGAGAGAAGAATAGCTTTCATGCTGGAGCAATGTCGTGTAGAAGATATCTTGGTTAAGAATCGAGGAGACAATGATTCAATGGACGATGTAGCTGTTGTCCTTCGGGTATTACAATTTTATGTTTCATACATGTTTACTGATAATGCAGCCAGATTTCACGTTGTGGGGAGGTTGGTGGATGGATATCTAACACAAGTTGCAAGGGACGAGAATCTCACAGTGGAAAGCTTCCAATCACTCGTTGAAGTTCTGCCACAAAAGGCTCGTTACTGTGACGACAGCCTCTATAGAGCCATTGACACGTATCTTAAGGTATATGATAATCTTTAATTTGTTAAATTCACTATTTTTTTTTTTTTTTTGGCGAGTTGTAGCTTACAAAGTTGGAAGCTGAGGGTTAACCGAAATTTGCAGGCACATCCAGATTTGGCGGAAGAAGAAAGAACGAGGGTGTGCAGAGTGCTGGAGTATCATAGATTATCACAAGAAGCACGCGAGCATGCGATGAAGAATGAGAGGCTGCCCTTGAAATTGACGACGAGATTTGTGCTTTTAGAGCAAGTAAGCATGACGAGGTCAATGACGACGAAGAAGAATTACCGAAGAACGAGCAGTCAGACGATCATCAGAGTGAGCAGAGATTTTGAGAAGGGATGGTTGAATGCCCAGGAGATTCAGACGATGAGGGAAGACATGGAAATGGTGAAGTCACAGCTCAAGGATCTGCTCACCTGCAAAATCAAGCTTCAAAAGCAACTCAAGAGATTGGTTGCTTGAAACTTGACGCCCAATTTCTTTTCGTCTTCGTTGTAGAGGCAGATGGCCTGCGTTTCTTGAAACGGGCTATTAAATTGCTTAATAAAATGACTGATTCACCCATGTTATGTGTTCCTGGTGATCGTTAAATCCTAACTTTTTTGCGTCTTATGTATCAGGAGGGGGAAAAGGAAAAACAGGAAAACCGAAATGGTAAGATTCCAATAATTTTCAGCTGGCAGTTGGCATTTTTTAATTAAATATTTTTTCCTAAGACTGACAAGAACCTATTGGCTCTGACGCATATAAGTTGACGGCCGTATAATGTTTTCAACCCCGCAATTGACAGCTGGCTTACCTGTAGCCTGTAGGGCATCAATTGTCGGGTAATCAATTTTTTTTTGAATTCTTATTCAGGCCAATTCCTCAAACAAATTATAAATTAGACTAATTCGGATGAGATAATGATAAGAATTATTAAGGTTAGCGCTCCTAACCTCTACAATGTTATATTCCTAAAAAATTGAACCTATGAATTTTGGTTAAGTTAGAATAGCCTAAACTAACTGATCTAACTTGTCAGGATTGGTAATCAATATTAGATTGAGAGCAAATGAGCAATGGATCGCCACACACAAAAATAATTAATCGTTATACATTGCAGACATTCTATATATTTTTTTATGTAAAAATAATAATGAGAGCAAATAAACATGAAAAAGAAACGGGGATCACCTATATATTTTTGGAGATACGTAAGTACATGCGGCGTCTGAATCATTTAAATAATATTTTGACGGATGAGTTTTTCCAAACTTTTTTCTAAAAGTGAATTTAATTAAAAAATAAAATAAAAAACTTCTACCCGCCTATCTATCTTGTGGCTATAAATGGAAAGGAAAATACTGACGTGGAAGCACGCTATGAATTATTGTACATTTATGTAACCATGCAGTTACTAACTACTCTATTCTTATTGACGGAAGAGCACGGCAGTGGCATTCAAATAATAAACCACTTTTTTTGGTTGGTTATGAAAATACCATAACTGCCTCAAAATGAAAAGAAATTAAACGTGAATGGGTTTAAGGAAAACATGCATACCTGGATACACCAAACCAAGAAGGTTGCATATATATATATATATATACTGACACACACATATATAAATAAAGCAGAGGGATTGGTGTCGTTGGCTCTGTTTTCAATAGGTGAAGAACATGTTGAATGGGGAGAGTGCAGAGGAAGTAGCAGATAGGATCAACACATAATTAACGAAATTCAGAGATCCGTGGTCATTTAGGATCAAACTTAACTAGGATCATTTGCGTTGGGATAGCCTCGAGATCTCAGCTTCGAAGGAGTTCGAAGAATTCATTTCGGGACAAATGGATGAGGCTAGTCGCAAAGCTTTAGAGGCGTGGATTCCTGTGAAGGTATCGATCCATGATGTTGATACTGGCGAAACTTACAATGAGAAAATGGCGAAGAATGAGTCGTTTTGGTTTGATCCTATGCCGTGTCTGGGTGAAGCGCGGCAGACAGATGAGAGAGCCTGCGTGTTACGATTTGAAAAGGGCCAGGGAAGCCTTTGCTTATTCGATTGAACCTTTCAGGCACATCGTCAGGAGAAGAGATCTGAAACACGGTCAAGAAATCGGACTTCGAGTGTCGTTACAACAGCCACGTGGCGGAGGGCTTGGAGTTTTCAGTTCTCCACTCCCCATTCTTGAATATCCATTGCTTCAGATTCTGAAACATGATTCATTATATTGGTTATTATATAATGGAATACTCTCTTTTTCTGGTCTTCTTCTTAAATGTTTGTTTTGCTGTCTTCCCTCTCGGGAATGCATTTCTACAATCACCAGATAGCCGATTCCATACATACACACACCAGGTGTAAGAGATATGTAAGATTTATTACGGCTAATGAAAATTGGACTCAGTCCAGATTGATTTTGGGTGTCGCTGAACAGAGAGATATATATATATATATATATATACTCATGTATCCTCATTATTAGATTTAGTGCATGATAGATAAAATTAATATTTAAATTCGTTACAAGAGATACTTATACTTAGTGTTTAATAAGAATTGTTTCTAATATAATAATATTTTTGTTTAAAAAAAAGTTATCTACAATAACAGCGATTTTGTACCATTTAACACCACAGGGCCATTTACATTATAGGCTTTTTTATTTTTTTTTTCGAAAATATACTTTTTAATTAATCATTTACATCAGTCTCTCACATCCAAGAATTTCTTAATTTGATAAATTAATGATATTGACACCATTTTATCGGTACAGCATTTATTTTGCTTTTATACAAACAATAGAATTATGTGAGTTCTCAATTCTCATACATTATTTATTTTTTTGGCCAAATTCTCGTACATTATGCAAGAATTAAGAAATAAGTCTTTCTTTTGTCACCGGCTTTTATAAACATAAGGCCATCAAATATAAGCCTGTTTAAAAAAAAGTTTAAAAAATAAATTATGAAAAATCAAGACTTTTAGACAGCCTTTAAAAAAGATTTTTAGAGAAAAATTTATAGAAAAAAATAGTTCTGAATAAATGAGTATTTGTATAGTTATTATCGGAATGATTTTTGTAATTGAAAAGTTACTAGAAAGGGTATGATTTTATTAAAAAGAGGAGAGATGATGGATAAGAGAGAAAATAAAAGAGAGATAAATGAGAAGAGAAGAGAGGAGATAAGTTGAAGAAGAGAAATGAGATAAGAGAGAGGAGAAAGGAGAGAGGGTGTAAGAAAAAATAAAGGTAAAATAATAATTAGGTAGTTTATAAATTTTTAATTATTCCAAAAGTTAGTCTCAATAGCTTATTCAAAATCTAGGTTTTAAATTATAGTTTGATCCAAAAACTCTTTTAAATAAATATGACTATTTATTTTAAAAAAAAAATAAATTAAAATTTAGGTTAAAATTTCTTTTTTTTTGTTGCCCACCCGGTTCACCGGAGCTTTGCCCAGACTACATCCGGATCTGACCTGCGTCGCTTACCTGGCTATGGTGGTTAAAATTTCTTTTAAAATTATAGTTTTTATTGATTTTTCAGGCCCATAATGAAAGATAAGGCTGGTACGAAGGAACGCGAGGGAATCCAATCCAAGTATAAAGTAAATGACGAGGTGCGCGTGCCCGTGGACTTAGGCCGGAACAGCCCACACCAAATAACACAGAGGGTGGCCCACTATGACTCATTTTTTTTTTGTTGTCCACCCAGTTCACCGGAGCTTTGCCCCGACTACATCCGGATCTAACCCGCGTGGCGCACCTAGCTATGGTGGGTGAATCTCCCAACGGGAATTTTCTGCGTACGCCAAAGCTCGAACTCGAGACCTCGCTTAAGCGATACCGAGCCGTTTACCACTCAGACCAACTCCCATCGGTACTATGACTCATGAATCAACTCCCAAGTTCTCAATCTGAGACTCCACTCACCAACCACCGCCTTACACTACAGCCTCCAATTCGCGTCCTCGCATTTAATATTCATGGCCCAAATGCTCACGGTCATCCCCGAGACTCGCGGGCCATTCATTACTCCTCCTTTCAAGTTTCAACCCCGACAAAATCAGAATTTTTTTTTCTTCACGTGCTTTTTCAAAAAATGGACATCTTGTTTGTTTGTCCTCTTGGACATTCTTCTTAAGCTGGCGGCCTCCGCGATATGACGAAGGAGAAGGATTCAGTGAAACAGCGAGAGCGAGTGTGAGCAGATTAGAGAAGAAAGAAGAATATGGAGTCTAAGGCCAGAGCTCCCGGTAAGATTATACTCTCCGGTGAACACGCTGTGGTGCATGGATCCACTGCTGTTGCCGCTTCCATTGACTTGTACACCTATGTATCTATCCGTTTCCCCACTCCTTCTGGTACTCTCTCTTTTCCCCCTTTTCCATTTGTGTGGGAGTGTGTTTGAAATTTTGGTGCGGGATCCCGTTTCCTTGAACCTTTGAATTCTATTCATTCTGACCGAAATCTTGTTTGGGAAAAACGTCATGTGCATTTTAGCGCCGCTGTTCATTGCAGTTCAAATATCTTTTAGCTATTCAGTTGGGCGGGTTGAACTTTCTACATTCACCGATTTAATTAATATGATTTGTGCCATGCTTCTTGATGTTCAAGCCAAAAGCCAGCAACGACTCTAGAGCAGATAAATGCCAAGAGGATATAAAATTAACCGAATGGTGCTGAATACGGATGGAAAGGACTGGGAGAATATACTTCCGTTTTATTTTCGAAGGATGTTGTTGATATAAGATGATTAAAAGTACAATCTCTTGGCAAAATGAATTTGGAGAGATTCTACGCAGCTCAAGCATTCAAAATGATATTTCTAGGGGAATGAATTTATTTATTCGGTGCTAAACTGTTAGCATTATTTCTTTAGAAATGAAAACAACTACACTAATTTTTTGGCTAACCAATTCTCTGAATTGAAGTACATTGTATTCAAATCTGGATTCTCATTCACTTTGTGATTATTATCTTTTAGACAACGACGTTATGTTGAAACTCCAGCTCAAAGACGTGGGATTAGAATTTTCCTGGCCAATTAGTAGAATTGCAGAAGCATTGCCAGAATCAGGTAGTCAACCCTCTTCAGTGCCTGCTTCATGCTCTGTGGAGTCTTCCAAATCAATTGCAGCGCTAGTTGAAGAACAAAATATTCCAGAGGCAAAAATTGGACTTGCTTCTGGAGTTTCAGCCTTCCTCTGGCTGTATTCTTCTATTCAACGGTGTGAATCCACTCTTAAATGTTTAATTCCTCTATTTTTTTCCTTTGTTCTTCTGATTTTGTATTCCCAAAATGTAGATTTAAGCCTGCTACAGTGGTGGTCACTTCTGAACTTCCCCTGGGTTCAGGCTTGGGTTCATCAGCAGCTTTCTGTGTGGCCCTGGCAGCTGCCCTGCTTGCTTGCACTGATTCTGTTAGTTTGGATGTGAATGACCAAGGATGGTTGTCATTTGGAGAAAAGGAACTTGAATTGGTTAATAAATGGGCTTTTGAGGGTGAGAAGATTATTCATGGGAAGCCATCTGGAATTGACAACACAATAAGCACTTATGGTAAGGCATAGCAATGTAAGAAGATTCTACTTCTGACATTTCATTGGTTGAACTTGTCTTTCTGCAATTTTTGGTTTTTAAATAACTATTATTTGAACCATTTATATGTTGTTGACGAAAAAACTTACTTGCATAGAATGATTTGGAACATAATATGTGGGCTTTAGCGGATGACCGAACAGTCTTTGTTGGAGTTATCATATATCATCAAGATTAGAATGAGATTTCAAGGTCAAACAGCCACTATAGAAATAGTGTTTGGCGGGGAACTCAATTTATTTTTATTGAGTTCTGATATACTGGGTCTACATTGTTGTCAATATTTCTTGTAGATGTCTCAGATTTGTCTCGTTTTCAAGACGGGTTGTTGCTATTGATTTTTGCGAATGACTCAAAAATTAGTATTATCACTTGTCAGGCAACATGATCTGCTTCAGATCTGGTAACTTGACGCATATGAAGGCAAATATGCCACTTAAAATGCTCATAACTAACACCAAAGTAGGGAGAAACACAAAGGCATTAGTGGCTGGTGTTGCGGAGAGGACATTAAGGCACCCTGATGCAATGTCTTTTGTGTTCAGTGCTGTTGATGCTATCAGCAAAGAATTGGCTCAGATTATACAGTCACCCACACCAGATGACCTCTCTGTCACCGAGAAAGAAGGGAAGATAGAAGAGCTTATGGAAATGAATCAAGGTTTGCTCCAATGTATGGGGGTTAGCCACGCTGCAATAGAAACTGTTCTTCGGACCACACTGAAATACAAGCTGGCCTCCAAATTAACAGGAGCTGGTGGTGGAGGCTGCGTTCTGACACTGCTGCCTACCTGTATCCTTCTCACTTGTTATCTTGTTTGTCTATTGCTTCTGAGGTTCTCTGCTCTGTTTCGGTCTCTCTTCTATGAACGTAAGCATGTTATGGCGTGTATGCATAGTCATATCTTAAGTACATAGATACAAGTGTTACACACGCACGAGCATATACGGATAACTGGATCACCTACTGGATACAGTTAAGATTGATGATCTCAAGAACTTTTGGGCCATAAACCATCAGTTTCCTCTCAATTTTCCTATCGATATAAAGAGTGTGGGTTTGACCTATCAAGTGAGCGTTATACACACTCGCACCTTGCTGTTGGATCTGCCTCTCCCCCCCCCCCCTACAGGAAGGAGGAAAGATTGAGGGATCCAATTTCAAAAGTTCAAATGAATCTTCATTTTATCTTTTTTACGTTCCTTCAACACATGGTCAAACTCCATTTTACTTCTGAATTTTACAATCCTATCTTGCTTTTGGCCTTTTACTTCTTTGCTGCATGTGCATAAAATTTTAAGGGTGGGAGAAAACTCTTCGATGATTAACGCACTGAAAGAGAGGGAAAATTATTTGATTGCATCTAAGAGAAACTTTTAGCCAAGTTTTTGTGGTTGGCAGATGTATTATGTTGTATAATCGAGCAAGGAGCCTTTGTGATTTTATCCTCCCCATCTGTTATTGATTTCTTCTTGCTGCGTTAGTTAATTGCGTTGAATTGTCTTGATAAGGATTCTATTCAGAGGTCTATGTTTCTTACGATGCTTCTTCCTTGACAAGTCATGAATAGTGCTTTCAGGAACTGTTGTTGAGAAGGTAATATCCGAACTGGAGTCTTGCGGGCTCCAATGTTTTACTGCGGGAATAGGCGGGAAAGGTGTAGAGATTTCCTTCGGGATCGGGGTTCCGTCATGATTCTTTTTTATTTTCAGGGAGCGATTTGACATCAATTACCCATGGATCTTTCAAATAAATAGCATGAAAGTATGTGCTTCTTTTTACCTTCATGTGCCTCAACTTGTACTTTAGGTTTTTTTTTCACTTGTTTCCGTTCTCTACAGATTTTCGTTGCGACCTAGTCCTTTTGTTACTGTCTTGTAATCAGTTAGTGGATCGTCATGTTTCCCAGTTTCTTCCAGTCCGCTTTCTAAATATTTCTGGGCGGCGGCATCTTTCAAGTTTGTAGGGCCACTACCACAGTCCACAAATTCCTGGATTATTATGTTGGAAAAAAAAACAGAAATATCTCAGTAGTTCGCATCATCCCCTTCCTACAGGGCTTATATATATCATCATGGTTTTGAATCAATGATCCATGAATTGAAATTTAAAGCGATGTGATAAACGTTTTTTTTTTACAATTTTTTTTAAGAGATTGTGTTTATTTACAATCTAAAGCCAGGAACGTTTCACATTTCTTGTCTTGGGTTAAAGTTCCGTATTAATTAATATATATTTAATTAAATTAATTAATATGATATATTTTTTTAAAAATATTTTAATTATATTTATTAATTCACCACCCGTCCCCAACTTTCTTGCAATTCTCATCGTAACCCAAGTCAGTAGGTATGGCCATAGGCTCCTTATTCTCATCCCAAGACTTAGCCCTGTTGATCATTTCAAGCGTGTCCTTTGCGTCTTTGTCCTCCTGTCCTTTCCCGCAAGTGAAGGCCATAGTGGCTCCTTCTAAGGCAAACAAGTTGCACACGGCTCTTCCTATCCCGGAGTCGCCCCCTGTAATCAGTGCTATCTTCCCCTGAAAACCAACACAACAAGTTAGTGTTACGTACTCACGTAGAAATTCTTCAAAAATATGCATGTGTATAGATACCTGAAGCTTGTTAGATGGGTTGTGATCGGGGCTTGTGAACTGAGGTACAGGGTCCATGGCGTGTTCTTTTCCGGGCTGGGTTTCTTGCTTTTGTGGCGGGAATTTCTGTTCCCCGGAAGCCATTCTAACGCAGAGTCTTTTTGGAACAGAGGGAGGGATATTCCGGGTAGATGGAGATGTGGCGGGAAAGCGAGATTTCAAGTGGTTTTGTGAGAATGGAAGGAGAAGGACCCTGCGTGCTAGAGATCTTGAAGAAGAAAAAGGGTGAGGAAACACGTACATGCAGGTGAAGTGGTGCCAGCTGCAAGCGCCTCCCCACCCCCCCCACCCCCCCGGGGGAACCACTTATTAAAGGGATTTGAAAATGCCACGTGGTGATGGGTGGCAGAAGGTGTCCGCGTGTCGCTTTGGTCGCAGGCACAAGAGACATTTGCACCGAATTCCTTAATGTCGGTGGCACTGAAAGAGGTGGGAATTGGATTCATAAGACAGACAAGTCAATTGGAGAGTTTGGAAGTTAAAAAGAAGCATGTCGTGGAACCATGCAAGCTGCAAGACACTAGCTAGTACGCGGCTACGAAACCATAATACTTCCTATTTTTTAAAAGAAAACAATTATAATACACATAACAACCAAGAGATCATAAAGCGGGATCACCATGGAAATATGCTTCAACGTTAACCCCAGGATCATGCGAGTCAATAGTAGGTTCTGGTGTGAAAATATGCGAATCATGCTTGTTTGGCACCTAAACAAAATCATTTTTTTTAATTATTTCCATATTTTATAATAAAAAAATTTCTCATACAACCTAAGATTAATTCTCTACCACTTTGTTCTTTATCAATAAATGAATTACCGCGTACAGTTACAACGATCACCGTCTCTGTCTTCATTCATAGCAACCAAAGAGGCCACTACGATTAAAATTAAATTAAGACTAGACACCAGAAATTTATGAAATAATGTAAAATATTAATTTCTTTTTTAAGATAAAAGGGAAAACTTCCTTAAGCAATCACCAAAGTTATTTGTACAGTTTACAAAGTAATTTGATTTAACAAGTTAAAGAAAAATTACATTATAAATCATAATTAATTTCTGCATTTTCGGGCAACGTGGTCGTTGCCTCTTCTTTATATCGTGCATTCCCGCCTCTCCGCCTTTGCTTCAACTCCCATTTATATACAGTCCGTTCCATCCACGAGAGGACGCACCAGTCGCCCCGTGTTACCTTTCTGATTCGGGTCTCTTCTCTAGTATTTTCCATGGATTCCCACTCCCCTTCGTGGTCTCGTCTTCGCGGGGATTTGATCCTCAACATTGCAAATCGCCTGGATTCTCGTGTCGATCGCCGTTGCTTCCTTGCTGTTTGCGGTTCCTGGCGCTCCGTTCTCCTTCCGCCGTCCCGCAGTTCCGCTTATCCCTCTCCACCACTCAAGCTTCCCTTCCCAATGGGTCCCAGCCCTCATCTGAATCCCACACATCGTGGTCACTTCAACCTGATTCACTCCACTGTCTACTGCCTTCAACCCCTCAAGAAAATTTCAGACACTTCGAAGACTACCGAGTGATGGCTCATCAAGATTCAGGAGACCGAGGAGCCTGGCAAGGTTCTCCTAACAGATCCTCTATCTCGGTTTCATTATAAGAATCTGTCTCATCGTCATCCTAAAGGATTGAATCTACTTGATTATAGGGTTTCTGAGATAGCTAAAGCTTATGATCTTCAATTTGTGGGTGATTGTGAAATACCTGAATTCGATTCTCCGAAAGTTTTATCATTCACCGCCAGGAAAGTAGCTGTGTGTAATGGGGGTGCTGCTTTTGCGGTTATGGCCGTTCACACTGATGGCCAATTGAGTATTTGGAAGGGTGATGAGAAATGGACTTGATTAAGCAATGGCCAAGATGGCGTTCGTTATAATGATGTTGTTTACCACAATGGGAAATTTTATGCTGTGGATGACTTCGGTTCAACTATTTCAGTAGATCCGTCATTGAGAAGCTCACTATTTCCCCCAGCAATGCCTCCTTCTGGTTATTATAGATATCTTGATGTAGAAAAACGCTTGCTGAGTTCTCTCGGCGATTTATTCCTCATACATTGGGAATTTGATCCTGTGAAGATATTTCTTTCTAATCCCGGCTTGCGTGGATATTCTCAGCGCTTGTTTTCATGTTTATAAGTTGAATGAGGTTAATCACAAATTGGTTCCGGTGGAAAGCTTAGGGAATAGAGCTATATTTGTTGGTGCTGAATGCAGATTCTCTGTTTCGGCTGAAGAATGTCGCGGAAGAATTGCATTTACTATAACGCAGGTTGCATGTTTCCTGAAGAGGTCTTTGAAGATCATCCAGGCGTTCATGCTGGATGGTATGACATACGATTGTTCTGCTAAGATCCTTTCAGAAGTCTCAAACTATTCTGGACTTTTCTGGCCCCCGCCTTCCTGGGTTATGACCGCCCATGATTGTGAGTTCTTTGGGGACGACCTTGCAAGCTATGTCATGTATTAACTTTGTACGCAACCCTCTTGCATGGATTTTTAGCGTTTGTTTTTTTTTAATTGAAGATTAGGTTGCTTAACAATATCGTATTTGGTTAACAGAAAGCCTTGCTACTTACTACATTATATTTCTGATGAGGAAAAAGCTCTTATCTATCTATTTTTGTATTTGTCAACCATAATCTATCACAACATTTAGAGTTCTTCGTGGCAGTTCATTATATATTCCACATAATCGGAGCACCTCCTCACATCGAGTTTTTCGTTACACATTTGTCTGGGCCGATGTTTCTGTTTCTGTTTTTAACGTAGTCAGAATTGTGAATATTAAAAAAAATTATCCACTTAAGCCTTTTCTTTTTTTACATTTTTAAGAAATATAAAATAATTGAAACAAAAATACGTTTAATTATTATAAATATCCTATTTTGTATTAAAGAAACCTTATACACCCGGCTTTATTGCATGAGACGACTGGCTCCACTAGCGGTAAAATGAAGAGAGCAATGGAGTACCCCTGGCGTTGGGCTTATCCACCATGGGCTCCACCACAAGTGTTCATTCGATTGAATTGCTCATTAAAACAATTTTCTATATTTATTAATTAGAGTTAGTACAGATAATAAAAAATAGACTCATATTTATAAGGATAGGAGTTCGATTTCTACTATCGTTATGAGGGCTCTTTTAATAGGCGATCTCGTAAGTTACTTTCTGAGCCCTGAGGCTGTGTCCTAATTTTAATAGGGAACTGATGCCAAACTTATCTAAATTTTTTGGTAAAAAAACAATTTTCTATATTTAATCTTAATTCTTCTGTGCCGCCATCTAGTGAAGAGCATTTATTTTGTTTTTTAACCCCTAGCTTTGTTTAATTTAAATGTGAAAAATTAATTTGTTAACGAGGGATACCAAATAAAATTGAAGTATGGTAATAATAAAGTAGTTTTATCATAGGACCAAAGGCCTAAGCTGTCAACATTTTACTCACAAGCTAGTGACATTTTTATAACAAAACCGAACAAGTAGAGAAATACAAGTACACAAGGGTCAACCTCCCCAGCGAGGTTACCATAGCAACCCTAATTTAAACTCGATTTCCTGAAAGATCTGAAAACTAATATCCATAACGTGCTTCTGTAGGTGTTTCAGACGACTTGTATGCTTTCTAACTTGAAGGTTAAAAGGAAATAGCAGTGTTACTAAAATCTGTCTCATCCTCCATATGTTGCCGCTGAATAAAGTTTCATATACTAGTATTGGTCTTACAGAAAGTTGAAGAACTACCTGTTGTGTAAGGGATCAGGAGAAGAGGGCACTTCTCTTTCAACGTTTGAGAAAGAGCTTCCATCTTTTTCACTGCCAAGGCCTCTCTTCCATTCTTGAAATTTGAGTTCATATTCCAACAATTCCTCTTTTACTTGTCGAGCTTCCAAGACCTTATGATTTAAACCTGAAAGAGTTAATAACATCAATAGAAAAACACTCCGTTTGAGTCCCGCAAATCCACATGGCTTCCCCGCAACTTTAACCATAAGCCTTTCCTCCTTCTTTGGTGTTATTAAGCCCCGAGATGGAGAACAGAAATCTCAGACGCACGAGAGATAGAGAGAGAGAGAGAGGTATTTCTTGGAAATGTTTGTTAGATTGGCAGAATGAGGCATATTTAATATGTGGGGTCGCACTCCCATACTCTCATTTCTAAAACCGTAGTTTTTATTCATCATGAAGAGCACACAAGCCTAACTATAGCGTAGCGTGAAGCCGTGTCTTCAAGGAATTAAGTAGATGCCTTATTCCATTTACTATTTGATCTTTATTTTTTCAATCTTTTTAATGTAGCAGCACGGAAGATTGAATTTTCTGAATTACTTAACTCCGTTATATATTGTATTACACCTGGTAACTTTGCCAAACTAACAGCTGAACTGTCAAAGATTAGCCGACAATATCCCAGAAAAACACGGTTCATGTTTGACCATTTCTGAAAGCACCAGATGACATAGTTGATTTTTATTTAATGTAATTAAATCGCAGATATTAAGAGACGGTTCAGAACTTGGGTTTGTGTATTGATTTGATGAAATGTGGACTATAACCAAAGGTACTCCATTAGTCAAATAAACGACTTGATAAGTTCAAGCTCAACCTAATCCTGTCCATTATGATCCCGACTTGACTCTTCCCTCGCATGTTTTTACCTCATAAACCTAAAACGGTAACCTCTCCTTATTCTGTCGGTGCAGCTTTTGTAGGTCCAATGAAACTTACTTTGTATGTTTTTCTTTCCCAAAAAAATTCATGTGAGTTGGGTCACAACACATCAAAAGTTAAAGCATGCTTCTAAGCTCAATAGTCATTTATAGATTGTTTATTAACAAAATTTTATATCAACAGCTTCAACTTTTGTTGAACTTATTTTGCATGTTTTTATAATGGAAAAATTCATTTTTCCGCTTTGGTGTGAAAACATTAACTTCCACAAATGCAGTTGGACCAAACAAAATGTTCTTTTTCACTAAAGAAATATGGTTGTTCAATACATAATTTTATAAGGCAATTTTTCGAAAGCCTAAATTAAATAATTTTGTTTTAAATCATTTAGGTCATTGGTACCGTGCCGATACGTTTTACTAAGACTAGTTGTACTTGATTTATTATTTTTTATAGTATTCGTATAATACAATATAGGCGTCTCACAAAACTAGGCTATTTGCCCGTGGAAGAAACAAGAAAAAAGGGCATAGGTTTCTAGCAATGCCTCTGTAATGGGGAGTTTGTTTCTTCCTTTGGACTAGCTTATGGCAGGTTTATCATTCTGTAGTGTCACAGTGTTGGGATTTGCTAAACCTCTACCTTAGCTCAAGCAGTCGTGTCAGATCCTTGTTATTTAAATCAGCTGACCTTGTGACTTGTGATCGTAAGCTTCATTCAATATTGTGGCAAAGCAGTGCGTTTTGGCCCGTCTTCTTATTAGTCGAGTCTTGTCATATGGTGGCCGTAAATTTAACTGACAGAGGATAAAACATGCGACTATTTGAAACGAATTTAATCTCTAAAAAGTATCATTTTATTGTGATTTCAGTGATAACATTTAAGTAGGTATCTTAACTCTTGGATATCTAAATTTACGTTTAACAGTAATAGACAACTCGTCCTACCTGATATTGACATCGCCTAGAAAGAAGGGAGACTTTACCCTACCCTTAAATCGTAGATCAACCCAACCCCTTTCCAAAAATTTATATACAAAAAAAATAAAAGTCTGTGGTCTGTAAAACACTGAAATCTAATTGGCGCCATTTATGAAATATCCGCTCAATTTTGTTCCCTGAAGTTACAAATAGTTGCCCGTAAAAATTAGTACATAAACAGGGAAAGAAAAAGGAATTGGCTGATAGATGATGAAAGGAAGACATTCCATTATGAATTCTACACCGAATTAAATGCGCACAAAACATATTAGACATACAAACTCGATCATGGAATGAAATTCGAATTAGAATTGTTTTTTGTTGTGACTCCGAGAATTGTTATTTACTCTATAGTCGAGGTAGACGCATCGTTTGTCACTTTACTAGCAATGTCTGATTACCAACTTCCAGCTAGATTTTAAACTATATTTTATTTCCAGTCAGATATAAACCCTTTTGGATTATTCAGGAGCTCCGGTTTTTTTTTGGAGGGGGCGGGGGGCGGGGGGGGGGGGGCGGCGGGGCGCGCGCGTTGTGAAGCAGCATCCATGGTTTACTTCGTTCTTACAACAAATCAAAAGAAGCACTAGCAAAATCTCAACAATGGACGTCTACAAAACCCCACCCACCTAATAATAATTTGCTATAATGGTCATTCCTTATAAAAGTAACAAAAACCGTCCAAACACATATATACCCTATCTTGTCACAAATGAAAGAATACATGAGATGTTTAATCTGTGAATTACATTTCAGCTACATAGTATCAATGAAGATCTAAACGGCAAAAACACTTCCCTTTTTTTTTATCTGTTTACTTTAATCGCACCATTTCGTGACAATAGTTCCTCTCAAACAGATACTGTGAAGAGGTAAAACTTTAGGACAACGGCAAGAGCAAGCTGCAATACAAAGATGCCAGCTACTATAAAGAACCACCTTTCACCTGCAGACATGATATGGGCACGAAGGTTGAGGGCCACAAATGATGCTGACATGAACCCAGCCAGCCCTGCAATTACCCATCTGAATAGGTCCAATGGCACGACTGACATACACTGCAGGTAACAAGAGTTCAGGGGCTAAGGAGGAGAATGCCACAGCTTATACGTTCTCAAAAAAGGGAGAAAATTTGAGGAGCAGTAACTCACCAGGGCCGGAATGAAGACAAACAGGGAGTATCCATAGAGACAGAAGAGTTGGACAAGTCCCGCGGGTGCAGAGAAGTATTTGAGGATCACATACAAACAAAGAGGAACCACGATGACATAGCCATAAAACAGACCAGCGGACCAAGTCACCAGATTTATGTCATAATTCCATTGCTCCTTCTTCAGCTTGTGTGTCACGTACGTGACAAATGTGCCAATTGAGGCTGCTACAAATATTAATGTGGTGCATATCCAAAATGGACCATACCTGTGTATATTCAAAGCAAAAATAAAAACTGCTAGTTACCACTCAGAAGAACAATACAGAACTCACACTTATATGATAAAATAATAACAGCATTTTTCCTCCAATGAAACTTTGATCACCTAAACATAGCCCAGTGATGACCAAAGCATGGGCATCTAAAAGTTCCCCTAATTGAAACATTGGTGCTACACACTATGGCTCTTTTGATAAACAAACAAGAATTGAAAAAAAAGGAGGGAGAAGTCATTTTAAAGATGAAAAATAGCCCTTATGCCCCTTAAAAAAAGTATTAAAAAATAAATAAAAACTGTTTGAGTATTAATTATAAGGTATAATAAACATTTTAACAAAGTGAGGGAATGGGACCAGGACAAACCAGAGCCTGAGGAATCAGGCCAGAGATGATTGCTTCAATCATGTTATTCATGAAAAAAAGGCTACACATTATTAAATAAAGCATTGTCTCATTTAAGGAATGAAGTAAATGTGACTGGCTGTAGTAAACTGGACAAGTCTACTGTTCACGAAGTCATCTATCCAACTAATGACCAGATAACAATGTTGAAGAACACAAGAACGATCCCACGAATTGTAACAAACACAATCGTTAAAGGAAACTCAAGGTCTTTATTCGTGATGCAACTCATCACATAATATTAAAAACACTTGTTTCAGAAATATACTTCAAAAGCAAGTCTCTATGATCTAAAATGCTACAAAAAGAGGGTACCTAAAAGAACAAAGCAGCAAATAATACATCCATGTCTAGAACAGAGCTGGAAAAGGAAAAATGAATCATGTACGATAGGTCTCCATCCCATTTCTTATGTGTAAGTTTTGATTCCATGATACTATCACATTTATGTTCGCAGCAAAAACAAAGCCTTAAATAATAAATACATGTCTAGAAAATTAATCAATAGAGAGGGTCAAAACTATAGCAGCGGTAATTTCTTATCAATAAATTAAATGAGACGCAAAACAATCCACATACAAATCAGGGCTGGTAGCAGTTTTTTCATTGAAAGTTCCTCTGAATGGAAAGAGTGAGTATTTAATCCTCTCTAGAACATCCACAGTGTCAACGTCAAAGTACGGTTTGTAAGCAGCAATAGTGAAAGTCCCAAACCAACCACTCTGCTGTGCTTCCTCAGAACCCGATACAGGTTTTGAAAATGTATCTGCATAAGGTGAACAAAGAAAACGTTACACAAAAAAATGACAGTCTTGACACATCCCACCTGCTTAAGCTCAAATCTCAGTATAAGGTTCTATATTAAAGAGTAGATAAGCGTATCGAGGGTTTAGGGTAAGAGAAAGGAAGAGGATGGAACCGCGAAACTCAATGACTAACCAGCTTATAGTTTGTTCAATAAAGATGGAGAAGCCACTAGGTATTAATAATAACAGGCTTTTCATGGACTCTTTCAAGTAAACAGTGATCTTGCAATAAGTTTATAATAATTAAGCAGAAACAACACATACCATCAGCATCTCGAGGCGGCCTGGATGCCCCAGTTATCTTCCCTTGAGCTTCAGACGGAGGAAATGTCTCAAGATTTGCGTCTGAAGTAATAAATTTTTATCAGATGTAATAAGATCAAACCCCAAGGATGAAGATCAGAATGAAGTAATATCCAGAATAGCAGTGACTATAGCAATCAAGTAACATGATATTGAAACAAATCCGACAGGAGCTAGTTTTGCGAGCTAAACTAACTAGAGGTCTTAGCTAAGGTATAGCCAAAAGAGTCTGATATGATGATTATAACATTACTGCAGAAATGTAAATAATAGTTACGCATCACCGTTCAAAGATCAGTAGTTCCCAGCAGTTCCGACTATGTAAACTGGTATACACCCCTCCCTGACACCTCCCCGGCCACGAAATCGAATAGGTATAAATTGGAAATGAAATTCGAGAGAACAATAGTTGTACCTGCGAACTTGACGGAGACATGCCCTTGATCTGGAACTGCCTGCGATATAAAACCAGGATCTCAGAGTGAGATCTAAAACCCAAACAGTCATGGAGAATCGAAAAAGATTGTGAGGAATTGGAAGATATACTCACAGTTACGGATCCAGAAACCTTCTGATTATCGATAGCCGTATAGTTTCCGGACATCATCTTTACAAATCTTGCTTCGTCCCGTTCCTCCTCTTCCTTCAGCTCCCCCGGATCTCTCTTCTGTCAATCCCCCGCGTTTGTTTTATTTTCCGCTTGTTTTTTAACGACGGGTTTCTCATTGGTCTCCTCATATTTGTATCTGGACGCCGAAGCTACTATTCCTTTTTTTTTTTACAATATTATTCTATTTTTTACATTTTTTTTATGATAGGTTCAACACCAATATTTTATTAGTGCTTAATGTTTATAAATAATTTATAAAATTATTAAATAGTATTCACAAATTAAATTTATCTATAGTTTAAAAATAAAATAATTTTTTAGACAATATTAATATTAGATATAGTAAATTATCTATTATTTTTAAGTATAAATTTAAATATTTAAAAATTAAAATATTTTTTTAAATATTACAATTATATTTATAATAAAATAATACTACTTAATATTTAAATATACTTTAAATATAGTCATAAGTCTCATTTTTGTTTTTTGTCGGTTAAACTCACATTCCATGCGTGACTTGATAATTTTTACTTTCGGAGAGCAGATGGGGAGCAAAAGACTGTAAGGGGCCGATCTCTGAAATGGCCCCTTGATTCCATCTTGCAACTGGGCCCTGTAAGGCGTTTTGAACGAAACAGGTTGTTTTATTTTTAATACATATAATTATTTAAAATATATTTAAATAGTAGCAGAGGAGATTCATTCGAGTGATAAACGACTCAGTATCGTTTAAGTGAGGTCTTGAATTTGAGCCGTATGCAAAAAATTCCCGTTAGAAGACTCACCAACTATAGTCAGGTGCACGACGTGGGTCGAATCCGAATATAGTCAGGACAAAGCTCCAGTAAACCGGGTGGACAATAAAAAAAATGTATTCAAATTTTAAAAAATATTATTTTATTATAATTATAGTCATAGTATTTAGAGAGGTATTATAGCTCTAGATACTTAGGTTTGTGCCTGAGAATAATAGATAGCTCGTCCTACTCGATATTAATATCGCTTAAGAGAAAGAGATATTTCGTCATGCCCTTAAATCGTAAGTAAGTTTAACTCATTTTTAAAAATTTATTTATCAACAAAAATATTCAGGAGGGTATAGATAGAAATAAAAATAAACTTGCGTACACAATAGGAAATATTGATTATTAGACTCAGTGTCTTTTATATTTAAAATTTTTATTATTTTTAAATATTTGGGAGATAATTTTCTTATAATTTAATTTTATTTTGGTATTTAGCTCTCACTTATAACAAAAAAAAAATCAAAAGGAAAAAAAGGAGTTAGTGAAAAATAATTTAACTTTACATCAACATATTAAAAATCATGGCAATTGAGAGGCCGATAACAATCATGGTTAAATCCGGTCAGACGTATCATAAGTAAAATAACACAATTTAATCAAAATATAGAGAAATATTCATAATTAATTTAAAATATATATTTAAATAAAAATAATATTTAAAAGAGTATTAAAAAACAACAAACTTGCGTACACGCTAGGAAATATTGCCATGGTTAAAAATAATATTCATAATTAATTTAAAATATATATTTAAGTAAAAATAATATTTAAAAGAGTATTAAATAAAAATAAACTTGCGTACACGCTAGGAAATATTGACTATTAGACTCTTGTCTTTTATATTTAAAATTTTTATTATTTTTACGTATTTGAGAGATAATTTTCTTATAATTTAATTTTATTTTGGTATTTAGCTTTAACTTATAACAAAAAAAATCAAAAGGGAAAAAAGGAGTTAGTGAAAAATAATTTAACTTTACATCAACATAAAAATCATGGCAATTGAGAGGCCGATAATAATCATGGTTAAATCCGGTCAGACGTATCATAATAAAATAACACAATTTAATCAAAATATAGAGAAATATTCATAATTAATTTAAAATATATATTTAAATAAAAATAATATTTAAAAGAGTATTAAAAAACAATATTAATCTTCAGCTAGAACTATCAATAAAGGCCGGCCCTATTCCAAAGTGCCTAACGTGCGGGCTCAGGGCCAACCTTACATGGCTTTCATACTATTTTATTAAATTTTTTTCTTTAAAAAAAAATTGAAATATAAAAAATAAAATAATAAATATATTAAATTTTCAAATTCATATAATAAATATTAGTAAAATAAAATTTTAAACTATTGTCAAATATTAATGTCATATAAAAATTACCTCAAACTCTAATAATAAACTATTGTTCAAACTCAAAAATAAACAAAACTAAATAAAGCTTATAAATAAGAAGACAAAAATAAACTAAGTAGCTAAACACTGGTTTTAAAACTGGTATTAATAATTTATATTCTGAATTCATAAAGTTTTAAATTTTGAACATTAAAGAGATAATTGGTAATAATAATGTATAATTCTTAATTCAGAAAATTTTAAATTTTTAGCATTAAGAAAATAAAAGGGCCTTTTAAGCCCAAATTCATTTTTCACCCCCTAAAACTCAAAACCAACTTTCCATTTAAATAAATTTAAAGGGGTTAATTTGTTGGGAGCAACCCATTTTGACAGCTCTATCTCTAATTTTAATATAAAATATATTTAATTAATTTAATTATATTAAAAAATAGTTACATTAATTAATATGATATATTTTTTTAAAATGTTATAATTATATTCCTTAGTTTCCTAATTTTTTACTTAATTATTATTAATAGAGTATTAATAAAAATAATTTAAAAAATAAATAAATATAAAAATATATATTATATTTATGACTAATATTAACTATATAATTAAATTATATATTAAAGATTCAAAAAATAATATACATATGAGTATATATTGAAATAAAGCAACGGTATAGGTTGATTTTTTCCTACTCCCTCCTCTTCTAAAATCACATCTACATATAGCCCTTAATAATGACGCACTTAAGTGACGATTGGGTAAACATGATTTTGATAGCGAAACCAGACAAGTCATTTAATCTGTCCATGATAACGTATTGACTATCCAGAGCCATCTATAGAAACTTCTATATGGATGGCGTGAGTTCATTAAAACATATGAATTGTTATTTTGATGATTTTGCTGATAGTCGACCAATTGAAAATGTTCATGATAAATCACAATACGGTAAATATTTTGCATCCCCTCCTCCACATACAAAATACCAACACGTTAGTATACATATAATAAAAAATAAATTTATATTTTATAATAATATAAATTCGATTCTCTTTTTCATTGTGAAGATTTATTTAATAAATAATTTTATAAATTTTTTATATACAATCTTTAAACATTGAGATTGTGTCTGAACTTTAGCATGGGATCGGTGATAAATTTACTTAATTTTTTTTATATAAAAAAAGAAAATAATACAATCGCGGGATGCTAATGATGGTCCAACGATTGATTGCAAAGCAAATATTTCCCCCGATCGATAATCCTTGCACGTTTTATATATTTTTGTAGGTTGTAACTACCAAATTGAATAATATTATTAGATCACGGTTTGGTCTGGGATACAAGTCGCCGAGGAACCTGGCCAAAGCCTTGTTTCCACGCATGACGCTGCGGGGGATTTAAATAGTACATATTAGGTGAGCGATTCGGTATCATATCCATCCAACTTAAAAAATCCTCTCATAACAAAAACCCTTCACCAATAATTCGTCCTCTGTAGTCAAAATGTCAATTTGGTCCCCTTGGTTTAAAATTCTACCAGTACTTTGGATTAGATCATTTCGAAGGGAATAAGTGTATCTTTATTTTGTTTTCTTGGTATGGAAATAATTGTATCTTTAAATTCGACCGAGAAATTAATTCACCCACGTACGCAAACACAGATCACAGTGCGGAATTTATTTATACGTCTTCTTTGCTTTCGTATGTCCATTTCTTTCATCCCTTTCTTTATTTTCATCTGTGCCTCACTTAAATGGGCTTTGACTTATCCATCAAGAGCATATTAGTAGACTATTTCAAAAAATCTCTGCCTTTTAAGATTATTTCATAGTAATCTTTTATCCAAGTAGACATTTCTTTGTCCGAATGCATTCATGCGTATGATACCTGACTTTTATTTTTTTGGCTAATGCACTTTTATCATTTCCTTCTATATATCTTCCCTCCTGCAACAATCTCTTCATCTGCAAGAAAGTCATCTCACCCGCGGGTCCCGTTCTCGAATCTTCACGCGCGCGCGTAGTCCTCCAACGTGCTGCCATGCAAAATATCGTTTTGGAAACTCATTAAGTATATGTATGAATGCGTAATCCGGCATCATCAGAGCCCTCTTTTCAATATTCATATCCGCAGTCCTAAAAACTAAAAAGAGAGCCTCTTTAATTTTCATATATCAATCACCTCACTCACATGAAGTTGCAGTTGGAATTAGTTCATCAACTCTTATATGGCTTCCTCTAAGTCTTCCTCCTTACCTGCTCATCCCTCTCCCATGCAAATACCTTTCCTGTTCTGTCTTCTTCTCTGCTCCCTACTTCTCCTTCTCTCCATCCTCTCTGTCAAGCCCCAGAAATCGCCCCCTCCTAAATTCACCCATCGAATACTTCATCAACAAGAACAAGAAATCACAGAACGTCCGGCTTGGTTCGATTCCATAGCAAAACATCTTAAGACCGACAACGTTAAGGTAGGTCTCGTTAACATCGATAAAAAGCTCGACGTTAGCCTATTACGACATCTGCCTCCACGAGTAGAGACGGTTCCGGTCAATTTTGAACACGTTGACGAGAATTTGAAATGGGAAGACTTTTTCCCCGAGTGGATTGATGAAGAACAGAAACGGGGCCCACCGCGGTGCCCGAGAATGCCGATGGCGGAGACTCACCGGGATTTGGATGTGGTGGTGGCTAGAGTTCCGTGTGGGAGGAAGAAGAAAGGAGTCAGAGACGTGTTTAGGTTACAACTAAACTTGGTGGCGGCTAATCTGGCGGTGGAGAGTGGGTGGTTGAATTATGATTCTCATCGAACGGTGTTTGTTGTTTTCATCGGGAGATGTGGCCCCATGATTGAGATTTTCAGATGCGACGATCTTGTAACGCATGGAGGCGAGTATTGGGTGTATAAGCCGCAGCTATGGAGACTCAAGCAGCTTACGCTTATGCCTGCTGGTTCATGCCAGATTGCTCCCAATTTTGCAGAAGCAGGTATGCTTTTGGTTCTCTTTTAATTAGAATTCACGCTTTTCAAGCTTTGTCCCTTTCGTTGTCTTTGCCGGTGGAATGATGGGAGTATATATATTATTATGAAATCATATCTCTCCATAATCGATGGCTAACGTATCCAGATTAAGTTGACCTTACCCGGAATATTGCTATCAATGATATTATTAAATCAAATAAATTGGCATCATACAAGTTATAAATTGGAGTATTTAATGCAATAACCATGGCATTGCCAGCAAAGGGCCTCACGGGTTCATTCTCCGGGTTAGTTATTTTGGTCAAGATTAATATTTATGAACATTAAAAGCAAAATACTATTGGTAATTGAGATTTGAGAACGGCGGTCAACTTATAATTCCCCCACTTTCCCTTTCACGCGCTTCTTCTATATACTCAACCTAAGTTTCACGCCGTCCCTCAGATGGGGTGATCCTAGCTGGTCTAAAATCCTCTCCATATTCAGAAATTTAACTAAAAAAATAATCCCGGTCATGATTGGCTTCTGTTTTTTTTATAGGGCATTTTTCTTATGGATATTTGGTTCTTATTATAGATCACACAAGGAAGTATTCATTACAATTTTTTTTTAATATGGCCCCTTTTAAATGTCTGTGTTTTTTCTTCATTTTAAAGTATAAGTTTAAATATGAATAAAATTAAAGATTCCTTTTATTTCAGACAAAAATAATAAATTAATAGTAAGAATGCTTCATAGGAAATATTGGAGGGAGTAAGTAAATTACTAGTTCTACAGTTCATCTTTGCCGATGCATATATAACAGTATCTTATTCACGCATATATAGGAATTGTACATATATAGTAATTGTATATTTTGGATAATTCAAAGATTTTGTATGTGGTTTAAAACCAACAGATAAATGAGCGAATTACGGCACATTAAAAAAAAAAAAACAGTTAGCTTTCTTTCTTTCTTTGTTGTTGTTGCTGTTCTTCTTCTTCTTCATTAGACCAAATTAAGATAGATTGAATTGAGAGGTTTTGTTGATCACGCATGCATATGGTTCTGTTGCAGGTAAAGAGGTATGGAGGCATTACATGAAAAGCAATAACGCAACCATACGAGCCCCGAGGGTAGCCTACGCCACAGTGCTTCACTCGTCAGAAGCTTATGTTTGTGGCGCAATAGCTTTAGCCCAAAGCATCCTTCAGACCCTTAAACACCGTCCCTTTAAGCCCAACGCAGACTTAATCCTCCTTGCTGATAACTCAATCGGTCCCAAATCCACAAGAGGGCTTAAAGCTGCCGGCTGGAAGATCAAGCGCATCGAACGCATCCTCAGCCCCTTCGCCAGAAAGAATTCATATAACCGATGGAATTACAGTAAGCTGCAACTATGGAAGCTCACACAGTACGACAAAGTCATATTCGTCGATTCCGATCTCTTAGTCTTGAAGAACATCCACAACTTCTCCTTTCACCCTCAACTCTCGGCCGGGCCTAACGATTTCTCATTGTTCAATTCTGGGTTGATGATAATCGAACCGTCCGAGTGCATGTTCGATGATATGATGCAGAAGAGATTCACTGTGAAATCCTACAACGGAGGCGACCAAGGCTTTCTGAACGAGATATTCGCGTGGTGGCATAGGTTGCCTTCGAAGGTGAATTATTTGAAGTTTCATGACCGTTATGCAGAGAAGGAGACAGAACTGGAGGATGCTTATGCTATACATTATCTGGGTTTGAAGCCGTGGTTGTGTTATAAGGATTATGATTGTAACTGGGACTTGAAGGATCACCACGTATTTGCGAGTGACCTGGCTCACAGGAAGTGGTGGCAGGTTTATGAGAAGATGCCCAAGGAGCTGCAATCTTACTGTGGGCTGACCAAGAAGATGGACCAGAGATTGATGACATGGAGGAGTAGAGCCAGAAATGCTAGTTTGGCCACTGGGCATTGGAAGATTAAGATTAAGGATCCAAGAAGGAAGCGTTTTGTAGCATGAGGACGCTCCTACAGTATTCATTAATTAATAATATAGCTAGCGCCGTTATTTTTTGCGGCCATTGACAAGTTAGTTATCTTGTTCCATTAAAAAATTTCCCCCGTTGCTATATTAATATTAATATATATATATATATATATATATGTGGGTGTGGGTGTGTCAATTACAGGTATTTATGTGATCACGCGATCAAGTTGCATCTCAAATCATGGGAAAGAAGATGTCCACAAAAAGTAATTTCCATTCACCCATCAATTATATATGTATATTTATATATTAAAAGTGTGGATAAATAGTTAAATTATTGATGCGGTCTGGAAAAGAAAAAAAATCTCAAATTCCTCTTATCAAATGCATATTTGAAAATACTGAATTCTTTCATATACAACATTTTATTTAGTAAAAAGAGACTATAGTTTTTTAAAAGGTGACTTGTAAATATGATTAGGAGTAATTAATAATTTATGATTAGAGGCATGATAATCAATTTTTACGTTTTATATATTTTTTTGCAGCTATAATATTACCAGAAAATTAAGATTTTTTATTGACTACGTAAAGTTTAAAATACTCATAAATAAAAATATTTTTTATAAATTTAATTGATTAATGATCTTCTATTCACGGGAACAAAGACAACGATCCCATAGACAAACCCCACATGCATATCCAGAAACCTGTCTTAAGAAGGGACCGGACTGATAGAACCGACGGTTTTCTCCCGCCCCCTCGGCTCTCGTTTTTTTCTAACAAGTACGTACGTGCAGCTTTCTATAATTAATAATTATCTAGTGATCCACAGTGGCATCATACGAGAGATCCAAGACAGTTAAGTGGCATTATTTACTCATTTATGTCGTATATATCACTTATATAAAATATAAAATTTATAAACTGTTTTACGAGTTTTTATATTATGAAGGAACCATTCATACATTTATAAACTCCACTTTAAATACAAACACACATTAACGGCAAAATATACACGTTAAATAACAAAAAATATAAATAACTGTCTGACTCCCTTTTGTGGTTTACCTCTCCTGTCGGTGTTTCCACCTTCGGTTGGAGACAAACACACAGAGCAGCTCAGCAGCATAAGGAAACTGGGCAGAACCTCTTGGACTCTCAATTTCCTCGGGACCGCTCACTCTCTTTTCTCCGAGATCTAGGGTTTCCTTCCAAACGCAAACATGGCGCCGCTTACGGCGGAGACAGGGAAGACCACCCTCAATTCGGGCTGGCTCGCCGCTAGGTCCACCGAGGTCCAATTCACTGGCACTCAGCTCACCACCACTCATCCTCCAATTGGACCCACTTCACCATGGATGGAAGCCGCCGTGCCTGGAACGTAATCTCCCTTCCCCTCTTTAGTGGCCCAAGTAGACAAGGGCTGCACGGTTTACTTCCTAGTTTTGAATCATTTATCTCTTTGATGCTCTGAGGCTTATAGATTTCAAAAGTTACATACTCGGATTCATTATGTTATTATGGATGCACTGTGTGATAAGAGTTTGGATACATGTTAGTTGCTGGTGCTTTTTTTTTCAACTTTAGCCGTAATTTTGCTGATTAAGTGACCTCAATTGACAGCGTTCTCTCGACCTTGGTGAAGAACAAAATCGTGCCAGATCCTTTTTATGGACTTGAAAATGAAGCAATCATGGATATTGCTGATGCTGGGCGAGAGCATTACACATTCTGGTTCTTTACGAAGTTTCAGTGTAAGCTGGTAAGAATTTTTCCTTCCGACATTATACAATTAAAGGCATAGAAGTTTCACAATTCTATTTGGTTTCGTTTTTTAATTTCTTGCTTATATTCTTCTTCTTCTTGAACTAAGCCTTTTTTAAAGCGAAAAGAGAACTTGATACTAAGAAGTCCATGGAATTGTTATAGACTGAAAGGCATCTAATACAACAACTTTATCTTTTGTACAAAAGGTGGTTTCTGATTGAAAATAGTTTCATCAAGGTTTGATGGACGTAACCAATTTGTTGATCCTTCGCAGTCAACCAATCAGCATTGTGAACTGAACTTCCGTGGAATCAATTACTCTGCGGATGTATTTATAAACGGCCACCAAATGGTTCTCCCAAAAGGAATGTTTCGTAGGCATTCTCTTGATGTCACTGAGATTCTGCATCCAGATGGTAGTAACCTGCTTGCTGTTCTTGTTCACCCTCCGGATCATCCTGGGAAAATACCCCCCGAAGGGGGACAAGGTGGCGATCATGAGGTTATGACAAAATTGTATTTACTTATCAGTTCCCTTATTTGATAACTTTGCAAATCACTTTGGAAAAATTATCTTTCAGGAACCCATTCTTTCTGTATATTTAAGTCTTGCCCCCCCTTTTCAGATCGGAAAAGATGTGGCTACTCAATATGTTGAAGGTTGGGACTGGATGGCTCCAATAAGGTGACATTGTTATTACTTTTAGGATAAATATTTGTGGTTAGTTTTATGTTCTGGATAAGGTACTTCTTGTTATTGAAGCGCTGCCGATTTAAAAGTCTTGTTGTTCTTTTTTCTTTTGACTGGTGGTGTCGGGCTTGTAAATCTATCATTGTGGCAACAATCTTGTAATCATATTTATATTTAGAAAGATTCAATCTATTAATTTCTTCACTTTTTTGGTGATTGATTGAAACAATGTTGTTTCATTGAGCACTAGCTATAAGGTAGAAGGCATTGTATAAAAGTGCAATTGGTCTAATTGGAATTGGATCCTGTGTCCAAGATCTATATAAATAAACAAAACTCTGATGCGAGTATTTATTTTGATCGCAGAGATAGGAATACTGGAATCTGGGATGAAGTGTCCATTTCAGTTACTGGGGTGAGTTAAGCGTGAAATGCTTTAATTCCTACCAACCTACCCAAGTATTTTGATTTCTTTGTTTTTTCCTCTCTGATGTACTTAAGGATTTGTTGTTGGCACCAATTTTAAGGCCTTTGTTTGCTCTTCTACACCCTTAGACAATTTCATATACTTGTTTATGAAACATCTTTTCCTGGTAATCATTTTGGTTGTAATTCATGGTGAAATATGGCTGAACCTTCTAGATCCAAAACCAGGTGAGATGTTTTCATGAGGAATACATTGTTATTTTTTTATGAGATATATCACGATGAGTTACTGAGATGAATGAAAAACAAAACCAGCTTGTTGCAGTGACATGAGTTTGAAATCAGAAATGCACTATTGGTTCATTTTGATCAATTGGTCTAAAAATTAAATCATCCAATTTTTGAGTTGATATCTTCATCATTGATTGTTCATTTGTTCTTTCATCCATTTGGCTATGATCATTTCAGTATCTCTGTCTATTTTGCAGCCGGTAAAAATAATTGATCCACACTTGGTGTCATCGTTTTTTGACAATTATAAGAGAGTATATCTGCATACCACAGTTGAGTTGGAAAACAAGAGTGAATGGATTGCTGAATGTTCTCTTAGTATCCAAGTTTCGACTGATGTTGAGGAGAACACTTGCTTAGTAGAGCATCTTCAAACTCAGAACGTCTCAGTTCCTGCTAAATCGAAGTTACAATATACATTTCCTCAGGTTGGTTATACCGTCTTTTCTACTACCACACCAAACTGTTAAATCTTCTGTCAACTCAGTCAGTTATTCTGGGAACCTTGATCAACAAATTGGGTGTTCTGGATATGGTTTGTCAATCCATTATCCTACTGTCTATTAGTATTGTGTTAGCTTTTGTTTCTAGTGTTCTGCATGACTTATCTCATTTGACTATTGCCCATAACCGTATTTGATTGTTAGAATTCGCTGTCAAATTTTTATGAGCACGTGTATTGTGAGCCAATGGCTTTTGGTGTGTCAGTTGTCGTCAATTATAGGTTCAGAAGACCTTGAAGTTAAGCAATACGGCACACCACAAAAAAAACAACAAAAAACTATCCCAACTTCTCAAGTAATTGTCCCAATAACTTCTGTTCAAAATAGAATCAGCATGAACTTGTCTGTCCTTGGATTGGATAATCTTTCCAATCGTTTTTTCACCATACATCCTGTTCTGCTGCATGTATTAAGGTGGAATGTTCAAAGCTTCTATTGATGTTATCATGATCTGAAACTGTGAATTGGCAGCTTTTCTTCTATAAGCCCAATTTGTGGTGGCCCAATGGATTGGGGAAACAATCTTTGTACAATGTTGCTATTGACATTGATGTTAAAGGCCATGGAGAATCTGATTCATGGAGACATCACTTTGGGTTCCGCAAAATTGAGAGTCATATTGATGCTGCTACTGGTGGAAGGTATGGTGGCTTCCCATGTTTCTTTGATGGTATCATTTCTATACTTATTTCTTGGTAGAATTAATTCAAGCTTTGAACATTTTCCTCATATGCTGTGATGCACACGTCTGGTCTCAGGTTGTTCAAAGTCAATGGAGAACCAATTTTTATCAGAGGAGGTAACTGGATATTATCAGATGGGCTGCTAAGGCTTTCAAAGAAGCGGTATCACACAGATATCAAGTTTCATGCTGACATGAATTTCAACATGATTCGTTGTTGGGGTGGTGGACTGGCTGAAAGGCCAGAATTTTATTATTATTGTGATTATTATGGAATTCTGGTATGGTGTACTTCATCCCTATTCTTTTTCAATTGCTCCTTATGCCTCTTGCTTTGTTATATTATCAAAATGGACTTATTCATTGATCTGGTTCTGCTGTGAGCTTGTCAGAGTTGTTTGTGTTCAATTTTCTCCGTTTAATTTTGCATTGATATTATATCAATTTCAATGACTCCCTTATCACAATAAACAAGCATGTTTAGAGTTTTTCTTTTCTTTTTGTTTGGGGTTGGGGGGGGGGGTTCAGTACTGGGGAGGTTGATTTTTCTTCCATTTTTACTGACAAATTTAGTTCATAAGTTGTGTATGTTTACTGACCAAAGAACGATTGTCATTCAGGTATATTATGACAAAACGTTATAACATTTATGTTCTGAGAGCACTTTCTGAAGTGTTCCTATAGCCCTAGTTCAGTCACCTTGTTAAGGTTAATTAGGTAGTAGACACACACACACACACACTAGTGACATTGAGGTTTTCTTAAATTTGATCGTACTGCTGATGTAAATCTTGTAGGTCTGGCAAGAGTTCTGGATTACTGGGGATGTTGATGGACGAGGTGTCCCGGTGTCAAATCCAAATGGCCCACTAGACCATGACCTTTTCCTGTTCTGCGCAAGAGACACGGTCAAGCTCTTAAGAAATCATCCTAGTCTTGCCCTCTGGGTAGGAGGAAATGAACAAATACCCCCAAAAGATATAAATACTGCTCTGAAAAGTGACCTGAGGCTTCATCCTTATTTTGGGAGTGTAAATGAAAATGGCAAACCTGTGGAAGACTCTTCCCTGATGTTGAGAGATCCTAGCCAGTATCTTGATGGTACACGTATTTACATCCCAGGGTCGTTATGGGATGGGTTTGCGGAGGGAAATGGAAGCTTCTCTGATGGCCCTTACGAAATTCAAAATCCTGAGGATTTTTTCAAAAATGATTTTTACCATTATGGATTCAATCCGGAGATTGGTAGTGTAGGAATGCCAGTTGCAGCTACTATTCGAGCTACAATGCCCCCAGAAGGATGGCAGATACCAGTCTTTAGGAAGCTTCCTGATGGTTATGTAGAAGAAGTTCCGAATCCCATCTGGGAATACCATACATACATTCCTTATTCAAAACCATCCAAGGTTCATGATCAGATTCTACTTTATGGCACCCCAAAAGATCTCGATGATTTTTGCATGAAGGTGAAAAGTTGTTTAATCCAGGCTTGATGCATTTTTCATCCTCCTGCATTTTGTATTTTCTGGTGAATTTGATGTTCGTGTTTTCACCTTTATGCCATGATATCTCAGGCTCAACTTGTCAACTACATTCAATATAGAGCTCTTCTAGAGGGATGGACCTCTCGCATGTGGAGCAAATATACAGGTGTATTGATTTGGAAGACACAAAATCCTTGGACGGGTCTCAGGGGTCAGTTTTATGACCACCTACTTGACCAAAATGCGGGTTTCTATGGCTGTCGATGTGCTGCAGAGCCAATTCATGTACAGCTCAATCTGGATACTTATGTTATAGAGGTATGGTTTGTCTATTTAATTTCTATTTTGTATGAGTAAGGATTAGCAGTACAATAAATATCCTTTGACTGAAGGTAAATATCGGGATAGGAAGGGTAAAATCAACAAGCAAGGGATTAAATTGACATTTATGATGGGATCAAGTTATGAATAGAGTGGTGTATTTGGTATATAAGTTTTGTAACATTTCATCTTCCTGCCTAAATAGGTTGTTAATACTACATCAGAAGAATTGTCTGACGTGTCTATTGAAGCCTCAGTATGGGATCTTGAAGGGACATGCCCATACTACAAAGTTCATGAAATTCCCCCTGTGCCTCCAAAAAAAGTTGTGCCCATTGTTGAGATGAAGTATCCGAAGACCAAAAATCCAAAGCCAGTCTATTTTCTTCTTCTTAAACTCTACAACAAGTCGGATTATAGAATTTTATCTCGGAACTTCTATTGGTTGCATCTCCATGGTGGAGATTACAAGCTACTAGAACCATATAAGAAGAGGAAAATACCTCTCAAGATAACATCGAAGGTTTTGATTCAAGGGTCTACTTATGAGATTCAAATGCATGTGCAGAACACATCTAAAAAACCGGACTCTAGACTTCTATCCTTAAGGCACAGTTCAACATCTAGTGAAGGAGATGTTGAGTCACTGGCAATTGTAAAAGGAGGGACTGGAAAAGAACAGGAAGTTGGTTTGTTTAAGACTGTATATAGATGTCTTGCTGGGAAAAATGATGGTGGATTGAGGGTCGCTGAAGTGAATGGGCATGATGCAGGAGTTGCTTTCTTCCTTCATTTTTCAGTTCATGCTTCGAAGAGGGAGCATAGAGTAGGGGAAGACACTAGAATTCTCCCAGTTCATTACTCAGATAACTACTTTTCACTGGTGCCAGGGGAGGCCATGCCTATTACGATATCTTTCGAGGTCCCTCCGGGCGTCACTCCTCGAGTCACTCTGAATGGTTGGAATTACCATGGACAAACCATCCATGAAGCTGTATAGGCTTTTTGTTATATTCAACGTTGTGACAAGAAAGTTTAAATAAGGTGTTAGAAGAGTGATCTGAAGTTTGGAGAGAGAGGAGTTAACAATCATAATTTTTAAGCATTTAGTCAAGGGTTTAATCCCTAATCCTAATAGTGTGTATAGAGAGAGTTTTATGGTTAATATTAAAGTTTTTTCAAAAAGTCTATAATGCAAGAAGATTAGTCACAATTTTTAGTAGTAAATACTTAAAATTGCCTAAATAAATTATATTTATAAATTAATAGTGGAGTCTAATTGTAAAATCTCAAAAATTTGTGCTCAGACAACTATTTTGATTTTATAACATTTTTTTAAAGGAAAAATTATAATTTTATTGTCCTTAAATTTTTTCTCAATTATTAATTTAGTCTATGAAGTATAACTCAAATTTTTATAATTTATTAACTTGAAACAATTTAATTTTTATATCAGTATAACTCAATTTTCATAATTCTTTAACTCAAAATATAATAATTGAGTTATACCATGACCAAGGGCCTGTTTGGATAGGATTTTAAAAAAAAACTTATAAAAAAAAGATTTATGAACAATTTATAAAAAAAAATTAAATAAGATCTTATGAAAAAAAAGTGGTTATAAATAAATAAGTATTTAGATAGTTATTTTTATAATGACTTTTTATATTGGTCAATTATAAAAAAATGTATGATTTGATTAAAAGTAAGAGAGAGAGGAGAGAGGTAGAAAAAAGAGAAGAGAGAGGAGAGAGAGTGTAAGAAAAAATAGGAGAAATGAGAGAGGGTGCAAAAAAAAAAAGGTAAAATAGTAATTAGATAATCCATAAGCTCTTTTACTGTTCTAAAAGCTAGTTTCAATAGCTTATTCAAAACTATGGTTTTAAACTATAATTTTGTCCAAAAATACTTATGACAAATATGGCTGTTTGTTTTAAAATCTTCCTAAACTATAGTTTGAGGGCAAACTAAACAGGCTCCAAATGTGTTAACTGTAACGTATCGTTACCGGGGGGAAACTGTAACGTATTACAGCATATGCAACGCGCTTTACAGATTTTCTAGAATTTACATGTGAATGTGTTATGCGCATGAGGAGGAAATATTTCTAAAAAACGGAAGAGGGGGAAAGGTCATCATGAAATAGCCTTCATAAACCGATTTATTGAGGAGATGAAGCCTGCGGCTTTGTCAAGCAAACTTTGGCCTTGCCCTGACTCCTCTTCTGCCCTCCCAAATATTATCTGCCATATAAAGGTAAAATCACCCATCAGACAAAATTCAATCATCATAGTGTGTGTTTGGAAACTATCCAAACCACAGTTTTAAAAAAAATTTTAGCCTAAACTTTGATTTGAAAAAATTTTAAAACAAATAATAATATTTATTCAAAATAATTTTTAGATTAAACTATGGTTTAAAACCAAAATTTTGAATAAACTACTGAAACTAGTTTTTGGAACAGTAAAAAATTTTATAACTATCCAATTACTATTTTACCCCTACTTTTTTTATACTACCTCTCCTCTCTTCTCTCTCTTCTCTACCTACTCTTCTCTCTCCTCTATCATATTTTTGAT